>CM053622.1:316418700-316438700 GCA_028646595.1 Phalanger gymnotis | reverse complement strand
CCAGCCATGAACAAAATTTACTAGAGCTATTCAACTCAGAAATAGAAAGCCTGGTGATCAGCCATGTCCTTTCCAAGTTATTGTTATCAGTCAAGAATTACAGAGCCTTGGTAGAGAATTTCAAGCAATTGTTTCATTTTAAATAACCAGTAGCTTTTGTTTCAGGTGTTAGCGCAAAACAAACATTTATTTGTGGGTAGTTAAGACAATATTTCTGCCAATTCATCCATCTCCCTGCTCCTCTGGTTGTTCCCTTAGCCAGTTGCTTATGTTTCCTTTACAAACTTTCCTATTGGTCAGGAGCTCTGGAGTGATTTCAGTGGCTGGCTAGTGGAAATGTTTGCAAAACCATTTGCGTATTGAAGCAGCCTAAATATTTGCAGAAATGTTTGCTTGAGACAGAAATCCACTTGTGATTAGGAAGAGACTGCCTAAACATTTTTGAAAGCATTTGCACATTCTCGCATTATGTTATTAATGGGCAAAAGTCTAACTTGCATTCCAGAGATCCTACAGATGTTTTATTTAAAGTAAAAATTCTGTGTTTTGCATTATGTTTAATTTCTGAGTTCCTTTGAAACCATTAAAATAATAATGATCCTCATGCCCATTTCTCTAGGATAAGATTCCAGTTTTTTCAATTCTACAATATGATGTATGATCATATTATCAGTAAACTGAAAGAGGCAGTGATTTTTGGAATATTAATAGCAATTTACCATATTAGCATATGGTACCATACCAATTAACCATAGGATCAAGAGCTGGAAACAAACTTTAGCTGTCAACTAGTCCAATTTCCCATTTTCAGGATGAGGAAACTGAAGACCAGAGAGGTAAAGTGACTTATTCAAGGTTACTTGGCTAAAAAACAAAACTAGAATTTGAACACAGAAACTCTGACTACAGATTTAGTGCTTTGTCCTCTTACCATGATACTTCTTCCTTATAGTTCTTTGTTTACAAAAACCAAATATTAACTACCGTATTTTTTCTGTGTAAGATTACTGTTACCTGACTTGAATGATAACTAAATTTTCTTTTAATTATTTGAATGTTGAACCTCTCTTTTTCTCTCCTGGCCCCCAGATTTTTTTGGCATAAAGTTAGATTTGGAAAAAATAATTTAAAATCATAAAAGTTTTAATTGCATTGTACTAATGGTTTGGAAACAGTACAGGCCAAGTTTTCCAATTTGTTAACAATGTAGGAGTTCAGCGTTGACAATGACTGCACTTAAAAAGCCCCTTGGATCAGGTGTTATTTTACCATCTGGACATTTTAATTAGTAATAAAAATGTGAATCTGAATACATGGAAATAGGATCTATAGCATACAAAGGCCCAATGCACTCTACTGGTACTATGTTCATAAATACATTGCATAAAAACGTGAAGGTGTCCACTCACATGTGTCACGTTATCACACACGTCTTTTCCTTTCAGGAAGAAATTGATATGTGATATTGGTTACTTATTTTGTTGTTGTTGTTTGTTCAGATTGGCTAGTTGCAAAGCAGGAGGGTCAAGGGTAACACAAGAAAATGTTGGTACATTATGTTTCCTAGAAAACAAAATGTATCATACGGTGTACCTGCATACATTTTTATTATACTTATGCTTACCCAGAATTGAGTAAAAAGAGTCATGTTCTTCTTATGTAACATGCAGCATCATACGAACAGGACAGAGGGGTATGGGTGTGTGTATGTGTGTGTGTGTGTGTGTGTGTGTGTGTGTGTGTGAGAGAGAGAGAGAGAGAGAGAGAGAGAGAGAGAGAGAGAGAGATGGTAGTAGGAGCAGTAGTGGTAATGGTGTGATGGCTAATTCCAGAACCTCTATAAAATCTTCCTCATAATCTTACCAAGTTATCTCACATTGAGGAATAAAGGAAATAGTTGTGCAGTAAAACTTTTAAGCAAGTGTAAGATCATATTGGATTATAAACCAGTGATAATTTTAGAACCACATGATAGTGCATAATTGAAATATCTAAGGAAGACTTACTGATTTATATAAAGTACCACCATACCCTATTTGGAAGAGTGATGGTCTTAACTGAAGAAGTGATGTGTGCATTTAGAGGAATGTAGTGATCATATTTCTGGAAAATGAAGAGTAAAATCAGTTTAAGGAAATGAGTTTTACTTTCTTTGAAATGCTGCAGACAAGTTTCTCCCCTCATTTTGACGTTCATGTTTGCAAAGCAATATGAAGGCAAGGACAAGTGACCACTGTTGCTGAGGAGAACCTCCCACTTACTGATCATGTGCTTAATATTTAAGAGGGAAGAAAAGACCTCTTGAAATATTTATACTATAGTGAAACTGGAAGTTAATAAAATCACTGTTTGACACCAGACCAGATTAGTTTTGACACCACTCTGGAAAGCTTTTTCACTTCTTATTACAGATCCAATTCTCTCCATAAGAGATATTTAATACAAATAACATTTGTTTTCATTTGTTTTTTATTTTTAAAAAAGCTTGCATGGTATAATAATAACTATTTGGTGGTTCTGTTTATTTCATAAACTTCTGTCTTCTTAATATTGTAAGTACACATTGTGGTTGCTGTACAACAAGCATATTGGTAGTTTTACACTGTTCTAACAACGTATTCTCACAGTAGACACCCCAGGTGTAATATCCCTCCAGGTGCTTCATCATGCATTACTCTTGTTCCAAAGATTGTAATATCCAGAATAGGCAAAGTTATGAAGAAAGTGACTGTGGGTGGCACGGAGACCACCAATCTTTACAGAGAGGGTTAATTGCAATTGAGGTCTTCAGTTAATGTAGTAATTTGATTCTGTTATTGGACAAACCACAGAAGAAACAGGAACATGTCAGCTGTGAATGTACAGCTGTTGAGATTTTTCAGACTTATGAATGGAAACTAGCAGTAAGTATTTGGTTTTACCAAGAATGATCAGCTTCAGTTAAATGCATTGCTCATTAAAGGGCTTGCATATTATTTTTACTGGCGTTTTTGGAATGAGACCGCAGGCTTGTTCTTGGTAAGTTCATTAGATGAAAGAAGTTCGTTTTTATCTCAGACCCCAATTTTAAATATGTATGACCACAAGATCAGAAAAGAAATGTATCGGTATTCTTTAAAAAAAAAAAAAGGAGACTATGAAAAGAAATTCAATGGACAATTTCAGGGGACAGCATTTAAAATTTAACCAAAAAAAAATAAAGTAATTCAAAGTAAGTCTATAGCCAAACTCCTTAATTGTGATGCATTTGCTGAGTTTCCCTCTTCCATCGCTGGCCCTGCTCTGATGCCATATGGTCTACCATGGAACATTTAACTTGTCAGATATAATGGATTGTCCTGGAAGCAGATTTTCGCTTTGAGCGTTCGGCTCCTTTCTTGCATTTCACTCTCAGCTCCAGGCTGCAGGATGAAGGATTGTGGTGGAAATGCAAAGAAGAGACACACAGTTGATTCCCCTTAAGAGAGTGACCTATATGCCACAAAATTTTACCCACGTAAAGAGGCATTATCCCTGTCACTGGCCCTAGCAGGCTGCATGTCAGAACCATTTAAATTTGCCTGGACTTAACAGATTGTGCAAACGTTTCAGAATCAAGTGCTTAGGAATAATAAAACCTTGTCATTTCAACTTATGCAGGAACAATGCAGCTCATACTAGCTAAAGGATGAATATTATTTATTGTGACCTACACGTAACCTAAAGTGCCAAGTTTGTAGACCCCGTAAATTAAGTTCACCTTCCAAAGCTATTGAAACTTTTATATCCCCCCCCAAAAAAACAAACCAAACCCAACAAAACAAGCACCTGATAAAGATAGCAAATAGTATTGTTTTTATTTGGTGGGCAGGGGCAAAGTAAAGGGTTTAAGTAATTATTTATATGGATAGACCCGTAGCAATTAATTATCTTACCACATTTTGGATCTTAGAATAAGAAGTGAAAACCTTCCCTGTGTTTTTATCTCAGTAGTTTGAAATTAAGGGCTACAATCTTCTGAATAGATGATTGAACTTTTTTTGTTCATTGTAGCCAAGAAAATATTATGGGTGACTTTTAATTTGGTTTTCATAAGCATGGATATTTTAAAAATCTGTTTATCATTTTTTTTTAGTTTTGAAACATCAATTTAAAATTTTATTAGAAGCCACACAGTTGAAAAGCAGTTTTGGAATTGTATGACTTGTCTTTGTAAATGTTTGTTGAATGAATAAATTAATTCACACATAATTACTAGCTACTATTCTAACTTCATTTTAGAATTAAAGCATACTTGCCATCACTTTCTTGTACATATCTTAAAAATGCAATAGCAACAACAAAAAAATGACCCCATGTCCTGAAACCAAAAGAACATGTGGTCTCAAAATTTTTATGTAAAGTTAATAGCATTCTATAGATGTAATAATAATTTAATGATATTTTGTGGAAACCAGTTAGAAAATGAGAAAAACTTAAACTTATGTCCAATTTTAGCTAAAATAATAATTGAATAATTATACATATAAATAAAATATCTACATAATTATAAAATATAGCTAACTATATCCACAAAAATGTATGTATATGTGATGATAATTATTTAATTTAGGAAGGGTACGGACTCTTGAAATTTTGGAATTTTAGTAAACTTTTATGTCATAATAGATTCCACGGATAGTCTTCAGTAATCAACGTAGTCTTTGAACATTGGCCTAAATTAAATTAGGTTCAAAGAGTCATTAAAGTAAATTATTCCTGTCAGAACAGGTAAATAAAATCTTTATTCAAGGCAGGCTTTACTGTAAAGTACTACATGTATACATGATTATTATCTCTTCTTGCTTAGCACTGGGTTAATTAATTTTATTATTAATGATGATTTTTAAAAAAAATTATTATTGATAGATTTTACTCTGTTCAACCCACCTTCTACTTAAGAACTAACAGTTTGGGGAGTGACAGACCAAACTTGTGTCTTGTCAGGGTGTATGGTTGCCCTCTGCTGGCTACTCCAGATTTGAGCTGACTGGTTGCTCAGTGGGTTTTGATTGGTTCATGGTTTTTCTTATCTTTGGAAATGTAGATTGTCTCTTTTTTTTTTTTCTTTGCACAGCTTCTTAGATGTTTGCCTTCAATAGACATTTCAAATTTGAATATATAGTCTGCTCATTTTTCTTCCTAAATATCTATTTTAAAACTTGCCAAAATAATGTAAAGATGTTATATAAGGTTTATACAATGAGACACATTTTAACATGCCCCATTTAATATTGCTTTTTGCTCAGCTTGAGTGAAGTCCCTTTCACATTCCCTACTGATTGAATGCACTTAACTAAAATTATTATTTTACAACTTATGAAAGAGAACTTAAACAGTGATCAGCTCTCTAAAATTGGAAATAGGAACAAATGATGTAATAGTAGTAATAACCTGTAACACAGAAAAAGCTTAGTGACTGTTTTCTCTAAGAATTTATGTTTCCAAAGAAAATGAATGCATGTTTACCTCCTATTACATTGTAAAACCATTTTTATTTCCTAAAAGACCAAATAAAGATAAAAATAAATCCTATAGGCATTTTGAGTAGTATCTTCATTGTAGATATATTCAAGCTTACAGAGCTGTACCATTAGGGAAGAGGAAGGAGAAGAAGAGAATAAGCATTTATGTAGTACCTACTATGTTCCAGGCACTAAAATTAAATTCAATTCATCTAATTTATTAAACCCTTACATGTATTAAGTGTTGGGTATTCTATGATGAAAAATGAAGAGTACCTGCTCTCAATGAACTTAAAGTTTAATTGGGAATGATATATCATGTACATAAATAAGGAAACAAAACAAAATGTCTGGAGGACAAAGGAGAGTGGTGTATAAAGATTCTAAGAATCTGTGGATACAGAGCTTTCAGAGAGGGGAACAGGATGGATATTAAGGATGGGCTTCATAGAAAAGTTAACACCTGAATATAACTTTGAAATAAGAGGTTCTCAACAGACGAGTCCATTGTTCATTTAGGCATGGACCTGAGAGACATCTTAAGCATGAATGCTGTAAAGTAGAGCATGAGTTCAGGGAATTTGTCTAGAATGTAGAGTATGATATAAAGGGGAATAATTTGAGGGTAGCCTTAAAATGCAAACTTTAAAAAGTTTAAAAAGCCTTAAAATGTAAAACATAGGGAAAATTTTGGAATGTTCCAAGTAGATAAATAACATGATCAGACCTGTACATCATGAAATAGAACATTTGCTATTTATTGTTTAATGGTGTTGCTTATACCAGCGGTATCCTTAGAATGTGATAAGAGACGAAATCCTAATACAATAAGGAAAACTTTATTATTGTAAACATTTGCATGTCATAGTAGATACTGCCCCCTGTAGCAGTTTGTTGATGTATTTATGGCAGATTTTCTGTAGTTAACAAACCTATGTAACAAGTCCTTTCTCTGTTCTCCATCCTTGTAACAGTCATTCTATAGTGAAATGATTGATTTAGTAATAATGTGTGTCAAATGTGTGGAAAAGAAAATTATCTTTTATACTTTTTTCTTGTATCCAAAAATAGTTTCTATTCAGCTCATAGAATGTTTGTGCTGCAAGGGATAATCCATTTGGACTTCTTAATTTGTGAATAAACTGTGACCTAAATAGGTTACGTGATCAAGGTCATATGAGAAATTGGAAGCTCAGAAAGTAATTTGCCCAAAGTCATAGATTTAATAAGTGGCAGAGGTAGCATTTGAACCCAGCTCCTCTGATTCTAGAACCATTCATCTTTTCATGGCACTGTGGTACCACTATATAAATAAAAACTTAACAACATGGATTCAAAATAACTCCATTTACTAACACATTGTTGTTGACTGTATGTTCTGTGAATACAGTGACTTGGGAATGTGAAATGTACATCCTACCTATACATTTATTTCTTTTTTAGGAATATATTTTTAAACATTTTATTTATGCCTTTTACATCAATTTTCCCAGATATCTTCTCCACCCCATATTCCATGAGTCTTTCCTTATAAAAAAGAAAAATAGTTAAGCACAACCAAATAGCATCCCAAGCACATCTGAGTACACAAAGTATTTCATATGAGTTGTACCCCATTATTCCAAGGAAAGTTGAGGGATCCATTACACAAACTTAACTACAATATTATTTTAGCACATTTTCGGATTACATGAAATTCATTGTATGATATTTTACCTGTAGTATTTACTGGATAAATAGGCTATTGAAACTTCTGCTTTTCAGAATTGGATTGATAATGAACAGATGTGTTGTGATTTGTCCATTACTTGTTACATGTCTTTTTTTTTTTTTTTGAGTTGAGGAAGGCAAGGCAATTGGGCATAATTGACTTGCCTAAGGTCACACAGCTAGTAAGTATCAAGTGTCTGAGGTGGGATTTGAACTCAGGTCCTCCTGACTCCAGGGCTGGTGCTCTATTCACTGTGCCACCTAGCTGCCCCATTGCATATCTTATATTTATTTTTCTGGACACTTTTTTTTAATGGCCAATATGCTTTAATTTCATAGGCTAACTGAAGTTTCAAGAAGGAAAGGATTTACATATTGAGGGAATTTGAGCCTACCTACATGTTGTATTTCTGTTTTTTTTTTAAATTATTACTCGATGGCTTGCAAGCTTTATTAAGCTTCATAAAAAATGATTCTTTTTTCTTTTTTGGGATAGATTATAATCTGCATTTCTTAAAATCACTTAAAGATGAGTTAACTATATAGATTCAAGTTTTGTCATGATCCTTTCACTTTCTGCATCCACTCCCTGTCTCATTCTTTCAGCGTCTTTTTTAAAATTATACTCCTCTCATTGTGATCATCAGTTCTTGCATCCTTACTTCCATGCCCTCGTATCTTGGTACAGATATGTTCACATTTTCAGTAGTTGTGAGCAGCTCTTTTTTAAACAATCCATTTTAGCACCATGAATCATTGCTTTACTCTAGTAGTTACCTGGCTCTCACTGCCATAATGTCAAGAGCTCTTTCTCCATCGTAGAAATACTGTGGATGAGCGTAGTTATCTCAAATGTGGAGCTGAAAGGAACCTCAGACATCTTCTCTTCTAGCCTCTTCATTTTACAGACAAGTTCACAGAAACTTTATCCTAAGGTGCCTTGACTTGTAAAATATCAGAGCCAAGGCTCCATTATCTACATTTAGAATACAAGCTCTGGATTATCTTTTGTGTATTTTGACCTCTGGAGTCATTGTGTTTTCGATGGGATTCTTGTTGTTGTGTAGTCATTTCAGTCATGTCCAACTCTCTGTGACCCCATTTTGGGGTTCTCTTGGCAAAAGATGCTAGAAGTGGTTTGCCATTTCCTTCTGAAGCTCATTTTACAGCTGAGAAAATGGAGGCAAATAAGGTTAAGTGACTTGCCCAGGATCATACAGCTAGTAAGTGTCTGAGGCTGGATTTGAACTCAGGAAGGTGAGTCTTCCTGATTCTGAGCCTAGTGCTCTATTCAGTGTACTACCTTTAATATTGCTTTTGGAGAAGGAAAATTACAGTGATATTGTTTGTTGCAATCCAAAGACAAAGATCAATGATTTGTGATTATGTGCTGTTTTTTTTTTATTATTATCTATTATCATCCATTCCTGAATATAAAATTGGCTCAAGTACTCCAGAGCAAATTGTGAGCTCCTTAGGGTCATGGCAGGAAACTATCTTTAGGGTCATGGGCAGGAAACTATCTTTTTGCCTTTCTTTGTATCCCCAGCACTGAGCACAGTGGCTGGCATGAAGTAGACCCTTAAGAACAGCCTACTGACTGAATCAGTACTGTATCAACTGATGTAAAGTGACTTAATAGAATAAAAGAATCACACAGCTAGCATTTGAACCTAGGTCACTGATGCCAAATGCAAAGTTCTTTCTATTCTACCACCTTCCTGACATGATCTGTCCAATCACAAACTCTCAGACTCTGTTTGAAAATGATATCTATGCATAAAATTACTGTTTAATTTATGTTCTTTCCAATTCCCTACATTATAGTAAACCTATCAATGAAGTTTTCCATATCCTGTATATACCACTGCACCTTCTTCAAGGTGTCATGTTTGTTAGTGTCAGAATTCCGGTATACCGTATATTTTTCTTGGTAATCTGATAAATTTAAAAGTGTGATGTACATAGTTTCTGATTTTCTTAAGATTTTTACATAAATCCCAGCCTGAATGCAGAAAATCTATAATCCCTTACTATACGAGATAAATCAATCAACATATTCATTAAGATCCTACTGTGTATGAGGAACTGTTAGCCATTGTGGATGCAAAGCTGTGAATAAAACAAACCCTACATTCAAGGAGCTTAAATTCTATATTCTATAGAATAATTTCTAGATATTACATAGTTTTATAGTAATCAGTAATAAAATAATTGATGTAATTAATGATCATGTAAATTAATTAGTATATAATCTATAATTGTATTCTATAGAAAGCAAGAAATTTTAATTATCCTAGACCTAGAGCCTCAAAGTGCTCATTTTACAGACAAACAACCTTTGGCCCAGTAAAAGTGAAATTATTTGTCTGAGGTCACATAGCTAATGGGCAGCAGAGCAAGGCTTCAAGCCTAAATCTTCTAACTCCAAGAATGGTTCTCTTTCCATTATATGAAAGAAGTTGTGGATTGCTATTATTACATGAAGTCAAAAGTATAGTACCTTTCCAGAAAAATCCAAATACACACTAAGTGTCTCTTGATCATCATGTTGAAACCTATGGAACCCATTTGGGAAAGGGCAAACATACTAGAGTTAAGAGATATTCACTCCTTAAGAGCAGTGGCTAGTAAAACTTTGGAAGTTTAGCTCGAAAAAGTAGAGATTGTCTATTTATTTTTTTCTATTTGGAAGTAAAGGAAACTCACCCAGTAAGAAAAACAAAAGTTCCTAATAACATCTCAGCCTTGCATTTCTGGAAGGCTATTACTTATTGGCAAAATCTGTTTGGTAAACTGAGATTTGATTCATTAGATTAAGTAATTCAGATTTATAGGGATGAACAAATTTAAAGGTCTAGCACAGTGAGAGAAAGTGATTTCTTTACCCATCAAAATGTAATTGTTTTCATGGTTATTGGAAAGATATAATTGTTTATGTTTAAGAAGTCAGTTGAATTATATGGATTTGAAAAAAAGAATGAAAAAGGTAGGAACAGACATTATGCAAAAATATGTAATTCTTACAATCTCTTAAAATTATCAGTCTTCTTAATATTTTTTAAATGAAAGTGCTCTGAGGTACTACCCCCTCATATATGCTAAATGGCACAAAATAGTTTTAATACTAACAATAGCTTATATATTGCTGATGGAGTTACGAATTGTTAGATCTTATGAAGCAAGCTGATGTCACATTTTACATTATAAACATAATTATGTGGTTTACCTAATAATTGACTTATTAGTAATGTACCTAAGACATCAAAAAAGAAAAAAAAACTACCTGTTTAATGATATGTACATTCTTCATAATTATGAAAAAGTAAAAATAACAATAATTACTTGGGTAATGACTAAAAAGTGTGATATTTTAATGAAAAGTGACCAATGTCATAACTATTTAAAAATCTTATGAAATAATGCAAAGTAAAAAGGACAGTCTTATCCATATACACTGTGACAGTATTTATATTAAAAAAATACATAAATAAACGAGCAAATCACTAGAACTGGTGATAGGAAGATGAGTCTATAAGTTGGTATCGATATTCTTTTGCAGGGTGTAATTTTGTTAAAGTTTCTTTTTTAAAGTTTAAATTGTTTTGAAAATGAATTAAATGGGTTAATTTTAATTATATTGTATTTTCCGGATCATTTGTACATATCTCAATGTATTACCTTCTTACAAAGGAGGAAATATCATATAATTTGTAATTTTCGTTCCCTGGTATGTATTTACCATTGCTCATATTTCTAAATATTTCTACAAAGCATATGTTCTGTGTGTGTGTGTGTGTGTGTGTGTGTGTGTGTGTGTGTGTGTGTGTATGTGTAGAGAAAGAGAGAGAGACAAGGAGAGGAGAAAATGTGTGTTTTCATTTAAAGCCAATTCATTTTCATAATTTTTAAAGGTTCATTTTCCTTAATTTCCATGCAAAAACTGTAATTTTTAAATGGAAATAAATCTTTTAAATGGATCAAATTTTAATTTAGGGAGGAGATCCAACTAGTAGTAACCCACCTTGTTTGCATAAAATCAGAATGAATGTGAGTTATTTTTTTTAAATACCATTACTAATATATGGGCAGATAATGTCAAGTTGAAAAATGCCCAGCCGCAGTAAATTAAGAAATTTAGGAATTATATTTACTCTTTTAGGTCTAGAAGGAATACAGGAAATTGTTGCTGCAGTATCCCAAGTATCCATTAGGGTAGAATGATTGGAAATTTGCCTCTAAATTTAGAGAGTTTTAAGAACCCTTACATTTTTTCAGCAGAATAGAAAGACTTATGCTTAACACCAAGTTAGCAAGAACAACTAGTTAAAACAGGTAAATATCAGGAATCAAATTGTGGTGACTCTTTCTACTTTTCCCAGATGTGGTTTATGAAATCTGCTCCATGTATGGAGTTGCTAGTTATAGGTCTACCAAGTAGTGCCTTAGGTACTTTAAAGGGCTGTTTGACACATATCCTGAAATAGGCAAATCATTCCTAGGATCATGTTGATTAGAATTATAGAATATAAGCTTTGGAAGGACCCTTAGAATTCCTCTATTAAGACCCTTTTCCCAGTGCATAGATTTTCTCTCCAACATCCTCAGTAAGTCTGCTTGAACATCTTGAATGAGAGGAAATTTACTGCTTCACATGGCAGTAGATTTCATCTTCACATATCTAATTGTTAGGAAGTTCTTTCTTCATGCAGCCAAAATTTGTTTCTATGTTACCTCCACCTAAAGATCTTATAGTTCTCTCTTGTGGAGCCTAGCAAAATATGTCAGATTCCTCTTCCATATGACAGTCCTTCAAATATTTGATGATAGAAATAATGTCCTCCTTAAGTCTTTCTTCCTTCAAGCTAAACACCCCCATCTCCTTTTATAGTTCCCTCATGTGAAATGAGTTTATGCCCCCTCACGATCTTTGTCACTCTCCTCTAAATAGGCTACAGTTATTTTAAATGAAATACTTTGCTGCATCTGGATGAGAGCTATACAACTCACATGCTTTAGTGTGATAGTATTTTCACTTTCCTTATATGTGACTCCTAAATGGGAAGTATTTTTCTGTTGGAAAATGCCTGTAAAAATGCTAAAAGTCTCTCAAAGGACAATATTTTTATATTTTTGGTTCATTTTTGAATAGACCAGTCCTGTTCAACCAGTTGACAAGCATTCATTATATCCTGAAAGAATATTCATATGAATCTTACTACTTACAACCCTAAATCATTTCCTTCCATGAGGATAAAGCAGCATAGATGGTTGTGTAGATAGAACACTGAGCTTGGAGTCAGGGCATCAAAGTTTGAATCTTGATTCTGGTACATAATACATACATACATACATACGCACATACATTTTACATATATATACATGTGTATGTGAGTGTATATATATGTGTGTGTATATATATACATATACACATATGTATATGTATATATGTGTATATATATATAGTTTAGCAACTTATCTGGAGAATCACCTGATCATAGATTTAAAGGTAGACCTCAGGCAAATCACTTCATCCCTCTCAGACTCTCAGCTCCTTCATCTGTAAAATGAAGATTAGCTAGACCAGCATCTGGACTAGCTAGACTAGTCTAGACTAGTGATCTTCGAAATCGCTTCTACCTCTAAATCTATGATCAATTGATTCCCCAGATAGGTTGCTAAACCTTCATCTATGTAAGAAATGCAGGTGAGCTTGTTTCTGATTTACAATGATAAATATAATTAGGGTACATTTTAAAATTTACTAGGTTTGCTGCAATTCAAAGGAAAATGGAATGTCAGTTGCAGACCTCAGCCTTAGATGCTCGTTTGTTTGATTGTATCATACCATTTGCTTTAGATTATCATGTCAAGTACTTATTTTAATTCATCCTAGACAAGTGGTTTGGTTGTGCCTTTAAATATTGCAGCCTATCTGGGATAGAAAGATTGCCCAGTATTTTGAGACAACTCACCAATTAGACACATCGAGGTGGATCAGTGATGAAATTCAACCTCAACTTTTAATTTTGCATTATTATTAGTGCATTAGTCTCCTCTTAAGACTTCCATAACAGCAACTCTTTTGAAATTTCCCAATGTACAGACTAAGCCTTTCCCCAGAAAGGGAAAGTTCTCCCAGTTTTCACTTCTCTTTACTGGTAACTGCAGTGACCAAATTGTTTTTTTTTTTTCCCTCCTATATCCACGTTGGGAAAATAACAAAAGAAAACAAAGGAAAGAATGGCTAATTCTCTAGTCTTGGGAGGCAGCATGGTGCAGTGGAAAGAGAGCTTGAAGTGAAGTCAGGGGTCCTGGGTTTAGATCCCAGCTATTCCACTAATTACCTATGTGACCTTGGGCAAGTCCATTCGACTCCATGAGTCTCATTTTCCACATCTGTAAGAAAAGGAGGTAGGGTTAGATGTCCTCTAGGGTGCCTTCCAACTCTGAATCTCTGGTCCTGTTATTAAATTGGAGTCTAATACAACAAGAATTTATTAATCACTGACTAACTAAAGGCACTGTAACTAAATGCTGGGATACAGTGATAAAACTAGCTAAACTAAATAAAATTAACTGAAGTGCCTACCCTCAAAGAGCTTACATCCTCCTGATGTTCTTAACTTAATGTTAATTTTAAATTGCGCATTTTCTTCCAGTGCCCTTGCATGCTGTCATGGAACAGCAGAGTAACAGTGAACCAAAGCCCTGAACTCCCCTGTAGAGATCTTTGAAGCACCAAGAAAGAATGCTTCCTACCACTCCCGTCCCTAGTCTCAACATTCCAGCTCATAGCTAGGGAGAGACAAAGGCAATATGGTGTAGTATAAATTGTGCTGGAGTTTTAATCAGAAGAACCAGGTTCAAATTCTTGGCCTGCTGCTTACCACATGTGAAATTTTGAGTGACTCACTCAACTTGTCTTGAGCTCAGTTTCCTTGTCTGTAAAATGAGAAATTCAGATTAAATGACATCTAAAGATGCTTTCATTTAAAAATTAGTGGCACCCAGTCAGCCAGCCAGAATTAAAAAAAAAAACATTATTTTAATGAGAAATTCAAGCCGATATGCCACATCAAGTAATAGTAAGTCTAATACCAAGTCTTTGATGAATCTAGACCAGTAGAATGACATAACATTCTATTTTGAGAAAAATGAAGTGTATATAGATTAATAGAAGTGAAACAGTCCACCATGTAGATAGTATAAATTTACATTACTTTTAAAGACAGTTTCCCTGCATAAAATTTTTATCTCAGTGATGGTGTAGTTCACCCTATAGAACAACTGATTTTTTTCCTCTATATTCATTCTCACTGCAGTTTCCATGGAAGTTAGTATTCTTCACTTGGAATCTACCTAATTACAGTTTTCTGCTGCGCTTTATAATTAGTTGCCATGATTTAACCTGGAAATGGTTGCACTTTAGTGTATGTGAGATGACACAGATTCTGTGTTTATCATTTATAAGGTTATAGAGCACCTAGAGACCTTTTAGGAAGTAAAACACCATGTAAATGTAAATTATAACCACCTATAGGACACTTTCATTAATTTCATATCAAATTCATGGGTCTTTTGGGCGTTGGGATGTTGATTCCCTTCAAAGTTGGACTACTAGTTTATTTATTGATTTTTCCAGGCTAACAAACTTGAGTTTGAATAGTATGCTTAAAACAGAACCATTTCTATAAAGAGGTATAAATTATAACTAATTTTCAAAACTGCTAAAAATCAGTTACAGCATTCTTTTAGGTGGTGCTGTAGAAATTCAAAATCACACATTTTCAATTCAGTTTCTTAGAATTTTAACAAGGACTTGAGTCAGGAACATTTAAGATAGGTTTTCTAGTCTGATGCTCTCTCTGCAATTCTCAGATGGAAAATTAACAGTGAGTATTGGGAAAGTCTAGCTCATTGTTGTCCAACATCAGACAGATAATTTTAAATAATGCTACTTACCCAGGTGAAGTATTTTCTCACAGGTGGTTGCACTTCGTTAGTGGGTGAAATGACTACTGGTTCTCTAAATACTTTAAAATGGAACCTAAGAAGAAAAGGCTCCAAGGCAAAGCATAGTATTAACCTATAGTGTATGGTAACAATAGTAACAATAACTTTTGCAATTGACATATATAATATTCAAAGTTTACAAAGCATTTTTCTCACAGCTTGGTTACTTCAGTAGAGTAAGTATTATTATCCCCATTTTTCAGATAAGAAAACTGAGACTCTGCGAAGCTGTGACTTGACAGATGTGGAATTTGAATCTAGATATCCTGGCTCTAATACCAGTGCTTTTTCTCTGATCTCTAACTGTGTTGTGCTTGCTGCATATTTCTAGAAGTGAGGCTGTTGCTAAGCTTATTCCATCTAAGTTGTACTTGTGTATCTAGAACGTTTCTTTTTGTCTGGAATCATTAGTGCTTATCTCTCCCAAAGTGATGTTCCTCAGATGAAAAAGTTTTCTTTAAGTGGATCAACTACATCACTCGTATAATGCTTTTATACCCATCCACCCTCTCCATAGGTTTTCTTGCTGTAGGGATATCACGATAATATGTAAGGAACAAGTGAAAAGAATATAAAATTATACATAAATATTAAAAAAACACTTAACTTACTATAAACATTAAACTTAGTTGACATATACCATTTTTCCTGATTTAAAAAAAATATGTATTTTCTTTCCATTCTTGGAAGATAGCAAGAAAAATAGTAACTGTGAGGCTACGGAGAAAATGTGGGCCTTTGTGTTGAAAGGAACTTATATTTTCTACTTAATTAGATTAATTTTTCAAAGGGCACTATAGAGAAGCAAGTGACCTTTTTATTGATTGTCAATTGGTATCCATTTTTATAGTGAAATAAAAATGAAAAAAGGGTATTTAGGATTTTAGCTGATCCCTTGAGTTTTATTTAAATAAACTACATGGTGGTTTTGTGGATAACATCCACACTACAGCTACTGGATATGTTCTAGAGAAGGGCTTTCACGTAGATCTCTTTTGTCTCTTGATGGATTTATTGATGTAAGTTAAAGCTGCTTTCTTAAAATATTTTTGTGAAAATTTTCAAATCATGATATGCTTATATATATGTGTATAGATAGATAGATAGATAGATAGATATACATATCCTTTTTGTGGAAAAGGTTGTTTAACCAATATGTTGACGTCATTTATGAAATTTGCTCTATAACTTTCACTCATTCTTCAATCCGAAAAGCTACATGAGATTCTATCATTTGTTTCCCATATACCATTGTAGCAAGAAATGGCAACTAGCAGCAATTTTTAACATTTGGTCCTCTTGATATGAAAATGAATCAAATATCTGACAGGATTTGTTCCCAGTATGTATTTCATACCATTTTTTGGCATATAACAAATATTACTAACGGGTACTTTTAGTTTTTAAAATATGGACAACAGTACACCATGCAGTAAAAGACTTGAGCGATTAATGCTACCCTTATGCCTCTTTTGAGTAGTTTTAGCCATGGGGCTTGGCACTGCCACCATTGTCTTTGTGCCAAAAAATATCCGCAGCGGCTGTCGCATTCTAGTACTGGAGGGTTGTCTCGAAAATTCCGCAGTGAATGCGTCGGGTTGGTACATCACTCTCTACTATCTTTTTCAAACACTGGAAAATAGAATCCTCTGCTATTGCAAACCTCATTTTAGGGGTGGGGTTGGGGAGGAAAGAGTCTGACCATTCCAGACTGTTCAATACAAGAGACTAAAATCCATGTCTAACATATACAGTAAATGTAGAAATTAGGAGCTTTTGTGCTAGTGAGCACAAATAGTTACTTAAAGAACCTAGTCTAACATATTATCAGCAGTCTTGCAAATTTTATTATCTGAAACAAATGTTCCAGTGAATTTTAACCAGAAAATCAACATCAAGACCATAGCTAATTTTTAATGGAGAATTGATACAAAAGATTTTTTCTTGGAAAATGAAGTATCATTTAAGATAGTTGCTTATTTCATCATCAAAAATGATGGTGAAAAAATATATATATATATACATATATATATATGCTTGAGATGGTTCCTGGGCTTTTTCCACAAGCACTGATTACATTGCTCCCAAACAAGGGTTTTCATTCTGAAGGCAGATTTATAGTTGAATTTGGGAACAAAAAAGATGTAATAAAGTTAAAGGCTTACACTATCAGAATGAAATGTGTTCACTCATGATCTCCAGAGTTATCTATTTGATGGTAAAAGTGGATGCTACAGATGAAATCTTTACAAGGAGCATAATCCTTTAAAAAAAAAAGTCAATCTCCCAATCTCCTGCTGGCTGCTCTGCCTCTTTGGTACCTCACAGACTTCGACAGAGTCCTGGACGAGTGCCCATTGATGTCATGGAAACACTCAAATTACTGAGAATGATTCATGTCTATGCTGTTCTCTTATCCTCCCCCACACAAACAGGAGTAGATTTTTAACCCTGACAACTTGTAATTTGCAATGGGTTTATTTTTGTATCTAGATAAATATTTTTTAACATCGGAAATTAAGATGAGGCAGCCTGTATCTGATATGATAGTAAAGAACATTAGTACTATGCAGCCAAGATTACATTACTTTTAGGGTTATCTGTTCCATGACTGAATATATTCTCATTCTCTCTCTCTCTCTCTCGCTCTCTCTCTCTCTCTCTCTCTCTCTCTCTCTCTCTCTCTCTCTCTCTTTCTCATAAAAAACCCTAAAACACAGAATAGGGTTTTACATACAATTCCAGAAGGACTCAAGTTAGTTGTGTATCTTATCTTTTGCTACCAGTGTTGGATATTTGAGGATAAGATTTGACAATGCCATTTCACATTCATCAGCTTGGTCTTGCCCATGGAATGGCAAGTAGATCTGCCTTCTTCAGATTGCGTTTAGAAGTCATTTTTTAAATAATAGGGGTGGGGTGAAGAGGAAGGAACTAGGTACAGCTTCCTGGAAAGTAAAAGCTATTTGCACCTTAAAATTATATTCTGATCTCACTTTAAAAATGTATTCTTTGTGTATGTACTTTTGCTGTTAAACTAGAAACATTTTTAGATCAAAGTGCTAAAGAAGAACATGCCACACCCTCATAGTGACCCCTGATTTTAGCCCATTTTCTTCAATAAGTTGTTTGATTTGTTTCAGTAGGAAGGCAATTAATATTTGCAATCATTTTACTGTCATTACTGAATTCTGTGGCATAGCCCACTCCTTCAAGCCTCTAGCAATTTTCAGACTAAGAAGTAGAGGAGGAGGGTTTCTAAAATTATGTCTGACTTCCTCAGTGGATATGTCCATTTTATGGCTATTCTTCACTACTTCCAAGTCTTTTTTTTTTCATTACTGTGAATGTTCTGTCTGTAAGTATAGGTCGGGACCTTTTGGTCCTTTAACAGAAAGTCTTCATAAATTCCTTTGGCTACAAAAAGAAAAAAAAGAAGTCATTGCTCATTAGCAAACTTTCTGCTCATGAGTCTTTGTCAACTTGATTAGACTGGTTCTTGAATTGTAGAAGTATAGCCAGGAAGAGCACACAGGAAGCTTTTCTACTATGTTAGTTTTTGCCCAAGCCTAAGCTCTATCTCCATAAATCCTGACAGTCCATGGTCACCTCTATGCCATGATAAGGCATTGGGAATGAGTTTAGCAGATGAGAAATTTTAGGTCTGTGTTTTTCCTCCAACAAGACTGAAATATACCAAGAATGAATTAACTTGGGTAACACTTTCATTATCCAAGTGTTAGACGTTTTGAGGAATGATTCTTCATGTGTGGCAATGATGCAATGAGTACAATGAGGAGCAGCTAGGCCTTCACTCAATGTTTATTGACAGTAATGAGGTGGGTAATTATAATACATGCTGCCTGTTTTCTCAGTTGTCTTAGATGGGCTTTGAGGTAGGAAGCATTTTTAGGATTGTATGTATCTATTGACTGGGATAGCTAGCATTGTCTTTTTCACAGATGCAGTATTGAAATATTCATATAGAGCTGTGATCTCATTGTTGTGGGTGTTCCTTGTAATGATGCACATTGCAATTAATCCATGCTTGCCCATCCTCTGCAACTCTTGTGCACACCTTCCTATAAGTTGGAATGTAAGCTTAGCTATTATAATGTAAGCTCTTGGAGTAAGAATTGTTTCATTCTTAGTATATTTGTATCCCCAGTGCTAGGAGAGTGCCTCACACATACCAGGTGCTTAGTAAATGCTTGTCAATTGACATTCTCCCTAGCAAGTCTATTTGATACATGGGGAGTCTCTGTTTCTCTTGGTATTAAGAAGATACCAGGGCAAGCAGATAAGCTATCCAGTAGTTAGTTATCCCTCACTCTTGCTATGTGACTAACTAGTCATCTTTTTTAATTGTACATTTCTCTGCATCCTTTACTCCGATTCAAACCCGATGAACATATCCGTGTTGCTCTTGATACAAGGAAATATAAAATCCTTGCTAGTTAGCATTGTTTAAAGCCTAGTAGTTTCAAGTGCAGAGGTGTAGAAATTTATCACTTGGTTCTGTTAGTGTTCTCAGTATCTTGATACTATCTCTACCTACTATGTAGCTAGATCTTATGTATGTACCTGTATCTAAAAATTTTCCAACATGAGCCTTTGTGTATCATCGGGTGAGTTCTACTCTCACTTTTTATTTAATTTGGCTCTTTAATCTTACCCAATTTATAATTAAAGCTAAAAGTGCTTTTGAAAAACCAGAGGAGAGGATTGTCTTTTACTCTTAGATAGGGCCAGAGTGTATCCCAGCCATTTTTCAGCTCTTGGTTACTTAAA
>CM053622.1:316380233-316418600 GCA_028646595.1 Phalanger gymnotis | reverse complement strand
TCTCTCTCTCTCTCTCTCTCTCTCTCTCTCTCTCTCTCTCTCTCTCTCTCTCTCTCTCTCGTCAATTTCATCATCATGTTGATCATGAGGGAATTTACTCCTGGGAAAGAGGTTAAAAAAAACACCACCAGAATTCTGAATAGTTTCTTTGCTAAATTCACCATCTGGAGAGCCTGTGATTGATTAGCTTTGGCCTCACCATTAAGTGTCAATATAATCAATGGGAATTACTATGCTAGGGTCATTACATAGATAGTTTGCCTGCTGTGTAAATAAAAATGAAATTGTTTAAAATTTGAGGGAGAGAATGAAAGTGAAAATAAGGAATGTCAATTTGTTTGTTAGAGAAATTGGAGGCCATTGAAATGACAGTTTTTGGAAGTGTGGAGCAGTTTGGCTAAGAATAGGAATGAAGGATATTTTTTTCCAGTTTATCATAGCCAGAGTGAAGAAGTGTTAATCCCTTTCTCTTGCTTGCATACATTGCCGTTAGTGCCTACTTTACATATGTAAACATCGGAAGAGAAAAGTAGATATCTGTTACCTGGAGGAGATTTTTTTTTAAAGAGGAAAACAAAAATTTACACACCTTTTTTTTTTAAATTTCTATTGACAGGTAAAACAGAAAGGGGTTCATACTCGTCTTATGGGAGAGAATCAAACTTACAGGGTTGCCACCAGGTAAGTGATAATCTATGCAGTGGAAGAGGTTGTGATAAATAACCTGGTAAATTAGTTTGTTTTGTAAAGTAGATTATGCATTTTAGATTTTGACACAGCTATTCATTGCATGTTTGCCGGTGACTATTTCTTATAAAATACTAAGTAATGAATCACGTTCTCTTCTTAATCTGTAACCTCAGCTTCTGTCCTACCTTCTCACACTCAGTTACTGGTTTGAATTTGTGTTTAGAACCACCTTTCAGTGTCCCAGTGATGATGTTTGTAAACTATTGATGCTTTTTCATAAGGGTTTCATCGGAACAATTTCTTCATAATTCGGCAACTTTTAGAATGATGAAACTCCCAACACCATGGAGCATGTGTCAGACCCCGGTTTTGGTGGCTATTGCTATAAATTATAGTTTTCATAGAGACTGTATGATGTTGTGTGAAAACAGGGTTGTATTGAGGGATAAAAATGTCTGTGAAAATATGATTTGTTGTCCCTTTTTGTTTCTGAATTGTTTTTGGCTGGAAGTCAAGGCCAGCAGGCTAACAGCAAAGCCGTCTCAAGGGAAGCATGCGTGAGCTAGAAAAATAAGAGGACTTTAATTAAATAATAAAATGCCAATGTAATACAAAGGTATAGCATGTGTGTATTTGTGCCTCTGTGCACTCTGCATTTGCATACTTTTAACTCTCCAGAGAGAGACTGATTCTAAAAATACTATTAATAGCCAAAAGTCTAAGCTTTGTTTTAAGACAATTGAGTTTTTGAAAGATGCTTTCTTTCTAATTTCAGCATTGGTATTAATAACATGCTTAAAACTCTTTCGTATTTTTTTAAAGCACAGACTTTTCTTTTTATTAGTGCATAGGTTTGTTACTTGGGGAAACTTCAGAGAATTTAATAACCCTTTTTAATATTCGGGGTCTTTCACAGTTATTTCTTTCACAATTATTCCTCAAAACAGAGTGCATGTTCTTATTGTGTTAGATTGGGAATGTATGCTCTCTTGAGCATCCTCCTTCATCACCTATCTTCTTTAATGATACAGAAAAATCTATTCTTGAATTTTTAAAACAACTTTTTCAGTTTAACTCAGAAAGCTATAAACAAAAACTAGTTCTAGGAACTGAATAGAGCCCATAAAGTTATCTTCATTATCTATCACTAATACACCTCTAAAGGTGGAATTAGGGTTGTCTTTGTGCATCTGTTCCTTTTTCAAGTTTCGCCTGTTCCATTGCGCCCCCAGTTCAGTCATATTCTGCACATAAAGGATTGTGGAGATGAGATAAATTGTGGCTTGGTTAAGGACTAATGCAGCACATGTTGTAGAGTGCAGTTCATGGCAGTTTGTTTGGAAAGAATTCTGCAGGAAAGAAATTTACAGCGCTTCCAGTGTAGCGGAAACATCTTTGGAATGTGAGTGCAAATGTTCGGGGTAGATAGCTTGGGTGACAAGCCTCTTAATGCTGTGTCTCTAGTGTAAAGCTTTCAATTCCTGTAGAAGGTCTTATTCCTGTGTATCTGGTTTCTGAGGGTCAAGGCAGAGATCATTAAAGTTTTGGGGAGAAGAAGGTTGACAACATCCTTCCTTTTTGCAGATGGTGATGGAATAGGTCTGTGTTTTTACTGGGCCCCTTTTGTTGGTCAATGAGAGAATAGGCATGCTTGCCCCTGCATCCTTTCTTACTAATAGGAATTGGCGTGATTCCTTACAGACACAAAGATTTCCTCTGCTGACTAAGCGAGAGGCCCCTTAACTTGTGAAATCATCATTCAGACTGCTTGAGTCTGACTGTTTATGTATAGGAATACATACAGTAGGTTTGCGGGGAACACTTTTCTCTGGTGAAACTGCAGTGGTGCCTTTTTCAAGGACAAGGTGAGATGAAAAGCTGGGAGGGGCCGAAGGGTAAGAGTACAAAGGTAGTTCATTGTATGATGTTTGGAATATGGGTCTTGAAAGTACACACATGTGAGTCTAAGCAATCAATGTATGTTAAATATGTAAGTAAGATGGAATGTGCTTTTCTTGTAGTGTAATGATATAGTGGTCTTCATGTACTAGACAGAAAAGGAACTCTGAACTGTGGAAGATTCCTTCATTCTTATTTCTGCTTGCTGGGTGTGAGTCTTGCATGGATCAGCGATCACTATCCATAGCATCATCTCAGCAGTAACCATGAATAATATGGTTACTTAGGGACAAAGACACGGCAATAGTTTGGAGCCTCTTTGAATTTAGGGAATAGAGCCTGAAGGTTATAATATGTTGACACAACTATTTTTTAAAATTAGTTAATGAATTTTGAATTTATATTTTTGCAGAAATTGAGAATAGAACAGGATATGGTATATTTTTTATTCAGCCTTGTGCCCTTTTATTCAATAAATCTGGACTGAACCCTCAGCTGTGTGAAGCACAGAGAACGAAGTTCTTGCACTTTGGGCTTCTACTCAAAATTAGGAGATCATAGTTGAAATGAGTCACCGCCAGTGAGAAAGGGGTGCTCTCATAGATGAGAAATGATTTACTTTTATTTCTTCCCCTTTCCTTTATGACAGAATTTTTGAAGTGGGGAGCATTTATCAGATAGCAGGTTCTAAGAATCACCAAAAGCATGATTGTGTATTGGTGAGTCATGTGAACAATACTGTATCAGGATGAACAATGTATAAATTCAGCTCCGTTAATATGCATATGTGTACTGTAACCCCATGCCAAAGGGGTCTTGAACTCTGAAGCTACAGAGAATTAAAAGGAAGCAACAGGTACTATCGGGGGGGGGGGCAGGTATGAGATATATTGATTGGCTCTTAATAATTTTAGTTTTTTTAATGTCTGTTTTCTGTTGAGTATTTAGTTGTCTAGTTCTTAGCAGTAATAGTGTTAGTCATGTGACTTATACAATTTGTCTTAAAGGAGACAAACAAAAGCCATCATTCTCTCTTTTTATCCACCAACTATTTTTAATGAAAAGCGGTAATGGGGTAATAGAAAGTCACTGAATCACTTAATTGTGAATTTTCTTGAGATAAACACGGGCATGTTGTATTTACTAGCCCAGTGTTTTAAGGGAAAGGAAAGAAAAAAATCACAGGAATTTTTAAAAAACCGGAAAATGACATTTTAGTTCTTCCCTTACTAAATGATGACAAAACTAATTTGAATCAAATCGGCTTATGGAAATCACACCCAGGCTGAAAACACCCCTGCCAAAATGCAACCTCATACAACTTTTTACTGGCAAAGAGAAGAAAATGTATAATGGAAAGTCTGACAGGAACTAAGTCGAGTGGAAATGAACTTTTTAGTAAGGTGGTCCAAGTTAAGTGCTATAGCTAATGACAGCTTCTCAGTAAGCAGTACCAGAGACCTTGGGAAGACACATTTCTTTCTCCTTTGTGGCCTTGGATGATTCCAGTACCTCATGTTTTCCTGAGATGTCCATTTGCTAACTGGTTTGTTGATGTCACAAGGACAAATTATGGAAGTGAATACAGGGATTTTCTTGTATAGGGAAATGGAAGGGAAAAGAAAACAGTATTGACTGTCAGATGGTCATCTACAGTTTGCTTTTTAATATCTTTATCTAGGAAGTTCAGAGCACTTTAGAGTGGAGGTAGAAGACCCAAATCAATGTCTACCTCTACCTCTGACCTTGGGAATGTCCTTTGTTGTTTTGTCTTAATATTCTCTTCCTAAGAAGGGTGATATTCTTTTTTATATGGAACTGTGGCATTGATGCAGGTAAAATAACTGAAAGAATGTTTATGAGTTCCCTTGGTTCTTTTTAAAAGAAAATTTAGAAATGGAATGCATTGTGCTTCATTGTGATGTTCACTTGGTAAAACCTCTTCATCTGAGATTGGTCTGAAACCTTTGTTACTCTAACTATATAGGCATTTTTAGATAATGTGATGACTAGCTTTTATAAGAATGTTCAAATGAACCATCAGAGCCTTACTTAAGACAAGTCACATTAAAGCTGTCTGGTACTCCAAGGCTTCACTACACTTAGGTTCACGAAGGTGAATGTGTCCAGAGAGGCCAGAGCTTTCAGTTCAAGCTCCCCTGCCCAAATCGATTGAACATAAGCTTAGTTTAAGTCATGAGTTTTGTGTATCCTAAGGTAGGAATGTATGTTTCCGAAAGTGTTAAAAGAGTGGGCCAGTACAGAAATATATTGAATGACCGAAGCCTCTGCAGTCCTTTTTGAAGTATCCTTTATTGTTACAAAATCTGTGTCTGTTCATTTAGGGACACAGTGCACATTCTATAATAATTTACTCTGCTCATAAAGACATCATGATAGGTATTTTATGTTTAAAAATACATTTCATTCTTAAAATAATTATATTTTTAAAGTAAGTTTTGCTGATGCCTCTTATTTTTTATAACATACTAATTTGTGGAAATACCCTTCTTCACCCTGCCCAGAATTAAACCTTCCCTTGTAACAACAACAAAAAAAAACTATTAAGCAAAAACACTGGTACGGTGACTTTTTCTTATAGTAAGACTGTATGAACCTTCTGTCCTACCTGTCCCCCGCCTTTTTAGAGAGGAGAGAAATGCATTTCATTCTCCACTCTCCAGGACCAAGAGAAGTTTTTGAGTTCTTGACAGTTAAGTCTTCTTTTAGGCGTCTCTTCATTTATGTTGTAATCATTGAATAATTACACATTTTTACTCAAGGAATTCACTTTTAAGTGTTTTCCATTTTTGATGTTTAAAAAATGAAGTAGCAAATATAGATTCCCCATTCCCAGTTTGTGAGCAATTAAAAACTTGAAAACAAAGCCTTTAGAGCCAAAAATCAATAAGGGAAAGCCCACAAGCAAAGAAGGCACTGAAATACATTTTGTTTTCTCTGAAGCTGATAGTGACCTCTGAGAACAGAAATGCACATTATGTTTTTTTTTTGAGAGATGTGTTATGTTGGAATTGTAATGATCTGAGACATTATGGACGTTTTTACATGAAAATGTTACGATTTTATACTTTTTTATAAATGTTTTGGAGGAAGTAAAGCCTAGATTAAAATATTTAAGCATTTCTCCATTTTATTTATCATTAAAAATACATGTATTTTTTCAAGAAAAAAGATAAAAGTACTCATTTAAAAGTGCTTTTTTCTACCTTGCCCAATTTTTTTTCTCTTTTATTCTATAAAATTTCTAGATTTCTTCCACGTCTCCAGTCTAGGAGCTATTGCGAAGGTATGTGAAAGCACTGTGTGATGATATTGACGTAGGGGTTAGAGAATCATACTCCATGTACTTTCATGGATAATTTTAACAATACAAAGCAATCTCTGTGCCTTTTTAGGTTTTGAGATCAGCTATCTTGAAATAATTGAAGAGGAAAATTGTGGATGATAAAAAGTGGTAGAACTTTGCAGCTAGAAGGACCCTCTGAGATCATTTAGTTTAGCTTATTTTAAAGAAAAGGGGACTTGAGTCTCGGAAAAGTAAAGTTACTTGCCAAAGGTCACAGAAGTTAATGTCACACTCAACACTGCAATCAAAGTTAAGTCACTTTTCATGACATAGTGCTACAGATATGTGTGTGTGTGTGTATGTATGTGTGCGAATGTATATATAAATGAGATAAATACAAATATGACATTTTACATTTATACACACATATGTAAAATATAATGATCTCCTTTACTCTGCAAGGTCATAACTACATTTACTTTTTTTGAGGTTTCTCCAAGCATTTATCCATTCTGATTGGAGAGAAGAATGAATTAGGGAAAGAGCATAAAAAAGCCCAACCTCTTCACCTCAGCTTCTCATGATCATTAAGATATTCTGAAGAGTAACATGATATTATTGTATGGTCATAAATTATTTTGTGATCATACAAAGGGAAAATGTTACAGTAAGATCTAGAGAAATTCTGAATATTAATAGAAACAATCATATTTTCTTAGGAGATTCTTATACATTCACCATCAAATTGTTACAAAATGCTCTACTTCCCGGCCCTCTTCCCCACACCCGTCGTTTACTATTAATTTGAGAGACTAGAATTCTAATGTTAGTAGCATTAAGTAATTTTTAATAAATTATTGAGCATGCAATGAGTCCCACTCTTCCTTTGTGAACTAAAAATAGCAATAGGTGTCAATTCTATAATACAATAATTATGTAATACAAATATAATTTGTATTATAATCACCTTTGCATTTAAGTTGCTACGTCAATGAATACCTTGTATTCTTAAACAGCACTTTTTACTTACAAAGTACCTTTAAACATATTTAATCCTTAAAAGTGCTTTATGAGGTTGATATTGTACCACCCCCTAAAACCTAGTCTTTGTTGAGATGTCATTTTGTAGTGCCCTTAAAAATTATCTTGGGTTGTTTCCTTAAAGACTTTGTGATATGAATTCTTATTTTATGTAAGGAAAAGGTTATCATTCGAACTTGATTGGGTCAAAAACAAGACATAGTATCGTATGAATTGGGTTATCTCACTGATAGAAATTATATGCCCCAAAACCTCAAAACCTAACACCAAAATATAGATTAAACAGTTAGAATATAGCTTTGTCCCCTTTCCTAATTCTCATCTTGTTAAGAGGTTCCACTGAATTTTTGGTTTACAACAATTGTTAATGTACCTTGCCAAATGTCATGTCTACGACAATAAAACTAAGAATATACCTTAAAAACTCAGAAGAATTTTGCCCAGTAGTTTAAGACAAAAAGTGAATAGAAAGATCGTTGAAATTGCATTGGGTTGATTTATGAGACAACATAGGAATGATTCTAGAATTCAAATTGAAATTTCATCAGAACCTAGGGATTAACTTCTCGATTTTTTTATTGAAAGCATTAAGGGGGAAAAAAGAAAGCATTAAGGGCATTTTGATAACCGCTAGCAATTAGAATTTCTTCCTTCCTAAATCATTACATGTGATAAGGAAATCTAGTTATTATGACTAAACAAATAAAGCAATCAGTGTTAAGTCATACCTGTGTACTTGTGTACTTAAATTTGAAAGCAGAATAGCCTCAAGGTTGGTTCTTTATTGATACTTGGATATACCAAACCTTGTTTTTCCAAGGGTTGGATGTGTTGTATGTGAATATGTACACAAATATCTATATTTATATAAACACATATTTAACTCTTAAGTCAAGACCTTTTGTATCCTATGGTATAAATAAGAAGAAACAGCTAGCACTTATATATTTGTAAAATTGCAAACCACTTCGCGAATATTTTTTCACTTCAAAAGATAAAAAGCAGTGCATTTTAATAGTGAATAGGAAATGAGAAAAGCCTTTCCTTTAAAAAAAACATTTATTTAAACTGCTTAAATACTTAAATATCCTTTTTCCCAAAAAGGATTACTTTATCAGGAATGTCCATTGGCTTAGGAATCAGGAGATTTGGGTCCTACTTCTGTCTCTATCCTTAATAGTCAACGTGCATTTATTAAACATTGAAGATGCAGTGTTATTGATTTATTCCTTAAATGAAGACATGTGACCTTAGGCATTTCCTCATCTGTAAAATATAATGGTTGAACTAGACCTTGGAGACCCCCTTTTAGCTCTAAAATTCTGTAATTTTGTAAGGCCTAGGTAGTGTAGTAATGATGGAAGCATTTGCTGTAATCCTTCCATAGGCTTTTTGATAAATGAATTATCTTCTCTTTCTAACATAGCACTTTCATGAAGCTAATAGTTTTTGTCCTTGTCCCCCAACTCTATAATCTTGCAGTGAAATGTCTCAGTGAATTTGGATTTTTTTTCTTCTCTAAGAACATTTCTTTTGAATTCCTCACAAGTCATTTTTATGGTATTTGGAAATAGATTTGATTAGACAACAAAAATAGAAACGGAAATATTGCATTTTAGCTTTCAGGAAGTGAACCTCACCTCTGTGTGCCTACATTTGGGGCAGGGGAGAGAAGGGCACTGCACATGTACGTGTATATGATGTCTGTGTTTATGTGCACACAAAATAATCTCCCTTTCTCATTTGTACTTTGTGAACATCAGGGTACTGAATCTTTGCAGTTTTATTGGTATTGTATACAATAAGTTATTAAATTTCATCTCTGTAATACACCTGCAGTAAAATAACAAAACATTGCCGCACTTAAGGAACATGTGTGTGTGTGTGGTACGTTGCCCCCCTTCCCACTACAGCCCTCCCCCCAACAGCTGCTTACAGATTTCAAGATCCATTGTATATATTCCCTTGAGCCCACCTCTAATAATCGAGACACATCTGCCATTGCAGTATTATAGGCATATGTAGTTTTATTGAAAACTATACCTGTAAAAAATTAAATAACTCCTACCTCAATTAAATTGGCAAGCTACCTTTTTCAAAGATCATATTGCAGACCTCTGGAGACCTAGTGAGCTCATTTTATTCTTATATTACAAATCACTAAATGTGTTATTTTTGTTTAGTGAAGTAACTAAGATTTCCTCATACTTTGATGGCAAATGCCTTTCATCCATTATCACTTTTTCCTTTCTTCCCTCCCTGCCTTTACATATACAAATATCATACAAACTATGCTAAGCAAACATTTCGGATTTGACTGCAGTAGTCACAGGCTAAGATATTCACAGCTAAAGGGCCTGAACCTGCAGCTTAGCTGCTTCTTAATTTACTCCAGTGTTAAACATGCACTAGGGCTACTGAATTGGGTTCAAATAGTTTATTATTAACTCATCTTGTGCTCAGGTAAAGGATTTTCAGAACCTGTTTTGAGAGTCATCACAACATCATAATAACTCAGTTAGAAAATGATCTAGTAATAGAGAGGAAATGCACCAAAGAGCTGATACAAGGCACCAGGAGTTAGATTATTTGACTCATTTCCTCAACTTGCCATTTACTCTCTGTGAGACTTTGGATCAGTGTGATTACCCCAGCTCTCCGACATCTGAGGTATTTTTCCTCTAAAAGCTTGATAGAAAAAACTATACATTTATTCGACCAAGATGTTTTGAGTAATAATGAGATATTGCATATTTGTAAACTATTTTGAGCTCATCTAAAGAGAAATACTACTGTAAAATTCAGAGGAATGTAAAATATTTATAGAAATCTTAATGAATCCCCATTCGACTGTCCAGAATATTTAAAAATGCTTCATAATGAATCAGATGTGTAAATATTCTAGTGATATCATTAAAAATAAGATAAACTAGATTAACAAAACTTCAGAAAATTTTGTACATAGAATGCCCAAGAGATATAACAAAATTGTGTATGTTCTCTCATAAAGAAAAAAAATTTCTCATCATCTTTCCTTATCTAGAAGCAGGTTTTAATGTTATTGAAAAACATAAATAAATTGAAAAGGGGTCAACAGAGACATTCATAAAATAGTAACAGGTAAAAGTGGATAGTGTGGCAGGTTATATACTGAAGGGAAGAAAGTGTTACATGGAAATTGCTTTAGGGAGTAGCAGGAGCAGAGATGCTATATTGGCAACTGCTTAGGCTAACTATTCAGTTGAATGTCTAATAATTCATTTCTCGTTTTCATAATACCATGTTTTGAAAACTGTGGTAATTTCCAGCCAATTCAAAGTAGTTAAGGCAGTATACTCAATATGTACTTCATTTGATCATCAACAGTAACAGCAGTATCAACACTACAGATACAACCACCAGCACCATCATGTTCATCAGAACCGATTCTCAAGAGCCTATTTTTATATTCAATTCAACAAATATTTAAATACTTTTTTTTTCTGTTCAAGGCTTTGTATAAGAAGGTGTACTTATTGGCTAGTAAGAGCTATTACCCTTATGATAGCACTTCCAGGTTTACAAAGTGATTCCCCCGACCCAGAACATTGTTACCTGGGTTCTGTAAGTATTTTTGTCTCCATTTTACAGATGAGGAAATTAAGGATTAGAGAGATTAGGGAGATAGGTGACTTGTCCAGGATCACATAACTAGTAATTAGCAAATCTGTAACTTGAATTCCTTCAATACTTCCAGTCTCTCATTCTCCAATCTATCCTTAACACAGCTGCCAAAGGGATATCCTTCAAGCCCAGAACTGACTGTGTTACTCCTTTACTCAAGAAACTTCTTCAGTGGTTCTCTGGTGCCTTCTGAAACAAATATAAACTGTTTGCATTTAAAACTCCTTCTCAATCTAGCCCTAGCTGTAGCTGTTGCTTACTTTTCCAGACTTATTACATATTAATAGCTACTGATTAAAGTTTGCAAAGTGATTTTACATATGTGTACAGACATATATGTATGTACACACATACAACTATGTGTATGTATATATAGAATTTGATTCTCAGAACAATCTTGTGAGAGAAGTGATATTTTAATCCTCATTTTACAGATTAGGAAATTGAGGCTGAGAGATATTAAATGATTTTCCTAGGGTCACATAGCTAGTAAATTACTTTTGCTATTCTTCACATATTCTGTGGTCCAGCCAAAGTAGTTTACTTCCTGTCTCTCATATGCCGTTCAGTCCATAATTCTATGCCTTTTCACAGGCCATCTCCTGTACCTGAAATGTACTCTACTTAAACTTTACCTCTCAGCATTCTTAGGTTCTTTTAAAGCTCAACTGGAGCCATTTCTTATGATAGGCTTTTCCTCACCAAAAATAACTTTTATTTACTATATTTACACGCCTGTGTACATACGTGTATACATATATTCGTATGTGTCTATATAGTAAATAAAGATGTACACATATATAGGAATTTAGAATAAATGGGTAATTTTTATATCAACGTATATGTTTACAGCAATACGCATATATATTTTTCTCTACGTATGCATGTTCTATCTACCTATGGCTATATACATTTTCATGATACAATATAGGTTCCATGAGAACAAGGACTCCTTTTTTTTTCTTTGTATTCTTATTTCCTAAAACAAATCCTGATACACAATAAATATTTGTTTACTGGTTGTTACACCACTTCCAGCTAATATTCCTTGATTACAGATCTTACCCTCTAACTTCTGCTCACCCTTCAGTGTTTTCCTATTCAAGGCCTTCTACAACATATTGGCCTAAATCCTGCTCTTCTAAACTTATCTCACGATACTCATTTCCTTCATGTTCACTGCACTGTTTTGGAATTGGACCACTCAGCTTCCCTTCTTAAGATATGTCACCATTTTCTATCCAGTTCAGCTCAATTAAGGAAGCATTTTTTAAGGGCTTCCTGTTTTCAGAGCACTGTGCTAAACTTTGAGTGAAATTCAAAGTTTAAATAAAATAGTGTCTGTGCTCATGTAGTTTACAGACTAGTAATATTAAATCCAGAATCCCCCTCCTGTTCCTACCCCTAACGTGCCTTTTGAAATCCTTCCTATCCTTTTTAGACTCACTTTAAAAAATGGCACCTTCTCCATATAAATCTGTTCCTGATCTCCCCAGTTTGGAAGTTTTGGTGTTTTCCCTTGGCCCTTGCATAGCACTTTGTACCTTTTTTATGTTTTCATCATAATCTGTTCTTTATAGTCCTTACACAATGTTATATATTTTGGTGCTAGGTTGCAAATTCTCTGAGGACCATGCTTGTAATATTTTAATTTTCTTTGTATCTCCCATCAAAGTCCAGAATAGTGCTTTGCCAGTAGTCGTCACTTAACAAATAGGTTTTGAAAGGATAGACTGATGGATAGAAAGAAGGAAGGATGATAGAATCATATGTTTAGATCATGGGGATCATCTAGTCCAAATTCCCTTATTTTGTAGCCAAGCAGTCATAGGCCCAGAGAGCTTTAAGTAATTTGACCAATGTCCCACAAGACAGAAGGAAGGACAAATAGGAGACTAAGGAAAACTGGAGCAGGAAATAAACAGAATAATGAGAGGCAAAGAGCATTATCTTTCTCTAGGAAGTTTCCTACTTAAGAAAAGTTGAATTGTAAATGAACTGCCATACAACTGAAACCACCCAACCACTGATAATCAAGGCAGAGACTTTCATTTTTGGTTTTGCGTCCCCAGTACTTGGTATTTATTAAGCACTTAATAAATACTTGGTGATTGATTGTTAGGATTTTGACTAGATTATCTTTTGTCTTACAGATTTACTTTCCTTAAAAATTGTGTTTCTTAAGGGCAAAAAATCTGGCATCTTCATAAAACATACCTTTTGACCATTTAATATTTTTCCTGGACCCTTTGGGGTTAATGGTATATCTTTCTGAAGGAAGTGAATCTTAAGTGGAGTTTTTAAACAGGAAATAACTTGGTATATGAGAGGAGGTAGACATTTCAAACATTAGTGACTCCTTGTAAACGTCTGTAAACACTAGATTAAAGATGTGTGGGTATGTAGAGAGATGACCAGAAATCAATGAGCAAAGATCATTTCTCTGTAGAGTTGAGCTAGCTACTGAATGGCTTTGGAACTGTGGTCATAACTTTTGATTATGTGTTGGAGGGAGGAACTTGGTCTGAACAGATGTTTAGGGAAAATGATAAAAATGAGGAGATGCTAGAGGAAATGAAGGACTACTGAGACAGAGGTGCAGTTAAGGGTGCAAATTTTAATTCAGTATATAAAGTTCTCTTACCTGTTTTTTTCCCCCTTCTTCTCCCTTGTTCTGTTTCTTAAGGACACAGCAGGGCCTGGAGATAACAGTTTCATCTGGGAGAGCAACAATACTGCCCTGAATCCTTTCTGAATCACGACTTTTTTGTTTATGGAAAATACTTCCTTTCTTCTAACTTTGCCCTATTAAAGGATAAGACTCTCTGCCCAGAGTACTAGGGGAAGAAGTACTTACATTCAGGAATGATAACATAATGTGCCTGAAAGAACACTAGATTTGGAGTTAAAGGCTGCTAGCTTACCTGTGTGACCTTGGACAGGTAGTTTAACAATTCAGAGCTTTGGTTTCCTATAAAATAATGAGGCCTCGTTAGATGACCTCTAAGGGCTCCTCTAGCTTTAGATGCTGATCCTAGAGTACTGTAACCCATTTCCTTCTTTAGCCACTATTGATGCTGTTGCTTCCTCAGTTTCCACATCACTCTTGCCCACAACTGGGACTAATGAAAGGGACACGGGAGCAAATGAAGTACTGCTGTACCTCTCAGAGAAGTCCAAATCACGCACACTGTTTAGCAAGAGAAAGTAGCAATCCTAGGCAGAAAGGGTACCATGGCAGCATTTTTTGGCAAGAATGTACTAAACACTTTTGGCAACAGTAGGAAGGTATTGGCCATACCCACTGTTACTCTGTACGTTTTAATAACTTAAAACTGCACTAAGTTTTTAGAACACCTTGTATATGGAAGCCTAGAGAAATAAGGTCCAATGAGAACTACAAAGAAACATCCTCCATATGGATTTTTACTCTTTTTATCCTCCTTTCTCTTCCCCTTTGTTACAATAATTCCTCCCTGTTCTCAGTTTTCCATTAAATTAGTTTTTAAAAAAATATTTTCAAGATTTGTCATGGGCAAGGATGAATGTTATTGTTCATAGGGAACTACTGAAAAAGAGAGAGAGATTGAATCAATACCTGAGACATTGTAGCAGGGAGAAAGGGCAATATTGAAATGAGGCAAAGTCCAAAATATTATCAGAATTTGGTTGAAATTGTTTAAAACAACTTTCCATTGTTGAAGAATTTTACTCTCTAGGCTAATAGTCAAGGTGTTCTATCCTGTGTCTTTGGCCACATCTCTGCTCTTTTTTCCATTTATTGCTGCCCATCAGCATCCATCTGCAAAGAACAAAAGACAAATGTAAGTGAATGCATTTTTAGTCATTATTCAGGAATGTATATTAGGCTAGTTTGTTAGGTGATTATTCAAGTTTATTAAGAACCTGCTATGTCTTTGACACTGAGGATCCAGTGACAAAAAATAAGTAATCCCTACTTTCAATGAGATTGTATCAGTGGAGATAACATATATGTATGTAAGTATACAAAAAGAAATACAGGATAATTTGTTTAGAGAGGTAGCAATAGTAGCTGGGAGTCTCAGGAAAGATAAATTACTGAACATTGTGATGTAGTGGAAAGAGCCCAGATTGTAATCAGAAGACCTGTGTTTGAATTGTCACTGTCTGATCTTGAGGAAGAGAGAATCACTTAACATTTCTGGGTCTGGTTTTACTGCCCTCCAAAATGATCATGTTGAACAGAACAGATGAGCATTGAGGTTTCTTCCTGCTCTAAATCCTGTGACCCCATGGGAATTGGGTAACTAATAATGAGTCAGGTAGGGTCATCTACAAATAATATAGTTAATACAGACAAGTGAATGAGTGAAAACATGAGCATTTAAAGATGTGCACGCTGTCAGCTCACATTCTGGGTGAGCACTATTGGTGAGGATTGAACTTTTATAGGCAAACTGATTAGCCAGACAGTTGTCACCACTGCTTCTGCTCATGCCTTCTCATTGGCCTACAGAGTGTGAGCACACAGTCTAACTGACAGCTGTCTGTTGTCAGTGTGCCATCTTGGCTGTCTTTAACATTGATTGAACAACAACACAGACATCTGTAGAGCTATCTGGAGCTCTGACAGGGATGCCCTGCCTGCCAACTCTGATTTGATTTGGGGGGCCTGGTACTCAGAAGGGAATATCCTTGAGGAACCTGGAAGGGAATTTGAACCGTTTGTCCATCTTACATTTGGATAAATTGTCAAAAATCCAGCCTTGAAGAGACTCTAAGATACTAAGTTTTTAGTAACTGGGGCAGTGAGATCTAGTTTTGGAGGACACTAGTTTCTGAGGACACCGACACAGTATGATTCTTCAGACTGGTAACTAGTTTGTGGTTGTCAAGTAGTTTGAGTAATTAGAAAATGAACAGGATATGAAGCTTGGTTTTAAGAAAACTCAGTCTGAATTCTGGGTAAGATGACAGCATGAAAGGAAGCAGAGGTTCTTACCCTTCTCACATATTCTCCAGTAACGATCTAAAAATGTTAAGAAATCCAAAGAGTAAGCATCTTTACCGAACACAAGATTGTAAAAAGAGAAGCCAGAAGCAACAGCAATTGAAGAGGAAAGTCAGATATGAGATCAGGTGAATAGGTCAGAAGACCAAGCAGTGCCTTGACCAGGAAAAGACCCTGGGAGAAGGAAGACCATGTCAGTATCATGGACAGGGGTGGCCAATGTGAGAACTCTTACTGGGGACATAGAAGTTTGCTAGTTCTCTGGGCCCAGATACACAAGGAAAAGTGAAAGCCAGCATCCAGGAGCCCAGGAAATCCAGATGACGTGCACACAAGGCATGACCATTTCCATCCAAAAATGCAAGAGGAGATCAAGCCTGGTCATGGCTCAGAATCCCAAAGTGTGGAAACTAAGGTTGGAGATAGGAATAAACAGAAAATGACATTGACTAATACGAAGAAATATTATGCATTGAGAGAAAACTAAAGAAAAACCAGGAAGAGAGTTACTTCACATATATGATAGGTCCTCTGGGAGAAAAGCAATCATTTGGCTACAGGAACTGTAAGAGTACCTAAAAGAAATGAAGCAGAAGTTTAAAAATTAAAGGTTCTGGAGGAATAAAAAGAAAAAGAAGCTAAATAGCATAGAACAGAAAGTAGAAAATCTTAGCAGAGTCCTTGAAATTAGAATAGAGAAAGCAGAACTCACTGGATTTATAAGAAAACAAGAAATATTAGAACAATAGTAAACACTTTAAAGGAAGAAAATGTTAGTTATCTACTGTGTTTTTTTTTAAAAGTGATTTGGAAAACAGGTTGCAGAGAGATAATTTAAGAATCTTTAGATTCCCTGAAAACCAGAACCAAAAAAAAAAGCCATGACAACATATTTTAAGAAATCTTAAATCAAATTCAGAGGACAAAGTAGAATTTTACCCATCACCTTTTGAAATGAAATGGGCAAAATCCATAGCTTCTATGAATTTCAAAGAAAATAATGCTGCCAATGCACAGGATGAAATAAATCTGGTACCAAAGAACCAATCAGAATTGTGTGATACTTCATAGCAGTCACTCTAAAGGAAAGAAAATCTTGGAATAAAATATGCCAAAGGATGAAAGATAAAGGTGTACAACAAAGAACAACTTAACCTACAAGACTGAATATAACCCTACAGGAGTAAAAGTTGAGATTTTTGAGTATTTCTGATGAAAAGATCAAAACTGAGTAGAAACTTTGAAATGAAAACACAGGATTCAAGAGAAACCACAGTAAATGCATTTGAACAGTTGAAGAGGAGTAACCAATGCTAGATTGCTTATGATATAATAGATGGGAATGAGACAAATGGATTTTTAGAATCCTAATATCCTCAAGGATTTCAGAGGGAATTATATTAGACATATAGAGGGTCTAGGGGTTATTTTGTTTTATGTTTATGGCCTTAAAAGAGGAAAGAGAAGCAAGGTAATATATGAGGGAAGATATGAGGAAGATGGGGAGGTAGAATTTACTGTGTTTCATAATTTGGTACTTGGGAAGAAAAGCGTATAAACATAGAAGAAAAATGAGAGAAGTGTACATCACATGGATCTCATTCTTACCTGAACTGGACAGGGAAGATTCCTAACACATACAGCAGACACAGACACAGACAGACAGACAGACAGACAGACACACACACACACACACACACACACACACACACACACACACACTCCTTCCCTTTCCAAATTCCACACAAAGTGTTTTGTATAGTAATAAGTCAAATTCGCCAGTGAAATAAGTGGGGATTGGAAAAGGGTAAAGAGGGAGGAGAATAGTCATAAGCCTAACAAACTTAAGCTAATAAAAGTAGTCCATAAAAGGGAGATTAAAAAGAAATAAAGAAAATACAAGTATGTGTATGGGGTTTGACGAAGATAAGGGCAATTGATTGGAAGCAAATCTCTTTAATTATAGGTCAGTATTATTTATCACATTCCTTCTATATCACTGCCTTCTGTGGAAAGAATGCAACAAAAGACAAAAAGAAGAATAATTATTAGAGGGTATGATGGAGAAAAACAGACAATTAATAATAATAAAAGTGAACATGAACACTGAACTCCAACAACATGTTTATTAAAAAACAAATCAATCGTAAAGACACAAGAATTCAAAATAAGGGGTTGGAGCAACATATATTACATTTTGTGAACTCAGAAAAGTAAAGAGCAGTCATGTTCTACACAGTAAAAAAAATACATGGTTAAAAGATAAAGAGTCTTTTCATTTCATTTAAGGGCACCATCGACAATTAAATAATATAAATAATAAATGTGCACCAGATGTCATTATATCCAAATACTTAAAGAAAAACATAATCAAATTACCTAGAATGAGTGAGTGAATGAACAAGGTATTTGTTAAGTGCTTTCTATGTGTAAAGGACTGTCCTAAGTGCTAATAATACAAATAGAAAAGTAAGACAATTCTTATTCTCAAGCAGCTCACATTCTAATGGAATAGACAATACATATTGAAGGTTTCAGCTGCAAGTCAGTTGGAAAGGTCTTATTGTCCTAAGGGTATAGCAGCAGAGCAGATGGTAATGCCACTTCTTTAATGTCATTTTCACTGATAAAATGATATCATTTCCTGATGTTGAACGGTTTCACAGTGCCAAGGACTGTGGTGACAAGAACTTTTTTTTTTTCTGGGGGGAGGCGGGAAGCAGTGGATAGAGGTGTCCAGCGTCTGTAGATTTAGCACCTGAAGGAATTGCTGGGCTATATCTCTATAGGGATCATTTCTCAGGAAGCTGACTGCAAACACTGGACTGTTACTAATCCAATGTGGTGGCGGTTCGACTTGTCTGGAATATGTTGCCTGCTGTCCCTCTCATAGATTGCCCCACTGTCTCAGTCATAGATATACTGGTCTCCTTTCTCTGGGAGTGGAGATGGTTGGCACTTGCTCCGCAAGAGCTGCTTCCCTTGTTGATGGCTGAGAGAGCTGGACTGGGAGTGCTTCTGTTCCCAGGGCTCTGGTGCTCCTCTACCTGTTGATGGCAGTAAGCCTTTGGTCGTTAGTTCTAGTGGTAATGAGAAAGGTGGGTTCCTTCTTAGCAATTATTTTTCTTCTAGTGATGTCTAGGCTAGAAGCAGATCTAATGGCCTGAAGGACATTGTTGTTCTAAATGCTCTTGAGGTCAAAGTTCTGGGCTCTTTTCCATAATTGGCGTGAGAGGAAATGGTGGTTAAGGTGATAGTGATGCTAATTTGACCAGTGTGATTCATGCCGCCTCCCATTTTTCCCTCAGGGTGCTGCTTTTAGCTGGGCTGTTGTGCTGATTTTTGTGTGTGGTAGCTGGTTGGTAGTTGGTTGGGTGCCTAGCTTCTTCTCTACTGCAGTTGCTTCCCCAGATGATGACTGTAGAGGCTGCACCAGTGGTCTGAGAGATGCTGCCGCTCCCAGGGGTCTTGTGCCTATTTTTCTATTGGTGGCAGTTGATCACAGAAAATCAAGAGAAAGATAAACAAGAAAGAAATTAAAGGCTTAATTAAAATATTAGAAAAGTTAAATATACTGTATCTTTGGAGATCGCTGAATGGGAACAGAAAGGAATGAATATACACACATACACACAAAGATACACACATATACATATATCTCTATGCGGCATCATTATGAAATTTGAATGTGGCCTCAAAACCTCACAAACAGATGAAGAAATATTAAATATATTATTTAATGACAAAATGAACTAACATCAATAGAAGGACCTTAATGAAAGGATTCAAACTTAGAGACACAATAATTTAATCCTAAAGAATTGATAGAACACAAAACAAATCAAAGAAACAATAATTTCATTAAGGAAAATTACAAGGCAGAGTACTAAAACTTTTATAATGCAGGTAAAGCAGTTCTGAGGAGGGAAAAATTATATTTATGTGCATTTTCATCAACAAAAGAGAAAAAGATCAATAAAATACATACAACTAAAGAAACTAGGAAAAAAAATCAGAAAAAACCCAGCTAAACATGATAACTGAAACCTGCAAATCAAAGCAGAGCTTAGCAAAATTGAAAGCATAAAACCTATTGAATTATTAAATAAAACTAGGAATTAAAAAACTAACAAAATAAATAAAACATTGTATCAACTTACAGAAAAAGAAATTTCAAAAGATAGAAAGGGAAACAGAATTCTAAGTGTATTTTATAAAAAATTCAAAAAACTCAATTCCTATATTGCATTAATTGCAATAATTGCAAGAATAGAAAAAAGAGGTCCTGACAAATTACTTCTATGAGCCAAACATGGTCTTGATTTATACCAAGGAGATTAAAATATGTTGAAAGTACAAATATGCAAATATATTGAATGAAATATTAGCTAAGAGACTTAAACAATATATTTTCAAGATTATCCAATATTACCAGCTTTAATTTATATCAGAAATGCAGAATTAGTTCAATATTAGAAAAAGTATAACATGTTAATGACAAAAATTACACACATCTAATGATTATATCAATAGAAGCAGGTAAAAATTTTGAAAAATCAATACCAATTTATGGTTTTTTTTTTAAAATTAAGGTAAGGAAAAAAATACACCTTTCCCTAAAATACTTAATTATGCATACATATGTGTGTGTATGTGTGTGCATAGCCCAGAGTCAAGATTATATGTAATGTGTGCACATACATATGTATATACACACATATGTGTGTCTAATGTATAATAGAAATAATAGAACTTTTCCAGTAAGATCAGAGGTAAAACAACATGCATTGTCTACTAGTATTATTTAACATAGTACAAAAATGCTACCTGTAACAAACATATTTAAAGATAATAACTGGACCAGTGATTTCATTGGAACAGAGAGCTTTTGAATAAAAAAATTTCTACAGTTGAGGATAGCTCCTTCTCTGTAACTTACAGTCAGATTCCTAGAGCACTGAGAGATTGTCATGAGATCATAGATTTTGAGCTGGAGGAGGTCTTAGCCGTCATTAAGCCCCATCCTCTTTCTTTATGGATGACTTTATGGAAGCTTAAAGAGGCTAAGTGATTTAAGCAAGATCTCATGGCCCTTGTGTTCTAGGGGTATTTTAACCCAGATATTCCTAACTCTAAGTCCAGTACTTTACCCACTAAACCACGATGTTCCTCAATAACAACAGAAACAAGAAAAGAAAAAGAAAGCTTCCCTCCCTGGAGGGAATAGCTATAAGCAAAGAAGAAGCAAAATTATTACTTTTTGAAGATTATATGATGGTCTCCTTAAAATACCCTAGAGATTTAACTAAAAGTATTAGAAACAGTTTAAAATGAGCAGTTAAATAACTTCAGCAGTATAGCAGGATATAAAATGCAATCTGATATAGGCTATAATAAGGATGCAAATCATCAGTCTTTTTATACATTACTAACAGACCAGATTGAAAAGAAAAATTCTATTCAAAATTATTAGAGAATATGAAAAATATTGAGGAGCAATCCCGAGCAATACAAATGCAAAACAATCTTTTTTTTCAAAAGTTTTGATAGATCCAAATCATTAGGGAGACATTAATTATTCCTAGTTGGGTCATGCAAACTGTACACGTGTGTATACGTATATACATACATACTAAAGAGCAGTGCTTCCTGAATTAATCAACTTATCGTGTGCCTTACCAATCATACTAACCAAGTATTGCTTTATAGAGCTAGGAAAAATAATAGAAATTTATTTGCAAGAAAAAAAATGTCAAGAATGTTTTAAATTTTTTTTGAATTTATTTTTAGTTTTCAACATTCACTTTTATAAGATTTTGAGTTCCAAATTTTTTCACCCCCCCCTCCCCAAGACAGCATGCAATCTGATATAGGCTATAATAAGGATCTTTTAAACTAAGAAGAAAGGGGAACCTGGCATTGCCAGAGATAAAGATATATTACAAAGTCTTATATTTATTCAGTACTTGTTTAAGTAATAGAAAAGTTTGTCTTTGGGACAGCTTAGGAATACACAGTTCAGAAACAAATATTGTAGCACATTGTCCAGTAACCCAAAGATTCTGACTACTGGGATAAGGATTCCTACTTGGAAAAAAAATTGCTTGGGAAACTGGATAGCAGCCTCACAAAAATAAAGTATGAGCCATCATTTCATACCATCTACCACTATAAGCCCCAAATGGATGCATGGCCCTAATATAAAATACCACATCATCAACAGATTGGTAGGAGATGAAAGGATATACCTTTCACAACTATTTGTATGGGAAGACTTCATAACCAAACCAGGAATAGAGAGGATCAGAGGAGATAAAAATGATGGTTTTAATTACATGAAGTTGAAATATTTTGAACAAAGAGAATTGATTCAACTGAGGGGAAAAATACTTATCTCTGATAAAGGTCTGATAGCCAGCAATTATAGATAACTGATTCAAGTTATAAGAACGCATATAAGGACAAGAAGCATTCCCCCCAAAAAACTACTTAAAAGATGAAAAACTATCTATCAATAGCCATATGAAAAACAAATCACTAATAAATAAGAAAAATGTAAATTAGAACTATTGAGGGTATAGTATCTTATACCCATCACAAAGATGAAAAAAAAGGAAAATGACAATTATTGGAAAGGTTATCAGAAGACAGGTACACTAATATACTTTTCATGTAGCTGTGAAACGAGAGAGAGACATTTGGGAGAGAGATAGCTTCAGAGATAGCTTCAACAATTTATATAAAGTGATGCAGAATGAAGTGAGCAGAACCAAGATAACAACTGTGCAATGATGAAAGCATTGCAAAGCAGAAAAGCTTTTAAAGACAAAACTCACATCAGTGTAATGTTCAACTATGACTCCAGAGGACTGAGGATAAAGCCTGCTTTATACTTCTTTATAAGAGAGTCAGTGGACTAGAAGTGCAGAGTTAAAGTTTTTTCAGACATGGCCAGTATTTGGATCTATTCGATGTAACTGCTAATTTGTTACAAGAGAGTATTTTTCCTTTGCATCTTAGGGAAGGAGACATAATTGCAGGCAGTCTGAGTATGGGTGAGGAGAGGAACATTGGCAGATAGTGGCAGAAAAGATGGGAAGGATCAATGAATTTTTTTAATGCATAGAATAGAAGGAAGCTTAGATGATGATACTAATAGTAAACAATAAACATTCATATATCTCTTATTACATGCCAGGTAAGCACTTCACAAATATCTTATTTGATTCACATTACAACACTGGGAAGTAAGTACTATTATTTTCCCCATTTTACAGATGAAAAACCCAAGACAAATTCAAGTGACCTGCCCAAGGTCACATGCCTAGTAAGTGTATGAGACTTAATTTGGACTCAGGTCTTTCCTTATTCCAGCCCAGATGTCTGTCCACTGTACCACATAGCTGCCTCTGTACCTAAAGAGAAACAGACTTTGAAAGAAACACAAACATACTTGCAATTGACATGTTGGATTTGATATATACTGAAAAAAATGTAATGAGATTCACAGTTTCAAATAAAATATTCTTTGTTTTTTATATAAGGAAATGTTCACATTTATTGATGCTGGATTATCTTTAAAATTCAGACCATGTAGTTCATATCAATTGGCAGGTGGGGGAGGGAACAACAAGGGAGTGGAAAGCTGACATGATAACATTATTGCGTGTCATAAGAAAGAAAGAAAGGAAGAGTAGTATTTGCATAAGGATACATAGCATGTGTTTGAGATTTCTGTGTTATGTAACATGACCTATGTATACTCGAGGATGTAGAATTTTACTAGGCATAAAAGTCATGTCCTGACTTTTCCCATGTCTTGCTTTCCCTTCTTTCCAGTCTTGTACTTAGGTCCAGATTTTTTAATTTTATACAGCATGGTATGTTGTCCTAGAATTTTAGGCGAATTGTAATTTGAGATTAAGACTAAGGCAGTTTAGGTCTACATAAATACAGGCTAAATTATTGCTCATAAATTATCTCTCTCAGGTACCTTATTGGAATACTAGTGGAAAAACAGCTTGGGTGCTTATGGTAGAAAAGTAGTTAACATTATTATAAACTTTGGAATATGGATATTTGATGTTTGCATTACTAATACAAATGTACATATTGTTCTCTGACCCTCTTTGCTAACCCACCCCGTCAAGTCTTACATCTCTAATTACCTTTTAGTCTTCCCAAACTGTAGTAGACATCTTAAAATTCATATGTCTAGCACTGCACTCATTGACTTTCCTCCCAAACCTCACCCCCCTCCAAATATCCCTATTACTTTCAAGGGTACCACTATCTTCCCAGGCCCCAATCTTGCAACCTAAGTGTCATCCTCAACTCCTCACTATCTCTCACTCCCTATATCCAATATTTTGCCAAGGCCTGTCTGTTTTACCTCTGCAACTTGAATAAGCCCCCTTCTCTCCTCTGAGACTGCCACCATCATGGTGCAGGCTCTTATCTCCTCTTGCTTGGACTATTGCAGTAACCTACTGGTAGGATTGTTTCAAGTCTCCATTCAGATTTGACTATGTCCCTCCTCCCTGGCCCCACTGCCTACCCTTACTCAATAAACTCCAGTAGCTTTTGGTCATCTTCAAGGTCAAGTATAAATTGTTCTATTTAACATTCAAGGCTCTTCACAGCCTGACTTCCCCCCATTTCCAGACTTTTTATAGCATAGTCCCTGTCACTACTCTGATCCAGTGACACTGGCTTCCTTGCTTTTCCCAGAACAATATGCTTCATCTTGGCTCTGGGCATTTTCTCTAACTGCAGGTAGGCCATCATAAAGTTGGAAAGATGGGAAGGATCACATAAACACATCTAAGTCTCATCTTCATCAAATGAACATTAAATATCTGAATAAGATGAAAACCCAGGCCCATTCCAGATCTTCAGTTCTCTATGACAAGACCATCAGTGATTCACACAATGATGATTTGAACACTATACATACATACATACATACATACATACATACATACATACATATATGTGTGTATGTATATAGTGTTCAAATACTTACAAAACACAATGCAATCAAAATGGTAAAGTTGATAACAAAAAATATTAAACACATAATACTTTCTGCCCATTCTGTTCTTAAACTTGTTAATGCGTAAAAAAGCTTCTGTGAGTTTAATGTGTCATACTCAGTATGGGGTTCACCACATCTCATGACACAGTGACAAAATTGAGTCATTATTTGTGAATTCCTTGCTTGGAAAGAATTATGAACTTGGAAAGTGAAGCGCAGTGCTGTGTTCCCTTAAAAGTTTTTACATAGAGATGTACATTTTGTTGTAGGCCAAGTCATAATCTTGGGCCCATTGGGTTACCTCTTGGGCCTCAGTCTATTCACCTATGAATTGGGAAATGTCATTTGGGTTTCTCTAAATTGCTAAGTATCAGAAAAGTGCTTTGAGTTCTTTGATTGTACTCACCATATAACTAAATATGAAATTATTAATAACATAAGGCCATTTGTATTATTAGTGCCATCATGAATATTGCTATCTTTTAAATGAATGATTAGCATGCCATTACACTATTCTCTGCTCAGAGACTAATTGTAGGGTAAACAAGTAGATGAATCTTATTGGCCATTTTCTATTATTTCTTCTGACAAACAATCACCAACTGTGTGTTTAACTTTAAAAAAAATGCAGACACCTGCCTCTTAGGAACTTTCATGGGAGCAAGCTAGTCAGCTGTAGGGTAATGTTATCTTCATTTTGAAATTGAGTAAATTAAAGCATAAAGTGGCTAAGGGACTTGCTAGAGAACACACAACAAATCAGGATTAAAACTTAGGTGAATGTCTTCATTATCTTAGTTTTTCACATAGCTTTCTGATTAATTTTGCCTCCAAGGCCAGTGACATTCTCGTAGGCTGGATCCCAAATGTTCAGATAGCTAAGGCTGTATACCTAGTCTTGTTGCTCACATTATTTTGGCGGTGAATAAAACATGCTCTGTTTAGTAGATGAATACCCTATTACTTACTAATCTACTGAATCCATTGTAAGTAGGGCATATGCTTTAGTTGTGGAGTATGGTGGAGTAGTGAGGATGGATTTCTACTAGTCTATGTATATTTCCTTACCTCATGGTACACATTTGCTAGATAGTTCCCTGGTATGTCATGTTTAGTTGGTACCCTTGAACAGAATACAATGACTAGTCCATACAGAAATTCAAGCTGGCCACATTGCATAGTGTTCTAAGCTACTATATTAGCCACAGTGTGTACCTAGATTTTATTACACAATGAAGTAGAAAGATTAAATATTTTTCATATTTTCCATGCCTCTCTTTTGATGCCTAAAATTGGTATTAGTAAATGCAGCCATTATCTAACTAAATTTCACATTTGTATGAAAAAATTAGATATTGAAAAGTGGACTATTGAAATATAATAAACATAAGCAAAATATGTAATAAAGGACAACTTTAGATCTCTGCATGGTTAGGTTAGCTGCGTAAGATAAATTCTGATTTATAAGAAGCCTGGGTTCAAAAAAGTAATATACGAAGTGTTTGTGGCTTTCTTCCAAGGTCCAACTTCCTGTGGCTGCTTTAAAACTTTCTGTTTCTATAAGCAACTCTTGATTGTCTCTATTTGATGGGTTACTGTATGGAAATGAGAATTAAACATATTCAGCTTATTCTTTGTGGGGCAAAAGTAAGGCTGATAAGTAGAAGTTACAAGGATACATGTTTCTTTGTTGTTATTTGGCGGTTTTGGTCATGTCCAACTCTTTGGGACCCCATGTGGGGTTTTCTTGGTAAAGATACTGGAGTAGTTTGTCATTTCCTTGCCCAGCTCTCTATATGGACGAGGAAACTGAGGCAAACGTGGTTAAGTGATTTGCCCAAGGTCACACAGGTAGTAAGTGTCTGAAACTGGATTTGAACTCAGGTCTCCCTGATTCTAGGCCTGGCGCTCTGCCCACTGTGCACCTACTTGCCCTACATATTTTCATACCACATGATAAAAACTAGACTGTTAAATATGTGATTAATAATCAAGAGCATGTAGAATAGTATGGACAACAGAAATTCTTAGCTAAGCCAATATCTTCAAGCATCTTACTAACCAAGCAGTGTTAATGAATTAAGCAAGCCTCCTTTTTACCCTATAATTGACATGGAAGTACAAAGGAAGAAGCTAGAAAGGGTTTAGATAATCTACCTCTGAGTAATTGAAATGTGGTTTGTTCTAGTAGCATCGTGACCAGTACTAAAGTCTAAAAGTACTAAAAGTAAGCTAGCCAAGTTTCAAAGACATATTTTGTGGGACTAGTCAAAAAAGAAACTAATAACATTTTAACTGAGCATATATTTCCAAAGTATAGAATTTTAAATGTTCATAAAGCAATGTATTCATTAAGCACAACTTTTAATGAAATAGGCAAGCTTTATGAGATCAATCAATCTTTGAATGCCCCCTCCCCTACCTTGAGATAGGTAATTACTCTTTTTTAAAGGCTCTGAGACTTTGATTTGCACATATACGAAACTAACCAAAATGAACTGAATACATAAATAATGGGCGTAAATGTTTTTCCTTATTCATGTTTCGTAGATTAGGAATGAGAAATTCAGAAGAAAATATTGGTCCTGCTATAATCATATAGCAGCTTATTATTTGTTGTATATGAGGTCCTGTGATCTGTGCCTGATTCACTTAGTACTATTGAATGGTACCCATGTTTACTGTCAAGCTTGCTGCCATGTTTACTTGCTATCATTTTTTCAAGTGACCATCTTTAATTGATTTTTGGAGATTTGATGCACCCGCTAACAGAAGTCTGATAGAGAAGGCCAAAGAGATGTACTCCACTGATTAGGTGTGATTTTCTGATGAAATACAGGATTTCTTTTACGTTGGAAGTAGCCTTTTCACAAATTCCTTTTTTTGCCAGAGGATAAAACTAGAATCATTGGGTAGAAGCTGCAAAGTGGAAAACTCCGGTTGATGTATGGAATTAATTCATGATCATTTAAAGTGAAATGGGCTTCTTTAGGAAATAATGTCTCTTTCAGTTTGAATCTTTAAGCAAAAGCTAGATAACCACTTATCAACCATGTTATAACAGGAAATCCTCTATAGGAATCTATGGAGGGCTTAATGACTTCTGGAATTTCCCAGTTTGAAATGCCATGATTTTATGAAGTTGCCTATTTAAACCCTACTAAGGTAACAGTACTTAAGTCTATGGCTGTTCTGATGCTTTCATAGAATATCTCAGTCCATTCCATAATTACCATCAGAGGAAAACATTTTCATACTCACAATATAAACCGGTAGTCATGCTATATGTGCTTTTATTGGAGAGTCAGTTGGACTCTTGAACCTGGCTCAGGTTTCTCTTTGTAATAAATGAAGTAATTTAATCACAGTTCAAACTTTACTTGCCAAGCTAGTGAAGATGGCTATTAGGACTGCCCTTAGAGTAGCATAGCTACTACTGTTGGATGGTAACCATTTCACAAAATAAAATCTTTTCTGAAACTTGAATACACCCACCACAGCCTAACTAAAGTGCAACTTCCTTATTACCAGTGTACTGCCATTATCTCCTCAGAACTATCATCAAATAGAATGGGACTTCTAATCATTTTGTCAACCCAGTATTTCCATCTCTACACCTAGTTAATTTCACCAGTGGACAAAAGTATCTAGAAAGATTCAGAGTAAGAATCTTGGTCTTAACATACCTCCCTTCTCTGCATAAAGGGTTAGAGAACTGTGTGTATGAGCTCTTGCATAACATATCAGACATGGTCACTGTATTTGGTTTTGCTTACCTGTCTTCCTTTGTCACAAGGGAAGGTTCAGTGTGGAGTGGGATAAATTTTATATGTAGAAATTACTCTAATGTAAAAAAAGGCTTTAATAAAATTTATTTTTAAAAAAGATTTGGGATTAGTCGTGGAATGTTTGTGCATGGATAGTATGTGGAAGAAATTTAGGGAAAATAAGAATTGGATAATTAGGGGGAAATAGATGGAATTGGGAATGTGAAACTCTCCATTTTAAAGTGAATACTTCTAATACCATTGGCACCAGTAACTATGACTAAAGTCTGTTTAATTCTTGCCTAATAACATCAGGGGAAGATATCATGACTTTGCTTAAAATTCTTAACTGAAAAGGATATATAACTACCCTTTAGAGAACTAAACTCTAAAATGACATTTAAAAGAATAGTTTCTACTGCATATGAAAAAGAAACTTGATTACATATTTCGATGGTGAAACCTCCATGCTATGTTTCATGTTAAATGGCAGGAGAGTAATGAGGTTTTGGAGTGCAGTTACTCCACAGGCATCAAAGCTATGCTCATCATAGCTTAGCCGGACTGGCTGTATGATAAGAATGGATGACACCAGGATGCCAAAATATAGTCTGGAAAAGTAGGAAATAATATATGAGGTTAGAAAAGGAAACACTTCAAGGACACATTGAAGTACCCTTTGAATGAGTGAAATTATAAGAGATAGCTAAGAAATAACACCTCCATTGAGTACTGTTTTTCCTCCAGGGGGAAGAAAAACATTAAAGATAAGAAAAGCATTGTATGTGTGTCATGGGTTAGTGAAAAGAGCATGGGGCTAAAAGACAAAGGAATTGGGTTCAAATTCCAGCTTTGCTAATTTTTATCCATGTAACTTTGAGTGTTCTGGGAGGACTAGCAGCTCTGGTGTGAGAGCTTGCAAGCCCTTTTCAGGGCTGCTCATCCATATTTGGTGTTCACCATTCACCTAACTCTCATCTGTGGCTCCAAGAAACTGTACTATGTGCAGCAGTCACAGCCCAGTAAAACCGTCTTGGCTGATGGTCTAAATCAGACTGAGAGTAACCAACGGGCCTCAGATCCATTGGTGAAGTAGGGGAATGTCTACTCCCAAGCATGTGAAAACATCCCCCTGTGGAATAGTCAGATCAGAATAGTTTGTTCCAACAGCTATGAATGCAGCTGAAGCAGGCATTGTAGAGTGCTTAGAGCTTTATCAGACATTGAAGACACCAAGGTCATCCGCTGCAGCCGGGGCCCTTGACAGTTGTCCTGACTTTTATCTTGCCACTGGTCTTCAGTAACTCTGGAAGAGAGAATGAGTCTGACGATTTTGTGTAAACTTGGCCTCACTTAAATTCACACACAAGTCAACACATCACCCTGTGGTCCTCTTCAGAAATGAAGGGAAAACAACAATGTGACCTTGAGAAAAATCACTTGATGTGAGTTTCATTTCCCTCATCTATAAAATGAGGAGATCGGAAAAGATGATTCCTAAGGTCCATCATAGTCCCAAATCCTGTTCTTATGAGTCAGAAGCTTAGAGTTAGAAGTGACCTTCAAAGTCTTGTGGCCCAGCATGAACCTGAACTAGAATTTAGAACATCCAGGAAAAAATTATCACCCAACCCCTGCTTAAAGAGTTCCAGTGATGAAGTACTCATTAACCTTTGTACTCACACAAAACAGGTCTACTCCTAATTCCACATGATGACATTCTGTATACTTGTGGATAACTGTTGTAGTCTTCCCTCAAACCCAGATCTTTTCTCTAGGCTAAAGATAAGCCTCTTTGCTACTGATTGCTATTCTCTAAACGTAGCTTGTCAATGCCCTTCCAAAATATAGTGGTCAGATCTGAATGTAGTATTCCTCTTGTGGTTGACCTGGGCAGAGCACAAAGTGACTGTGATTTGTTTTGTTCTTCATGCTGAACTTTGATTAATGCACCCCACTCTTTTCCTCTTAATTCCTGTCCTCTTCCAAACTTCTCTGTATCTGTTGAGGTCACCGCCATCCTTCCAATCTCCAGGGTTTAGAATCTGATCTTTTATCTCCACTCCTTTAGTTCAGGCCATTATCACCTGTCACCTGAATTGTTGCAGCTATTGTTTTCATTGCTTCAAGTCTCAATACTTGCTGCCAAAATAACTTTCTTTAAGAGAAGATCTGATCATGTAACTCTGCTACCCAGCCAATTCCAATGGTTTTCTATTCCTTCAATGATAAAATATATACTCTTATCTATAACTTTTAATGCCTTACACATTCTGACCACAAACTGTCCTTCCAGCCTCATTGTACATTGCTACTCCTCCTGTACACTTCAATGCAGCCAAACTGGTCTTCTCTCTGTTTTTCACACATGATACCCTATCTACCATCTCTCCTCATTTCCTATTCATGGAATGCATTCCTCCTATCTCTAAGTCAGAGTCTCTTTCTTTCTTTAAGATGCAGCTCAAGTACCATGTTCTGCCCAAAATCTTTCCCAATCCCTGCAAATACTAGTATTCTCCCTCCCATAGTGTTGTGTATTTAATTACTTTGTATTTGTTGATTTTTTTAGATTTGTGTTGTGTTTGTGTGTGTATTTATATTTATAGCACTAGCTGTCTCCCACATTGGACCATAAGGACATTGCAAGTAGAGATTTTCTTTTCTTTATACATGTATCCTCAGTGTCTGGTGCATAATAGCCACTTAATAAATAATTGTTGATTAAATAATAGCTTTCATGTAACACTACAGGGTGATATTGAACACGATATCCATTAAACCTCAGGTATTTTTCACACAAACTGCTTTCCCCTATCTTATATTTGTGCAACGAATTTCATTTTTTCTTAATAGTATTTTATTTTTTTCTAATTACATGGAAAGATAGTTTTCACCATTCTTTTTTTTGTAAAACTTTGAGTTCCAAATTTTTCTCCTTCCCTCCCTCTCCTCCCCTATCTCTAAGACAGCAAGCAATCTGGTGTAGGTATAATCATGTTAAACATATTTCCACATTAGTCATGTTGCGAAAGAATAACCAGAACAAAAGGGAAAAACCATGAGAAAGAGAAAACAAAAAGTGAAAAGAGTGTACTTTGATCTGCATTCAGACTCCATAGTTCTTTCTCTGGATGTGTATAGTATTTTCCATCATGAGTCTTTTGGAACTGTCTTGGATCATTGTATTTCTGAGAAGAGCTAAGTCTGTCATAATTAATCATCACACAATGTTGCTGTTTCTGTGTACAGTGTTCTCCTGGTTTTGCTCACTTCACTTCAGCATCAGTTCATGTAAGTCTTTCCAGGTTTTTCTGAAATATGCCTGCTCATAGTTTCTTATAGCACAATAGTATTCCATTACAATGAATTGTATTTTTAAACCAAAGTATAGTATTTTCTACATAACCTTTTCTTTATATTTTTATTTATTTATATTTATCTGTTTGTTTGTATGTGTGTGTGTATGATATATTTAAGCCTCTGTGAAATATTTTTGGATTCCAATTCTCTCATCTAACTTGTTAACTATTTCTCACAGCTTCCAGTCATGTTATTATTTAATAAGTTTGTGATGTCTGCCTTCGTGCAAGAAAGTGGTAAATATACTGCATGTAACAGTTACCTAGGGTCTTCCACTAGAGATATTTCTTAAGGTTGACATTGGTTGATTAATAGACAGTCTTTGGTTTCAACTGTTCAGCCAGTTCTTAGTTCAGTTCTTTTCATTTCAGAAAACATTAGTGTTTACTTGGGACAACTCACCTTGTTAGCTATGAGGAATTCAAAATCAAGAATGAAAGAGAACCTACTGTCAGGAAATTGACGTTCTAAGTTCTGAATTGTCCTATCTATACTAGAATTAGCCCATACCTCTATATCTTGCTTTAATCTTATGAAAGATGTTTCATAATAACATACTTTGATAAAATTCAGGCATCCTGTGAAACTGTTGTATGGCTCATATTTAGTAGTTTAATAATCCTATCAAAAAAGAAAATGAGATTAGACTTGTATGACCACTCAATTGGTACATAGGGACTTAGCTTTGCTATTTCCATTAAAGATATAACTATCTTTCTAGTCACCCAGAGTTGGAACCTCAGAGGAATTCTCAGCACTTTCTTCTTCTCTGACCCAACACGATTATTCATTTTCATATGTTTTCTCAATTTTACTTCTGTAGTACCTTTTATGTCTAACCCTTTCTCTTTACTCATAGTCACCACCCTAGTGCAGGCCCTCATCCTCACTAGTTATAGTATTTTGCCAATTGATCTTTCCAACTCCAAACTATCCCCTCTCTAATCCATCCTTCACAAAACCACCAAATTTGTATTCCTAATGCACAAGTCTGACCATGCTGCTTACCTTCTTGAGAAACTGCAGTTCCTTCTTATTGCCTCTAGGATAAAATACAAACTCCTCTGTTTAGCTCTTTGAGCCATTAACTATTTCCCTCAACCAGTCTTTCCAGGCTGATTTTACATTACTACCTTTGATGCACTCTACATTCCAACAGAACCAGTCTATTGGCTGCTCCCTGTAATTGGCATTTCATTTCCTACTCCTGTACCTTTGTCCACCTTGTTCTGCATGTCTGGAAGGCTTTCCTTCCTCACCTTGCTTGTAATTCTTAGCTCCTTTCAAGGCTCAGCTCTAGCAGAATCTATTACATGATAGCTCTCCTAATTCTCCGGTTGTTAGTGATACCTACCCCAGCCCCAAATATTGTTCATTAACTTTATGTAGATTTGGCATTTACTTTTCTGTGCACATGTTGTTTTCTCCAGTGGAATGTATGTTCCCTGAGGGTATACACTAATTCTTTTTTTTCTTTATCTCTCCAAATCCTACTAGCATAGTGCTGGTATCATAATAGATAGCTACTAAATACTTGTAAAACCTGCCAATCAACAAGCATTTAAAAGTGCATGCTACGTGCAGATACATACATTGGGATAGGTTCTGAGGATACCAAGATAAAGGTGAGACAGCTCCTCTTCTTGAGGAACTTACATTCTATCGTGGGGAGATAAGGACAGAAATTGATTCCTTTTCTCTCCAAAATGCAAAAGAAGGTTTGACTTCATCAGTGTGTTTCCTCAAAGATGCAAATTGCAACCTATCCTTCTCTACTCATTTTGCATAATTCTTGTAATTATCTTTCTGAAAGTTACCACTTTTAGGGGATACTGCTCCACATCTTGAAGAGCTTGCCTTTTTTGTTTGTTTTTTACTTTATGAGAGGACCAATGGAGCACACAAGTCATCCAGTATTCATCCCTAACTCTTAGCACATGGGGGGTGGAGCCAAGATGGCTGCTGAAAAGCAGGGACTTGCTTAAGCTCTCATCCAGGTCCCTCCAAACACCTGTAAAAAATGGCTCTGAACAAATTCTGGAGCTGTAGAACCCACACAATAGCAGAGGGAAGCAGGACTCCAGCCCAGAAAAGCCTGGATGGTCGCTGGGGAGCATCTATCACGTGGAGTTAGGAGGGGAGTGCAGCACAGCCCAGCATGGGCAGTGCCAGGACCAACCAGACCGGGAGTCGGGCGGAACAGGTGGTAGGGCCCTGAATCATTGAGCTGTGGCAGTTACCAGACTTCTCAACCTACAAACTCTTAGTACATGATTAAATCATTTCTTTCAATCATCTATTTCTTTATGTTTAGCTTTTACTCCAGCATGACTACTCTTGCCCACCATGCACCTTTCCGTTGCCCTCTCTGTGATGTTCAGTTTGGCTTTTCTGGAGTATGTAGTGTTCCATCCCTATCAGTCATATGACAACACTGGGAGGATTTTGGCATTAAGAAGACAGACCTTTCTTTCAGGAAGGGGTGTGAAGAACTCTGAAATTTTCCGTTTTTGATCCAACTCATCCTCCCCAGACTGTTTAATTCTAGAATTGCTATCCATTTCTATGGTCTACCCAAGTAAATACTGATAAAAGGGCTATACGGGTTGCCCTTCTGATTGTAAAGCATATTCTAGTCAAGAGGCATTCCTCATCTCCTTTGTTTTCCTGTATAGTTTTAGAGTTGTTGGGGATATTGGAAAGCTAAGTGACTTGTCTAGGGTCAGATAGCCAATGTATCAAAGTAAGAACTTGAACCTGTCTTTTAGGTTCTGAGGCCAGCTTTCTATTAGTCAGGCAACAAGCCTTTCTTTATATAGCTCCATTTCTGTCAGCCACTGTGCTAGGTTTCCCATCACACAAATGATGGGATGGTTCCTGCTTTGAAAGAGCTTACATTCTGTTGGACAAGATGGCAATTGCAACTTTGCCATTCTGCCTAACATGAAATAAAGCTATTTTAAATTATTATATAAAATCTCACCCTAAGTTCCTTGACATGCATACTAGTGATAAAATGTTAATGTGGGATTATTTAAAGACAGGGCAGAACTGTGGACTTTGAGGCTTACTCCACTATTCATTTTTAGTTCTTCCTGATTTTAACTCCATGGAACAAGATGCCCCCATACTGGTACTTCTTGTTGTCTCTCCCCCACATAAATCCTCTACCCCCATTTTCTTGCCTCCTTTTGTATGTTATCACCCCTCCCCCCATTAGATTATAAGCTCCTTGAAGGCAGGGGATATCTTTTTATTAATTGTATCTCCAGCACTTATCACTGTACCTGACGCTTAGTAGGTTCTCAATAAATGGTTATTGGATTGTTTATTGGGTTATATGACTGAAACTTTCTTAAGTGTGGCATGGAGTGCTATGTGGAGCATGTCCCTCAAACATATTTGTAACAAATTATTAACAGATGAAAGAGTCAAGGGGGGCAATGTAGCATAGGAGAGTCTGAACCCATTGCAATTAAAATCCTTGGCTTGAAGCCCCAACTTTACATAGCAGTGTGACCTTGGACAAGTCACTATACTTAGCTGAGCATCAGTTTCCTCATCCCTAAGCTTAATTCCAGCTTTAAAATTTTTTAAAAAAATCTAGTATCTTTTTATCTTCCCTTCTGTAATACTGTTCCTTGAACCCACCTCTGATGCCTACATTCCCCACCTGGTACTTTTTGTGGTATGTTTTTCTGTGCCTCTTGAGTCCATTTTTTAGAAAATTATTTATAGTTTTAGTTTGAGTATGAAAAGTAGCATAAAGTGGTAGATAGAGAGCTGGCCTGGGAGTTGAGTCACACAGGCAACATAGGTCGGAAGGATTTGGGTTCCAATTCTTTTCAGTACTCTCAGGCAAGCCTGTAAAGTTTCAGAAGAGTTATTGGTCTGCATTAGTAGAAGGAGAATCTTCACAGGGACCTTCCTGTACTTAGGAAATCACAAGTCCAGATCCCCCCCCCCAAAAGGATTGATTTTAATTTTCATACATGAATACATGACTTTTTTGTTATAGAGGCTCCTTCCAATGATACAAATTGCTGTGGATGAAAAATCCATCCCCTGGAGCCCATTTCCCGATGGGGCTCTGCACCCAGCCAGGCTGGTCCTCCAGCCACATCAGGCCTCCCCTCAAAGGCTGCCCAGGCTACTGGGGTCTGGATGAGTTTATAATAACCTCCAGAGCCCAAAAGGACCTGCTCACCATGAGGAGATATCCAAGGAGGATTTTATCTTTAGTTTTAAAGGCAAGGTAAATTGATGAAGAAGTCTTCTTGTAACAACAGTGTTGCTTGCAGTTGTTGTGGAGGTGAAAGACTAACAACAAGAGCACACAGGAGGGCTGCTAGCACAGGTTCTTTGATCTGATTTTCTAAGGAAAGCAACTTTTAGGAGGTTTACAATTTCACTTTAATTAAACATACATATATCATTGACCTAGTTCAGGGGGAAAAGCCAGCACTCTGAACTTCAGAGAGAACACAAATAGAAATTACAAGCACATATAATATAAACAGAACAAATAATACGAACCAGTAGACAGGCTTCTAGCTGTTCAACATTGGGGTTCTCAAAGCTGGCAGGGTGAGGGGGGCTCCTTTGGCTACCCAGAATCTCATAACCAACACTCTTCCAGTTGAGTGGGCCCCAAAGGCAAAATGAGTTTATATATACTTCTTCAGGGTCAAGGGGTGTGACAACTATGTGACTCAAACCCATGTGACTTAGGCATTCTTGTGACTTAAACACTTGCTCAGGGTCAGAGAGTGGAACTAGGCCTTCCCTTGATGTAAGCAGGTCCCAATTCAGAGATTCCTTAGTGCAGAGAAGTGCTCCAAAATAAAGACAACAAAAAGTCCTACTTTGCTTGCCATTACATTTGAAAGTCAATACTCATCAAAGGTACTTGATTACCTCAGCATTCCAAAAGAGGAAACAGTTAAAAAAAAGTCCCACCCTAATTACCACAATACTTCTCCATTAGATTTTACAAATGTGTTTGTAATATCATGTGCCATGCACTTGAGGATCTGCTTCTTTTGCCCCATTTGCTGATGTCCAGGGAATCCTGGACAATTGGTTACAAACCTAATTTAGCCAAGACACCATGGAATAATATATGCAGTGCATCCAGATTCACCCTCAAAAAGATATAGCCTATAATTGCTCATTACTTTTGAAAGTACTCATCAGAATAAATTAGCTAAATTCACAAAATACTTTGATATAACTGAACAAAAGAAATAATACATTCAAAGTAATGTATATGTGTGTATATTTATCTGTAGATATATATAGATATACACAATTATATTTACAGTGATGTGAGTGTATATGCAATAGGTGGAGAGATAGATGGATAGACGGACATGTATTTCAAAGTAATGGTTTAAGTTAATATACAGTGAGAAAGTTCTTTTAGTCTAATGATAACAAGATGCTTTATTACTCTAGTGCTTTAATTCTGATTAATATCTGTAAAAAGTAGTGAGAGTTGTTACCATGTGCATCTTATGGTGAATCTGCATGGATTGAATGCATTATTCCACTGAGTCATTGCTAAATTAAGTTTATAACCATTTATCCAAGCCTTCTTGGGCATTAGCAAGTAGACACATCCATCAAACAGTACTTATACTGATGTAGTGTGCTATTTCCTTCTCCAGCTTATTTTACAGATGAGGAAACTGATGCAAACAAGGTTAAATGACTTTCCCCAAGTCGCACAGTGAAGCCAGATTAGAACGTAGAAAGAGGAGTCTTCTTACTCCAGCCCTGGCACTCTATTCATTCAACCACCTAGTTGTCCTCAAATGTACGTTGCAAGATGCTAATTTCTGAACTAGAACATTGTAAAAAAAATGACCTTATTGCTTCAGGACACAGTGGAATTTCTTATACCCCTCAACAGATATTTAGTAGTATGAGTAAAGGTGATTTTAAAGATTTAAAAGGTAGTAAACTCATTAAAGAGAATGGATTGCATTTACATATGTAGTTATATAGTTCAGTTAGACACTGCAGATGTGAACAGGGTACCAGAGAATAATTAAGATGTGATATCAGAGTTTGATGTTATATTCAAAAACTTTTAAATGATGGATTGAATACTTTTACTTCAACAAAAAAATTAGAAGAATCTAGATCAACAAACAAATAATACCACCTTACCTAAAAGGCTTCATAATATGAAATGTCTAACATAGTTTTAGTTTTTTTTAATAAGGTAAAAATTTTTTTTAATTTTTTCTTAATTATTTTATTATTTAATATTTTAGTTTTCAACATTGATTTCCACAAGATTTTGACTTGCAAATTTTCTCCTCATTTGTATCCTACCCCCCACTCCAAGATGGCATATATTCTGATTGCCCCATTGCCCAGTCAGCCCTCCCTTCTGTCACCCCACTTCCCACCCCCCATCCCTTTTCCCCTTACACTCTTGTAGGGTGGCATAGATTTCTATGTCCCATTCCCTATATGTCTTATTTCTCAGTTGCACACAAAAACAACCTTTTTTGAGTGTTTGCTTTTAAAACTTTGAGAACCAAATTCTCTCCCGTTCCCACCCACCCTCCCTAAGAAGGCAAGCAATTCAACATAG
>CM053622.1:316262029-316379733 GCA_028646595.1 Phalanger gymnotis | reverse complement strand
ATTGAAAATCCATTTTTTTGCCTTGGAGCATGATACTCAATCTTGCTGGGTAGGTGATTCTTGGTTTTAATCCTAGCTCCTTTGACCTCTGGAATATCATATTCCAAGTTCTTCAGTCCCTTAATGTAGAAGCTGCTAGATCTTGGGTTATTCTGATTGTGTTTCCACAATACTCAAATTGTTTCTTTCTGGCTGCTTGCAGTATTTTCTCCTTGACCTGGGAACTCTGGAATTTGGCAACCATATTCCTAGGAGTTTTCTTTTTGGGATCTTTTTCTAGAGGCAATTCGTAGATTCTTTCAATTTCTATTTTACCCTCTGGTTCTAGAATATCAAGGCAGTTTTCCTTGATAATTTCTTGAAAGATGATATCTAGGCTCTTTTTTGATCATGGCTTTCAGGTAGTCCAATAATTTTTAAATTATCTCTTCTGGATCTATTTTCCAGGTCAGTGGTTTTTCCAATGAGATATTTCACATTGTCTTCCATTTTTTTCATTCCATTGGTTCTGTTTTATAGTATCTTGATTTCTCATGAAGTCATTAGCTTTCACTTGTTCCAACCTAACTTTTAAGGTGGTATTTTCTTCAGTGGTCTTTTGTACCTCCTTTTCCATTTGGCTAATTCTGCCTTTCAAGGCATTCTTCTCCTCATTGGCTTTTTGGAGCTCTTTTGCCCTTTGAGTTAGTCTGTTTTTTAAGTTATTTTCTTCAGTATTTTTGGGTCTCCTTTAGCAAGCTGTTGACTTGTTTTTCATGGTTTTCTTGCATCACTTTCATTTCTTTTCCCAGTTTTTCCTCTATTTCCCTTACTTGCTTTTCCAGATCCTTTTTGAGCTCTCCCATGGCCTGAGACCAATTCATATTTTTCTTGGAGGCTTTTGATGTAGTCTCTTTGACTTTGTTGACTTCTTCTGGTTTTATGTTTTGATCTGCTTTGTCACCAAACAGATTCTAGAGTCTGTTTCTGAGTCTGTGTCCTTTTTTGCTTCCTGGCCATGTTCTCAGCCAACTACTTGACCTTTGAACTTTTAGTCAGGGCATGACTGTTTCTAGGATAGACAGTACTTTGTCCTAAGCTTTAGGGTCCAAGCACTGCTGTTTTCAGACCTACTTCTACTCCACTGTCACTGCAAGCTCTGCCACAGCAGCAGTCTTCCTCCCCCAGGAGCTGCCAGTCAGGATTGCAACGCAGATCCAAGCAGGACAAAGTAAGCCCTGCACTCCCGCTCTGGTCTGCTGCTTGATTCCTCCCACTGTGTGCACCAGGAACTCCAGAAGCAGCTGACATTGTAGCTCTGGAAACAGCCACAGGAGCTTCCTGCTGCCGTTGCCACCGCCACGCCACCTCTACCACCCCCAGTGCTGGGGCTGGCCCACTCTCTAACCCAATCTAGAAGTTTCCCACTAACCTGCTCTGTGGTCTTTGGTGCTTGTGTGTTGAGAAGTCTGATGACTGCTGCAGCTCAATGATTCATGACCCTCAGGCCTCCTCCCAATGACTCTTGGTCTGTTCTGTCCTGGCACGGCCCAAGGTGGGCTGGGTTCCACTCCTAGCACCGTGCAGTAGACCCTTCCCAGTGACCTTCCAGGCTGTCCTGGGCTGGAGACCTGCTTCCCTCTCCTATTTCGTGGGTTCTGCAGCTCAGACATTTTTATAGGTGTTTGGAGGGATTTGGGGGACAGCTTAAGCAAGTCCCTGCTTTCCAGCCACCATCTTAGCTCTACCCCAACAATCCATATTTTTAGTTTTTGTGATAGTTATGCTGTTATCTTACTTCCTTCTTTGGGTGGGGGTGGGAGAAGGAATAAACACATATTGCCTACTGTGTGCCAGGCATTATTCTAAGACCTTTTTACAAATATTATTTCATTGGATCATCACAAAAACCCTCTGAGGCTGTTATTATTATTTATACCTATTTTACAGGTAAGGAAACTGAGACAAAGGAGATTATTGAATTGTAAAGTGTCACTCAGCTGGTATTCGAGGATGGATTTGAACTTGGAACTTCCTTAGCACATGAGTAGAAAATACAAAGTTAAAGAAAGGAAAAACATTTTGTTATTTTCCAACTTCTGGTAATCAGGGGAAAGACTTAGAAATGGAAGCCTTTATATAACTAAGCAAATAGAAGGAAGGACCATCAACCATAAACTTCCACACATTTAGGCTGTTTCTCCATCTGAGTTTTGTTGGAAGTTTATACAGTCATGAAACTTGATCAAACAAGATAGTTTTCATATTTAATGCTAGGCAGCTATAGTTGGGGAGAGTCAGGAAGACCTGAGTTCAGATCCTGACTAATACTTACGAGCTGCGTGGCCATTGGAAAATCATTTACCCTGCTTGTCTCTGTTTTCACATTTGCAAAATTGGAGTATGATAGCATTTACTTTACCAGGTTGTTGGGAAGATCAAATGAGATTTTTTTTTAAAGCACTTTGCAAATTTTAAAATATTATATAAATCTTATATGTAATGTAGCATCTATCCATAACTTGCTACTAAAATTAATATGACCAACAGAACAATATAGCTGACCTTAATGTTGGAGAAATGTATCATTTATAAAATTGAGGCACTCCTGCTCCACGTGATTGGTACTCAGTTTTCTCCAACACTAGAGTCTTAGCTGCTGCAGTAGGAAATAACTTGCTCAAAAACAGAGTAAAGAAAGGAGAAAAAAATTGGAACCAAGGAGTTCTCATGATGTTTTTGTGAAGTCAATTTTCTCCTTATGTGAAATTTTAAAATATATGCCATGAAATGTTAAAAGATTGAAAAGAAAATGACCATCAATAGGTATTAATTAATGGCGTGATGTGCTATATTTTAAAAAAAAAAACTAAAGTGCAAATAATTTGTCCTTTTTTTCTTAATTTGGAGACATCACATTTTCATTGTTCAATTGGTTTGGGATTCTGTGTCCTTGTTTTCATGAATGCTCTTTTTTTTTTCTTTTTTTAAGTGCTGGTTATGTTGTATTTACCTTTTCTTTGTAAGTGTTGCAACAACCCAAGAGAATTCAAGCTCTCCTTGAGGAAGAGGAATGTTTTCCTCTTATGTTTCTATAGCCAGGACCTAGTACAGTGGCCCCTACTTAGGAGTTACTTAATAAATATTTGTAGGGTTGGAGTTTTGAATGTGCTTTTAATGCATTCTTTAGAAAAGGAAGGTCTCAATGAACTTTATATAGTTGGCTTTTACCTGGTCTATGCACGCTCCAAGTGGAATCCATTTTCTCATCATTTTAAATAGCGTTCAAGAAATGTTTCTGAAATGAAGATAACCTTGGTTGTACCTTACCCGCCTGACATGAAGTTTCTGTGCACAGCTCGTTCATATCAGGTCATTTCTATGACATATATAACCTTATCGAGTTTAAGCAAGTGGGATTGACTGAAATAAAAAATATCCTCTATATATTATCATTGGATTGAGAACTGAAGAATTGCATAGAATGATTACCAATTTGACATACTTTATTCAAAGATACAAAGTAACAAATGATTTCAGAACTTCAGTATGTTTGTTTTAGGCTTGAAATGCATCAGAATGCCTGATGTGAACCCATAAAAATACTTTTATATTTGGCAGCTTATCTTGTGTGCCATTCTTTGGCATGTAAATAACTAACTACAAAAAAAATTACTACAATGTCCTTGTAAAAATATTAAGGTGCTCAGGTATAATGTTTAAAAGGTTTGAAAGTATGGGATATTTTGATTTATTGAATCTGAACTGTAAGTCATCTGGAGTTTGTGCTTCTTTAATTCATGCTGGTTTATGAGCCAGGTCATATAGCAACCTTCATGTAAATAAATGCAAGCATGTAAGCAAAAACATTTATTAAATGCTTATTGAATGCTGTATTAAGTACTAGGCATACAAATAAAAAACCAAGACAGTCTTTGCTCTCAAGGAGTTCACATTCTAATCTCATTTCGGAAGGTCCAGCCAAGTGGCAGCTGGAAACGTTCAGTTGTCCTTAGAGTGCAGCAGGGGTTTGCTTGTCCAAGCTCAGGAGTCCTTCATTATTTTGTTATGTGCTTGATTTCACGAAGTGAAACAAACTTGTCAGACACTCCCCACTGTATTTATACATTTAAAGTTAGCTATTTGGGGGCTTTGAGCTTTAACAGGATATTTCGTTGGATGTATATAAATGCTTTAAAAATGCTTTTAAAGTTAGCATAATCTGCTTTTTAACCAATATATGTGAGATCTAAAGTGAGTTAGTGTTTTATTAAAATAGGTTATACCTCTGTAACCTGTGTTATGCTGGACCAGATGTATTAACAAAACTTGAGTTCTACCATGTGCTATTTATGTTACATAAACAGCTTTTTTATTGTTGTTAGAGAAGGAAAGAAGATGAAGAACTCATGTCCATAATCAGTTCTTATTTGTTTTGTGTATTTTTCCCTTAATCACCCTTTCATTACAACATTTGGAACATAGTAAAATAAATTTTCTAGATTGAAAAACCGGTCCAATCACATGAGAATGCCAAGAGATGCCTCTAATTGCCACTTCTACTTCCTCTTCTCTTTCTGTTTTCCAAGTCCTCTGTAGTCTGGCCTCCAACCCCATATTCAAATTAAACTTCTCTCTCCAAAGTTCCCAGTGATCTCTTAATTGGCAAATCTGATGCTTTTTTCTCAATCTTGATCTTTCTCAACAGCCCTTCCTCCTCCCTAATCAATGTGTTCTCCTTCCTCATCTTCACCTCCTGGTTCCTCTGGCTTCCTTCAAGTCCTAGCTAAAATCTCACCTTGTACTGTGCCCTTTCCAATTACCTCCTAATTTTAGTGCCTTCTCCCTATTGATTGTTTCCTATTTATCTGTAGATTGATTGTTTGTCCATATTCCTTTGTGTGCCTTGCTGCCTATTCAGTATTCAATTGTGAGTTCCTTAAGGACAAGGAATGTCCTTTACCTTTTTTGGTTTCCCCAGTGCTCAAGCTCTGTGTCTGGCACATAATAGGTGCTTAATAAATGCTTATTAACTATCCGTATATCATTCAACACTGTTGTTCAACTCCTCTTTAGGTTTTCACAACACCGTTCTCTTTTAATTCCCTCTGTCCCTACTTTTATTTTATTTTTTTTTTTGCCAGTTTTTGATTCATATTACATCCCCCCCAACTGTGGATATCTCCAGTGCTCTATTCTGGACCTCTCTTTTTTTCTTTTTGCTCTGCATTATCTCACATGGTGATCTAATCAGCTCCCATGGGTTCATTTTTCATCTTTATGCAGGTGACTCCCAGCTTTATATATCCAGCCCTGTTCTCTGAGCAAGTATGTATTTTCAGCCACCATATGAACATCTCCTACAGGATTTCCTATAAGAATCTCAAACTCCTCATGTCCAAAACAGAACTCACCATCTTTTCCCCCAATACTTCCCTATTATTTTGGGGAGCCATCAATAAATACCACTATCCTCCAAGTCAACCAGGCTTACAACCTCAGGTTTTTCTATAGCTCTTTACTTTTACCCACTGCAAATATCCAACCCACTGCCAAATCTTGTCATTTCTACCTTCATAGCGTCTCTTTTCTATGCCTCCTGCCTTCTGCTCATACAGCCACCACCCTAGTCAACTGTCTTGTCACCATCCCTCTTACCTGAACTATGGGCAGTATCCAGCTGTTTGATTTCCCTGCCTCATATCCACTCAGCTGTCAAAGTGATCTTCTTAAAGCACAAATGTGGCAGTGCTACCCCTCTGCTTAATGCACTCTAGTGGTTCCCTGTTACTTCTAGTATGAATATAAAATCTCCTTTGGGCCATGTAAAACTCTTCATAATTTGACCTCTTCCTACCTTTCCAGACTTTATACTTTACTTCTTTCCATGTATTTTACAACTAAACTGAGTTGACCTACATGTAGTTCCTTGAACAGGATTCTCCATTTTCCATTTTCATATTTTTGCATTGGCTGTTCCCCGTGCCTGTAAAGCTTTACCTCTCAATTTTCCTGGCTTCCTTTAAGACTCAGTTCAAATCTAGTCTACAAGAAGCCTTTCCTGGGGCTCTCAGCTGCTAATGCCTCTCCTTTCAGATTACTTTCATATTCTCTATTTATGTATTATATGAGCTTAGCTATTTATATGTTGTCTCCCCTATTAAAATGTGAGTACCTTGAAGGCAGAACCTGTGTTTTTGCCTTTCTCCATAGCCCACTGTGGCCTAATACATAGTGAAGACTTAATAAATGCTTGTTGAATGACTGACATTGGATCTTAGGATACAGTAGCAGAACAGATAATAAAGCCCCATAATCTACCATCTCACTGGAATGAATATAATCAGTGACTTCCTCCTCATTTAGTAGGTGTAGGAAGACCTGGGGGGTTGAAGGTCAGAGACAGTGACTTTTGGAAGAGGGAGAGTAGATCAAGGGGTTTGAGTCTAAAGGGGCCTTGCCTCACATTGGGGAGGAATTACTGGTCAATGTCCAGCCAGGAAGGAGGTCTATAGTAACTGATGGGAACTAGGGAAGAAAAAAGGTATTTTTATAGTGGTACCTGCCGTGTGCCAGGAACTGTGCTAAACACTTTACAAATATTATCTCATTTGATCCTCACAATGACCCTACAAGGTAGGTGCTGTTATTTTCCCTATTTTATAGTTGTGGAAACTAACACAAGCAGAGGTTAAGTGACTGGCCTAGTATCCCACAGCTAGTCGGTATCTAAGGCCATGTTTGAACTCAGGTCTTTCTGTCTCCAGGCGCAGTTCTCTATCCACCACACCATCCAGCTGCCTGACTCAGCCTGGGCAGGGAATGACTTCTTAGTGCTCCAGCTTCTGCTGAGCCATCTGGCATCGACTGGGGTCTAGTCATAGAGAGGTAGAGCCCAGGAGGGTAAGGCTTCATGTGTTGCTTTCCAATATGATTAGGCTACCATACTAGAAACACTAGAGATATACAAAGAAAATGTTAGACCTGGTTCAGGAACTTGTTCTGAAAACAAAGCCTATACATAATGAAAATTCTGCAATCCAGTAGCTTAAAGATCTGTGGTTTTGTTGTTTGGGGCACTTCTACCAATAAATATGTCAGTACCTTTATAACTCAGTAGATGGTTTTCATTAGTTGCTGTGGCAAAACAAAATTCATTGTCAGATGACCAAGCCTCTGGTGATGAGACTCTTCAAAACTTAGCTAGGCTAGGCCTCTGATAACATAGTCAACATTACCAGGCTTTCTGTGATTTATATGCCACTGTCATGAAATTTGAGAAACCAAAGTTTTGTCCCAACTCTGTGCTCTGAGTTTTCAGAGTAGATGTTCAATGGAGGAAGAACACATAAAGAGAAATAAAACACGAGTGCAAACCGGTTACAGATGTTTGTAGTGATATTCATATTTTCCAGCAAATGCTAACCTGAATGTAATTATGATATACAGGTGAGGTTAGTCAAAATAAACTTCATAAAGAGAGTTAAGGAAATGGAATGTTTGAAATACTATAGGTCACTACAGGCAAGTGATGTCTCTAACTAAACAAATTTGACTAGAGTAGAGAATCTGAACCTGTAAAAGACAAGAGGGGCCCAGGTGTGTTGGTGAATGCCAGTAATCCAGGATGCTGCAGAAGCCTGAAGAGCAATTAAGAGTCTGTTGCAATAACTCTGGAGACAAGAGACTTCATATCTGAACTAGGGTGATCACTGTGTGAATAGAGAAGGGGTCAGATGCAAGAGACAGTATGGAGAGAGAAGTGAAAATATTTGTAAACCAATGGATATGGGAAGTAAGGGAAAGTGTTAAAGGAGTTAAAGATGAGACTCAGGTTGCAAATTAGAGAAACTGGAAAGAAGGTTGGACTCTTAACATTATTGTCAAGAAGTGATATAGTGACCATGTGGTCACTGGATATATGCAGAAAGAACAGAATCAAGAAATGTCATAAGAAAGAAGTGACTTGATGATGTCCTACATATGGGCACAGAAAGCAAGGGGCTGAAAATGATGTTAAAAATAACAAATGAGCTAGTCACCCTGGTGAAGATATAGAAATGTATACTAACCATGTTGTGTACTTTAGATATGTATTCTGAGATGTCATTAGGTGACTTGTGGTACTTTATAAGGAGAGGAAAGACTATGCTATTTAGACATTCTCCTGAAACTTATGAACTAAGCAAAAGAGGCATCAGCTACTCCTTATGAATAAAACCAATAGTTTTTCCTATTTTTTTTTAAATAGCCTAATACTATCTTGTATAAGGGGAAAACTTATTTCTGTTTGCTTTGTTTATCCTCTGTATAAGCTGCCCCAGGCCATATCTTTAGCTTTCATCCTGCCATTATAAACTTTCAATTGTAAAGTAGCTAGAGGCCAACTGATAAGGACTATTTTTACACATCCTTGGCTTTTCTTGGGGAGGAGTAATACCTCCAGTTTTCTGATTGTCTTTGTCATCTTCCTAAAGCTTAGGTCTGACTAGTCAGATTCCCACTCCTTAAACTCCAGTGACTCCATATGACCTAAGCCAAATAGAAACTCTTCTATTTGGCTTTTCAGGCCCCTCACAACCTGATACCATATTGCCTTTCCAGGCTTATAACACTTAGGCTCCTTCATACATACTATAGTACAAGCCTTACATGGAGCACACCATTTCTCACCTCTCTGTTCTCCTGGCTGTTCCCATGCACTCTCCCTGCTCACTTCTCTGCCCCTTGCTCATCTGAAGGCTCATCTGAAACACCATTTTCTACCTGAAGCCTTTCCTGACATCCCCAAGTACTAGTTCCCTCTCCCCAAATGATCATGTACCAATTCTGCATGTCTGTATATATGAACATGTCTCCCTTCACAAGATTAATTATAAGTTCCTTAGGGGCAGGTACTGTTTCATGTGTGTTTGTATCTCCAGAGCGTAGCATAGTATCTTGAATTTATTAGGCATTTAATAAATGCATGTTGATTGATTGTTTCTACAAATACAATTTACCTCAACATACCCCTCAGCAATTCCTTATATCCCTTTTACCATTTTTTGTCATCACCTGTTCCTCTGTTTTGAAGGCACCACCATCTTTCCGATGTCTCATGTTCATAATTTTCATGTCATCCTCACTCTCCTTCACCCCATCTATAATCAGTTACCGGAGTTACCCCACTCTACCTTCACTACATCTTTCTCATCCAAACTTTTCTGTCTACTCACATAGCTACAGCTTTAATTCAGATTCTTATCACCTTTCACATACATTATTGCAAGAGTGTCTTCCTAATGAGTCTCCCCAGTCTCTCATCACTCCCGTCTATCCCTCACACTGTTGCCAAAATAATTTTCTTAGGAGCAGATCTAACCATGTGACTTCCCTATTTGATCAATACCAATGTCTTCTTTCTTCTAGAATAAAATATAAATTCTTCTGTATAACTTTTAAAGTCCTTCTCATCCCAACCACAAATTATTTTCCCAGCGACATTGTATATTATTTCTCCTCTCTCACTCTACAATCCAGCCACAGTGGCCTTCTCCCTTTTCCTCGTACGTGATACTCCATCTCCTATTTGTCCATCCCTCCTTCCCTCTACCTCATAGGTCTCTATCTTCCTTTGAGGTGTAGCTCAAACACTTTCTTCTACATGAAACCTTTCTCAATTCCATCAAAAACTAGTGTCTTCCTCACAGTATCTTATAGTTAACTAGTCTGTATGATATTTGTGTGTCCATAAAGTCAGTCAACCTTTATTTATTAAGTATGTGGTATTTGTCAGGCACTGTGCTAAAAAATTGGGGAAATGCAAAAAGACAAATACAGTTCTTGCCCTCGAGGAGCTCACATTCTAACGAGGAAGAAAACTTGCATACAACAGTGTATATAGATATGGGGCAGCTAGGAGGTATAGTGGATAGAGTGCCAGGCCTGGGGTCAGGAAGTGTCATCTTCCTGAATTAAAATCTGGCCTTAGAAACTTGCTATCTGTGTGACTCTGGGCAAGTCACTTAGCTCTGTTTGCCTCAGTTCTTCATCTGTAAAATAAACTGGAGAAGCAAATGGCAAACCACTCTAGGATCTTTGCCAAGAAAATCCCAAATGGGGTCATGAAGAATCAGACATGACTAAAAAATGACTCAACAACACGTACATAGATATATGAAGTGTAAATAAGAGATAATCTTATAAGGAGATCACTAGCAGTGTGTGGAACCAGAAAAGGCCTCTGGTAGAAGGTAGTATTTGAGCATAATCTTGAAGGAAGTCAGAGAAGCCTGGAGGTGGAGGTGAAGAGAGGGCATTTCAAAGAGAAGTACTAATTTTCCTAGTAGGTTAACAGGTTTTTTTTTTTCAAAATTGTTCTATTTTTGGTTTTGAATAAAATTGCTGGAAAAAAGTATTTTGAGGCAAGCAGTGATTAAAATATCCTTATTCAATTACATCTTAAACACACTTCCTGAACTGAAAAGTAGCATAAACCAACTAGGAGACATTTCAAATTCTTATGTAGTTTATTTGTAGAGAGGAAAAAAAATATGCATAAGAGACAAGAACGGGTACTAGACTGTGATTTCATTAGTATAAAGAAGGAACACTCAAAATGAGGAAACTCTCTCTACCAATGCAGGTTGATACCTCCTGTGGTCTTAGGGAATTGCCTAGAGTACTGAGAGATTAAGGGACTTGCCCAGGATCATACCACCAAGTTGTTTTAGAAGAACTTGAACCAATTGTTTTGTAGTTCTGAGACCAGTTCTCTGTTTTACTCTTCTGCGTCCGAGAAGCTACAAACAGACATGTACAAGCCAATTTTATTTGTATAGTAGTGATATATGCCTCAAGTCCTCCCCAACTACTTACTGTTTCATCAATGCATACAACCTTCTTAGTGATGCAGAATGTCAGAAAAAAAGCCAGCACTCCTAACTCCAATATATACAATAATAGAGTCAATGTAATTCAGTGACTCTGTGGTCTCATCGATATTCCCTCACTGGTACAATCCTCCTCTTCCTTCTCATTTTTTGTAATTCTTATTCATGTTCTTTTTAAGAACTTCCAAAGAGGATGTAATATTCTGGAGACCTTCCTTGAACACATTTTGTGGTTACTGGTTTAGCACTGATCAGAGGTTCATAGGATCATAGATTTTAGAACTGAAAGTGATCCTAGTGTCCTGACATTCAAGCTGAGGTCCCCCAAACCCCAAATTAAGCATCCATTATAGTGTACAACATTACCTCGGTGTAATCAGTTAATCTATCTTCATGAGATAATGGTATATACATATTAATCTTTACTTAAATATGTGGTAACAGTATTAGAACAGAAAAGTTCCCTTAGAGTTCATGTAGTCTAATTGCTTAATTTTAAAAATAGCATCATTATATTATATCTTGTGATATCTATTATATCTTATTATATTATCTTACATCATATATTATATAGTTATTATATTATAATACATCAGGAGAATGAATGACAAATCAACTCACTTTCTCTGTCATAAATTTCCTTGATGCCACTTCTTGCATGCTGACCATCTTTGATAAATTCTATAGCTTATTCTTCCCATGCTTCATTTCTCCATTTTCTTCTAGGTCACTTGCAACATTGATTCTTTGAAGATAAATTGTGCTTCAAAATTAGAAACTGAAACACTTGTAGGACAATGTATCTTTAAAAAATATTGTTGCTTTTTTGCACCTGGAAACAGGTTGGGATTGTATTTGGGTATGGATTTGCATATGCTCAGGGTTGAGTTTTTTAAAAATATTTTTAAAATAATCAAATAGGTTCATGCATAAAAGTCCATATTATTCCCAATAATTAAGTGAACATAGATCTGAAAAGAAAATTTCAAACTATTACCAACCACATGAAAGAATACTTCACATCACTAGTAGGCGAGAGAAATTCTAATCAAAACAACATAGATTTCACCTCACATCCAGCAAATTGACAGAGATGACAAAAGAGAATAGTCAGTGTCATATGGGTTGCAGAAATACCAGCACACTAATACACTGTTGGTGGAGCGGTGAATTGGTCCAACTATTCTAGAAGACATTTTGTAATTATGTGAGGCAAGTGGCAAAAATGGCCAAACCTTTGACTTCGAGATTCCACTGATAGTTATATGTCCCCAAAAGGCCACCAATAAAAATAAAGTCTACACGTACATTTCTAGCAGCACTTATAACAAAATAGGGGCCTGTAGATGGGGAAATGGCTTAACAAGTTATGGTACCTGAAAGTAATGGAATATTACTAACTAGTAGGAGTAACTCCTAACACTTATACAGTGCTTTAAGACTTATAAAACATAATAGATATGTTTTCTCTTTGATTTTCACAACAACCCTGTGAGGTATGTGCTGTTGTTATCCTCATTTTACAGATGAGATTAAGTGGTTTGCCTAGTGTCACAATGCTAAGTAATTTCCTGAGGCAGATTTTGAACTCAGATCTTCCAGACTCCCAAGTCCATAATGCTGTCCACTGCACCACCTAACTTCCTCTAAGGATAAGAAGTGATGAGTAGGATTAGTACCCCCAAAAAATTATGAGGGGACCTACATGAACTGATACAAAGTAAAGTAAGCAGAACCAAGAAAACAATACACCTAATGACTATAGCAAAATAAAGGGAAAGAACAACAAACCAATTCAAACCAAATGTTGTGAAAGTAGGCCCCAAAGAAGTGATCTGAGAAGGCTCCTCCCCCTCTTTTTCCCATAGTGAGAATGGTGGGTGTAGACCGCTCTATATATATAATGTCATACTTTTTTAAAATTTATTTTTTGTTCTTTCTTATGATAGCTCAGTGCTATGGGGAAGAAGAAGAGATACACTGGAAAACAGGTGATAATAAAAAATAAAAGATATCATTATAATGTATTTTAAGAGGATAGGAGACAGAGACCAACCCCGTGATGTTATCGATATAGGCAACTTCCAGATAAGGAGATTTCCTCTACCAGTGTAGGGTGACACCTTCTCTGCAGCTCATAGTCTTAGAGAATTAAGGGCAGCTAGATGGTCCAGTAGATAGAGCTCCTATCCTGGAGGCAGAATGTCCCGAGTTCAGTATAGCCTTAGATACTTACTAGCTGGGTGACACTGGGCAAGTCAGTTAATTCCTGTTTGCCTCAATTTCCTCATCTGTAAAGTGGAACAATAATAGCACCTACCTCCCAGGGTAGTTGTGAGGACTAAATGGGATAATACTTGGAAAGCATTTAGCACAGGGCTTGGCACATAGTGAGCACTTTGTAAATATTAGCTCTTGTTCTTATTATCACTTGGAAAGTATTTAGCACAGTGCTTGGTACTATATAAATGTTACCTAATATTAACTATCATTACTAATATTATTATAGAATTGCTTGGAGGATTGAAAGAGGTTAAGAAGATTGAGGGGTCAAGTATCTTGCCCAGGGTCACATAGCCAGTACGTGTCAGAGGCTGGACTCAAACCTAGATTTTCCTGTCTCAAAGGCTGCCTCTCTGCTCAATTAAGTTTCACTACTCCTCATTAAAAAAGTGTTCTTCTCAGATGCATTATTTTTGTTTGGAGGTGACCCTGAATTCTTGAACTCTTAAGCTAGTAAAGCTCTAGTTCTTGCAGGCACTATCAAATTGGAAAGGCATAAAATATGGTTCTTCCACAAACTGTCATATCCAGAACAATAATCACAATTTATACATTTTATCATTTGGACACTTGCAAATATTCTAGGGATTGAATTTATGCTGTGATTCCTTGACAATCCTATGAGTTAATAATTAGTTTGCATGTGAAATTCAGTGCAACATGCCTGTGCTGCCTCTTAGCTAACTTAGTCTAAAGAAACTGAATACCAGAATGTTGACCCCAATGTGAAAAAAATATTTAGGCCAAAGCAGTTACAGAAGAATTTTGATCTCTGTGGGTGAAAGGAGTTCCAATGCATGTAAAACCATAGATCTTTAGAAATATTTTAATTTTGTGATGGGTATATCTCATTCCCACAGCAGCCAATTAATATCCTTACTTTTATAATTGTTAACCAATCACAGAATCTCTAAATTAGAAGAGATCTTCTCATGTAGTCCCTATCTGAAAACAAATATTCTCCATACCATCCATGATAGATGAACACCTATCTTCAGTTGGAAGACCTCCAGTGATGGGGAATTCACCAACTCCTGAAGTCATCAACTCTACTTTGGGACAGCTACATTTGTTGTGAAGTTCTTCCTCATGCTGAGAAATTGATTTTCAGAGTTGGAAGTAACCTTAAAAAATAGCCTTTGAGCCTCCAGTAAAACTTAAAAAACAAAACAAAATTTATCTTAGTATTTATTATAGATTAATGCTAGATCTGTTATTCCTGGCATTCTCAAAATTGAGTTTAGTTGATGAGTTACGCATGCATTCATGTAGCTGGAGCTTTTTAGACCAGTCACTCTTACTTTCTCATTAGAATCATTTGTGTCTGTTTTGTCAGAATTTTATTCTTGAGAACTTCTCTGCCTCTTGAGCTGACTTCCCCCATAGACTTTTAGACTACTGTGTTGTCCACTTATTCTTTATTGTCATTCTACTTATTTTTCTCTGAACTCTTTCAAATTTGATCTGCTTTAGGCTTAAATGAGCATCAAAATGTACCCAGTTTACCTTTCTTAAACTGTCGGAAATTCAAAGATGGCACATTCACCTCCGATTGTTCTTATTTTTAGCTTAGCAAGTAGTTTCTTTTTCTTAGTTAATAGTAATTCCAGAATAACATGTCAACTTAAAGGGATGTCTCCATTGAAGTACTTTAGATATGTCTCCTTTGTCTTGTGCTATGTAAATGTTTTTGTCAGTAACTTGAACGAGGGCCTTAGAGGATATGCTTATCAGACTTGGGTGAAATAATTAACAAGATTGATTACACAATCAAGCCTTATAATCTTTATCAGCAAGAAAGTTGGGCTTAATGGAATAAAATGAAACTTAATAAGGATAACTATAAAGCTTTACACCTATATTCCAAAATCAATTTCATAAACTCAAGATATGGAAGACAATGATGAGATAGCTCAACTGAAGAAGTTCTGAGACTCTTAGATGACTATAGACTTAATGAGTAAATAGCACATTATGTCTCAAAAAAAAGTATTGCTGCCTTATGCTGCATAAAGTAAGACAGAGTCCAGTGCAAAGGTGATGCTAGTTCTGTTGTATTCTTCCTTTATCAGACCACATCTGGAGCATGATATTCAGTTATAAGTACTACAATATTAGGTAAATAAGTGTCTAGATGTGAGCAACCAGAATGGTGAATATTGGTATGCTAACCAATTGAAGGAACTGTTCACATTTAGTTTGACAAGAAATTATTTAAGAACAAAGATTTTGATAGTTGTCTTCATATATTTAAAGGACTGTCGCGTAGAAGAATGTTTGAACTTGTTCTAACACCTGAGTGTAGAAATTGGAGCAATGGAGAGATGCTGAAAAAAGGCAGATTTCAGTTTGATATTCAACAAAACCAAACAAAACACCTTTAAAAAAATTAGAGATTTCCATAAGTAGAATGAATTGCCTTTGGATGTAACAGGTTCTCCTTCCCCAAACTGAATGACCACATGTTGTAGATATTGTAGAGACAGGACTATTATACGGCTAAAGTTTGAACTGAAAGACCTTTGTCTCGGAGATTGTGTTTTTCAGTTCATCTTGTTCATTCTTTACATTTTGAAGGATGAAATTCTCATTAAAACAACTGTAAAATTTTCTTTTCTGATCTGCTTTTAGCAAAGATTGTAGTGTTTATATATTTGAAGCCTTCTACTGTTACTATATGTGTCTCAAGTTTGTGTTCTGACATCTTGGCATTTTGTTTCTTGCTTCATTTATTTATTTATTTATCCATTCATTTATTTGTCATTCATTCATTCATTTGTTATGCCTTATTTATTCTTTATCGCAAGTCATTACTATTTAATAAGGATTCTTAATATACCACACACTACTCAGAACATATAGGATCCTTGCCTTCTAGTTTGTCGTATTTCAAGTTGCTAATGACTTTCCTTATTAAAATTATTTAAATAGCAATTAAAAATTTCACATCAAATACAGTTTTTGTAGAATCTGATATATATGTCATAAATCATTTCCCAATCTCTGTAAATCTGTTTAGCTGCAGAGATTTCTTGTGAATCAATCTTTTTGATGATATTTGGAATTGAATTCACAGTCACATTTGACTATGTCTGAAGAGGCACTGTGAAATAGAATATTGAAGAATTCCTGAAAGTTTTTTTGAATGGCTTTTTAAAAAATAGTGGATTATTCAGATCATTTACTACTGATTTCACTACATGAAGGGCAGACACATCTATTTCCTTTGGCCTTCACAGATTAGGTTACTTAACCCGTATTTAGGTAGGACTCAGATTTAACTTTGTTTTGTTTTTTTCTCTTTTTTTTTTTTTGCCTTTTAAAGTGAACACTTGAGTGCTTATTTTTCTGATGAAAAATGCAGTCTGAGATCCACCTTAGCAGATACTCATTAATAACCTTTTAACTAGAAATCATTGAACTGAATATAAGTTCATGAAGAAAGACTATATCATAAAAAGTAGATTTCTGTTTCAGAAGCAGTTTTTTGAGTATATTGTTCACATTTAAATATAAATTTTTGTTAAAAATTCGAATACATTGGCTATCTGTTCCTTTGAATTAAAACAGATGATACGGAATTCTGTGGCATAGTAGCCTAGAAAGCGTTGACAGTTAAAAGCTATAATTGCTTTCTTCTTAGAGGTGCTTCCAGTTACTGAAGTTCCCAAGTAGCTCAGCTTCTATTTAGTAGGCCCCAATCTTTCAGGGTTAGTTTAGGAATGAGAAGAAACAAAAATGATGATGGATTCCTGTACTCTCTATTACAGAAAACAAGCTTGGTCTAAACCAGGGATGGGGAACCTTTAGCCTCAAGGCCACACATGGCCTGTCAGGTCCTCTGGTGAGGCCTTTTGACTGAGTCCAAGTTTTGCAAAACAAATCCTATTATGCAGGTTCCCCACCCCTGTGTCTGAACACTGTCCTTCACTTTTGAATCATCTCAATCAGAAATGGACAGGTGAAAATATTCTGTTCTTGATTGCCCTTTGGCCTGAGATGCTTACAGGCTGCAGACTTAAGTGCCAACAGCAGCAAAAATTCTCAACCCCTCCTGATACTATAGAAGTCAGCAATGGGTGTTCTTTGGTTAAAATGGCAAATTCAGCAGGAGCTTTTCGATAGGGATTTGCAGCATCTTTACCATAGCTGTCAAGAACCTTATTCAGCAGTGTTTTTGAAAATCTACTTCTATGTAGAAGTGACTGTATAAAAATGACCATAGTTGTGTTTAAAAGTATTTTAAACAAATCTGAATTGTAAATTTCAACAGTACTTATTTTATAGTTAACACAAGCAAAGACTTATGTACACATCCATATATTCAGCATTCATATGTTTTATAGCAGTTAAGAATTTTATTTCCATATTAACATAAAGCCTTCCAAAATGCCTAGCTTTGTAAAGTCAGTTCACCATACAAAGCCACCATACATCACTTAGGTCTGTGATGAAAGAATGGAATTGCAGCTGTGTGAGTACTAGAATACCCAAACATGAATTAAACTCACAAGCATTTGGCAATAGTTCAGAAAAGGAGCTTAATCTGGTTTCATCTGAGACTGCTTTTATCTGTTCTACAACATCCCCCCATGATGTTGTGTCTGATATCTGATCACAACGTAATGGGAATGACGTAAAATTAGAGAAAACCCTAAGAAACCTAAAAGAAGTTTCTCTTCTCTGAAGGATTTATTCTCAGCCTGCAGTTTTCAATCTTGAAACTCAAGGTCATTCACCTCTTAGATTATAAACCAAAAATTAATTATAAACCAAAAAAATCAGTACTTATTTTTGCTGTCATCTCCCTCATATTTGTAATTAAGGATAAAATAATAGTTTTAGAGAACTCTGCCACCCACTCAATATATTTAAAGCATCAGTTGAAATGAAATAATAGTTAAGTGCAAGATGATTTAAAAGTTGATAGTTCACCCTTGAAGCAGTTTGTTCTATTTTTGATTATCATTCAGGTATTAATCTCATTTGAGGTATATTCTCATTTTCTGTAACTCTGGTTTAATTCATGATTTTGTTTCCTGGGTTGCATTGACAGAGTTCAGTGGTTGATCTGAGATTTGACAAAAGCTTTGTGGGTGGGGCTAAAATAAAAAGGGGGCAAGGTTGGGAGCAGGTTAGAAGCACAGTCAGAACCAGATCCTGTGTAGCAAACAAACAAACAAAAATTCATACTGACAAAGAGCCCTGCAGGATGCCTGAATCTGGCACATGGGTTGCTATGCTAAGATTGGCTCTTTGCTGTTAAATGAAAAGCATGAAAACCTGACTGATAAATTCAGTTCATTCCATTCTTGGTTTTGAAGATTTTGAACAAAATTGAAACTGTTTTGCAATGAAGGAAAATGGAGGCCCCATTTAGGGGATCTTCTTTTTCATTTTGAAGACTATTTAGCAGAATGCAGCACTATGACTTTAAGATTTACAGGTTAGCTCTGAGAGATGCAGCATCTTGTTTCCAGTATTTCCTGGCAGAATCTGGCAGCTTACTGGAGGGACCCAACATAACCACAGAACATGAGCTTGCACTATGTGAAAAGCTAGAACCATCCTAATCCTGTTTAAGGCAAGGATTAGAATGTTACTTCAAAAAAGTAGAATTGGCACATATGAGCTTAACTTCCAGACATGTTTATCAAAAGTAAATGTGATCTTCAGAATCGAGACAATCTGAAATTTTATTCAAAATTTAAAACTTATTTTCAATATAAAAATTATATTTTAGGTATCAGTTTCTTTCTGAAGTACACTAATACTTTAGTTACGTTTAAAAAAATATTTTCTTTTGTGACACACATTTAGAAATCTCGTATGCAGAACCATAGTAACTACCCATTGTTATATTTAAACATATTTCACAATGAATATATATGTGTTTATATATGTGTATTCATATGTATATGTATACACTGATATATGTATGTATGTATTTTTGTATGTATGTATTATGAGAGAGAGAGAGTGATTCTTCATTTTCCATAGTGTAATCGTGAGAGTGGCCCCCTTAAGTGTATGAAAATACTTATATATGTTGCTTAGAAAAATGACTTGTTTTAAAGAAAAACAAAGACTTTAAAAAGGAAGAAACTGGAGGTTGCTATGACAAGGATGGTGAAGTTTAGGGCCACTAAACAAGGGCCATGAATACTTTTTAAAGTGAATTCTGTTCTTATACCTATATAATTATGAATAGGACATGGAATACAAGACTGGTAATGACTCTCATTTAAAGTAGCAAGAATTTTGAACAAGTACAGTGATCAAAATACCTCTTCTCTTTAATCTTTCCACACATGTATGCACAACTCTGTTGGGTATGCTTCCAAAGTATAGCATTTATCTGTATGTAAAGAGAGCTGTATTCTTACTAGTAGAAAACATAACTAACTCCAAGACTGAACTAATAGTCAAACTCATTTTAGTCATATTTCTTACCTTTTAGAGTAAGAAATTTTCTTCTTCCAGAAATTGATTTCATGAGGCTAGTTTCTGATTTATGGTACTATCCATATTTGGGTTTGTCATTGTGCAACATTTTGCTTTTCTGTGAGAAAGGAAAGAAGTGAAAAAACTGTGAGGAAGGAAAGTATGCAGATGCCAGGTGTGTGTTAGTTATGCAGTAAATAATTAAAATACTTTACTACAATGAGTTTGTGACTCAAAAAAATCAATTTTGAACTAGCATTCCATGCATGGGATTTTATTAAAATATTTTTTATTAGATGTTCCATGAAAGAGTAAAAATAGAATCAGTAAAGAATGTCAGTAGTGATGAGTTTTTTTTAGCTATTTCTCATACACACAAAAAACTCTTGAATTGAAAAATTGTCTTTATGATATTTAACTATATGGTCATGGAAAAGGTATGTTTTAATTTCTGATTTTCCAGCTTATGGGTCATATTTGACCAACTGCTTTCACTAGAAGACATGCCACTTTGTTGAGCTATTTAGGAATCAAAAAGACTGTCTTAATTTAAAACAAGGACCCTTTGTTTTAGTTGGTGACTGCCTTGTGAAATTTTTCAGTTCTCAGCGGGTTAACCAGGGAACAGGGGCAGAGTCATAATTGGCCTATTTAGAGTATTTTGCATGTGAATAGTGTGTTAGTGAAGCATTACTAAGTCTGTTGTGAGTGACATGGTGATTAGAATTTAGATTAGGGAAAACACATTCTGTACTTTATCAAGTACAGTAATTAGTTCAGTCAGTAAAAGTTGATTACAAGTAACGATAAAGTTAGATTTTTGGTACTTAATTTTAAAATTTCTTTATTAAATAGTAAATTTGTTCTTAATATAAATGGTAGTATCTACACCTGTTTTATTGCATATCAGAATAATTAAAAGAACAATGTGTTCAATGCAGAGTATAATCAGGGGATTTATGTATTATGGGTAAGTTTCAATGTAGTTTATAGAACATTTAATATTATACAGTATTTCTCATGTCATAGTATCATAAGGATTCATAGTCTGTTACATTGTAATTAGTTAAAGTGATCTATGAAAGTTTCTTAGTATCCAGGTAAATTTTGTTTCTTTGGGTATTTATCTCTTCAATTGACAAGAATCCTCAGGAGGGTATTCCATTTTGTTTCTCTTTAGGCAAAATTGTCTAAAATTTTTGTAAATTCAGATATTTATAAAAAACAATTTAATTTTATGTATAATTTGCATTTTGTGCCATGTTTCTTAAAATTTATTCATCGAAAAACCTTTGTCATATGTAGACAAAAATTCTGAATACAATAGAGCTATTTTTAAATACACATTGATACATAAACTACATGATAAAGTTTTCCTGTGTCTGAAAAATTCAGATTCATTTCTGGTTTCTACAAAAGACATGAACAATTCGCAGATAAAACTCCTAAATCTGGTTAAATGAAAATTGATCTTATGTAAATGACATTTTATTATAGTAGTAATGAAGAATACTAAAGTCATCGTGATTTTGTTTTTTAAGATTTTAAAAGGAATTACCTTCTACCTTACTTTCTAATGTAAGGAACCTAAAGTCCTTTGTGATGGCTGCTTTAGACAGTTTTTTTTTTTAATGCTTCAGTTTAGCAGATGCTGTTTTCTTTATTCCATGGGTTTAAGTGCTAACAATCAGTTCCGGGGGGGTGGGGGGGGGCTAGAGGGGGGAGGGAAGAGAGAATAAAGAAAGAAAAGAAAAACTTAACCATATATATTCTTTCTTTCTTTTTATCCCCTTTAGCAAAGTCTCCTTGGAAGTGACATGGATATGGGCAATCCAGGAGCTCTCTCACCATCCAAACCTGGTTCCCAGTACTATCAGTATTCTAGCAATAACCCCCGGAGGAGGCCTCTTCATAGTAGTGCCATGGGTGAGTTCTTCATATATTTGAATTCATGATTTGGGCTGATGGGTTTTTAGGAACATTTAAAAAAGGAAAAAAAAGCTGTAATATTTGTTGAAATGGTAAGATAGTGACTTCCTCCTCAAAATGAATTAGTATATAGATTACTTCTGCATACTAGGCTGAGATGTCAGGAGCTTTATTCTCCTGAATTAGCTTATTCTGTGGTTTGTTATTTTTTTTTTTTGGCTGAACAAACAAGGCCAGTTTTTTTTAATGCTTAGAGAAAACAACCTTCTAAATCAAACTATTAATAATTTGAACTTATTATTCTATCAAAATAGCAGGGTTTGGGTTTTTTTTTGTTGTTGTTTTGTTTTGTTTTTAGTTCCACAACAGGATAGGAGTTAATGGTGTCTGTGGCATTTTACCAAAATACTTTTTTTAAAAATCCAAGCTAAAATGCCAACAGCAGCAACTAGGTTCTTCATGGTATAGCATATTTCATATAGGAAAAGCTTTCGTGGCTCACAAAGTCATTCATCTTCTTGCAGAGGTACAAACAAAGAAAGTTCGAAAAGTTCCTCCGGGTTTGCCATCTTCAGTAAGTACTGTCTGTTTCTCAATTGGCTATTGTTTTCTTTATGTTTTATATTTTTATCAGAAGGAGATACAAGAGAATTATATTGTATGATCTCAGAGCAACATTTGTTCATAGAGAATGTAGATGAAGTAAGAATAACCTGAAAATGCTGCCATTTTACCAAACGGTAAAGTGATTAATTGCCACTGTGGAAGAAGGGGTGGCCATGTGGATTTTCAGCAGGGTAAGCTCTGAAGAGAGCTTTTGAAAAGATGCCTAAAGTTTGAAGAGTTTTACCTGTTAGTGTCTGTGGAGGGAATGAGCATTAGTTTCGTGTATTGGTTAAATGCTTTGTCAGTATTATGATGATTTATGGATTTGCATGCTAAAGGAGATTTGTGGAGAGGATTTAGGAGAAATTTACATGGTTTTCAGCCCATAGTGCAGAGAAAACATCTCTATTTTCTACTGAGGGTGTTGAATGAAGTCTGTAAAGGTACTGCATCAGTACCTCTCTGGATATGTGATACCAGGTGACAACTAGAAGAATCCAGCTGTAACCAAAAGCATTCTGGGTTATTTTAATAGATGGAGCTATGTGAAGTAGTTACTGAGAGTTTTCCTGGATTCCCAGTCCCAAAGATATGATAGTAAAGGACGACCTAAATTGTTTTCCCCAGGCAGAAAACTGGAGGCTATTTTAACTAAATAAATTAGATGGTTCTTATGTTGAAATCTCTGATTTTATTGATTTTCAGTTAACTTATCTACATATTTTGTTTAGCCTTTTGTTTAGGAAGACTATTTCTAGTGATATTCCTCTGGGCAGAAATATATGGTGATTTTTTTTCTTTTTTTTTTCTTAAAAACCTAGTCTGGCACAAAAAGAAATTATTCTGACACATTTTTAGCATTTTTAAAAATTTAACGTTCTTAAAGGTACTGGCAGCTTCTCAAAAATATCACATTAATAGAAGCATACTCATGAGTAGTTGTATTTCTAAGGTATATTAAAGTGTCTCAAAATATATTAGCAATTTTTATAGAATTTAGTTTCATTTTATTTTTAATAAATCAGAAGAATAATGGATTTTGTATATTTATTGAGATCAGATAAACCCAAATACCTGTGCATTTCACTTGGTTTCAGCAGTAAATCCACAAATGCATTAAATTGAAATGTATAAGAGTATATTTTATAAGTTATATAATTTGATGATATTGGAAGAGCATTATGGGAAATTTAGATATATGGACCTATAAACACATTGTCCAAATAAAATGCTATCATTCTTCGAAGTCATTTTGGGCAACCAAAGTCATATCCCTCCCTCCCACTAGAAAATGTCAACATAATGAATTTTTATCTTAAATGAACTTGTTTTTTAAATGGTCAGCTCCCTAAACCCCAAGGTTTTTATGAATACTTTTAAAACTTAAAGTTAGAAGTAGATTAAATTTGGATGAGTTCTTAGCTTTTAGTAGTTTTCATAACAATTTCAAATGATACAGTTCTACATAATGTGAACATTTTTAAATATAAAAATTTTACCTTTGAATGATCCGAAATAATCAAGTAGGTTTTTTTGCTGTGAAATCTCCAGTACTGCTACAAGGCACAAGTGCTTAAAGATGTTGTGCCTAATTTTCTGTCATATATTAAAAATTAACTGTTAAATTTTTTCTTGTGTTCAAAATTATGCAAATTTCTTTCCACTACATAAGTAATGCATTTGTGTGGTATTAAGTCTGTTTTCTACTTGCTTAATCATTGTCAGACAACAATTTTCCATAATTTGTCATGAATTAAAAATATTTCCCTGTAGACAGCTGACCATTTTAGGACAATTATACTGGTACTATTTTACCCTTGCTCTACAGTGAGTTATTGTAGTGTTGTTGAAGTGTTGTGATATGTTCTGAAAATCTGAATACCACCCTGTTCTAAACCGATATTGCCTAGTAATTAGAACTCAGTCATGGAATGTTCAGCTTGGATTGTTCTATCCCTCTGCTGTGGTAGCATGGTCAGGAGATGCTCTTCTTAGAACATCCAGCTCAGCTCTATGTCTGAAGGACTCTGATGAAACTTTTAAGTAAATGCAATTTTTATATGAATGGGTAGGATAATTTTGCTTTTGGTGGAAAAGGCATGTTCTGGTTATTTTAGAATTTAAACTTTTAAGTTGTTAGTACTTGAAAATGGTTGAGGGAAATGCAGTTTTAATAACAATTCAAATAAATGTAGTTTTATTCATTTACATTGGCTTTATTATGGACAGAATATCACTTATAACTCAGAGCTTTTTCACAAGAACTACATACCTTAAATACTTAACAAAATGTACTAATTCACCTGATGATAGATTACATTAGAAAATATGAGTCTGATGCATTAGGCCCAGTAAGCCTCTATTTCTACATTAGACAAATCAGTTCTATTTCAGCTCAAAGAAAACGATGGATATTTATCTGATAACATGAACCAGTATTTGTATAGTAGATAATGAAAGGTTGGGGACAATGAAAGGTTTCTTCTGGAGTGATTGTAGCCAGATAAAAAACATTTACAATTTCTCTTAAGAATATATTTATAATGGTAAATAGTAATAAATCTGTCACAGTCTATTGTGTTATCTCACTTGATTTTTTTTGGTAAAACAGTCCACTTTTTTTTCTTCAAAAAATTAAACTATAAAATTTCATTGTCAGATTATTATTCATTATAAGTTTTAGATATAAAATCGGGAAGTTTAGAGTTAAGGTTGAAATTCATCTATGTTTTATATAACTCTATTGTTCTGGGATTCTTATTTGAAAATATTGCAGTATCTGTAAGAGAAAGAAAATATAGCCCTACTTCCACAGTATGCTGTAAGTCTGGTAAGATAAATGAATATCTTTTATTTTGCATTTCAATATGAGATCTCAAAGCACTTTCTTAACATGGTTCATTTAGGTGATTGCTTAGCACCCATCTTGTAGTCTCCACTCCTACAGGTAGGAAGGAGAGAGATTGACATCCATAGTATAGAATCCTGCAGTTGAGATTAATGGAAGGTTGCTCAGAAGCAAAGTCTGTGGGAAATACCACCTGATTTTCCCAGGAGGTCCTTGTTCAGTATTTCAATACATTTTTCAAGTTACTCATTTCAGTCTTTGTGAACTTTCTTTTAAAGAGCTGCTTAATTTTATTAACATTTTCAAAAAAAAAACTTACCTAATTCTTTGGATGTATTGTTTTTGGTTTTTAAGCACAGGTTTATTTTCTGAGTCAAATCCCAGCACATGACAGTGTCGTAATTTTCATCAAGCACATCTACACTTAGAGTTTTCACACATCCTTCATCTTGAACCAGAAACTTGGTGAACTTGCTGCTCTTTCCACTCATTTATTTATCTTTGTGTCACTAAATGAATTTTTTTAACAAATTGCATCCATTCAAGTAAAAACTAGAGTTTAGAAGGAAATGTCTATCATTAAACCAAACCTTACTTTTTTTAAGAAAAAAAATGCTATATTGGTAAAAATCATTGCATTGTTATTGACTACTAGAGAAAATTAATGAGATTGTATTACCCTTCAAAAAATAGCAAGATAGTACCACATCTTTTCCACTTAAAATACTTTCATGCTTCTTGAAAAATGTTCCATTTAGCAAAATTAAAAGGTCCAACATAGGTGTTTTTAAAAATTTTATAGCCTCTACTTACAAACATTTAGTAATCTGTCTCCTCACATTAGCTTAAAACTTGAAATAAGTGTATTACACAGGTCTAAACTTCAGCTTCAACTATGCTACTTTCACATGTTCAGTGCAATAATCAAAAGTAATATTAATAGTTAATCAAATTTTTAATTACTTTTTTCACTATTAATGTCAATCTGCTGCCAAAAGAAAGTAAATGGCCCCATGGAATATAAATCCTTCTTCATAGAAACAAAAGTTGAGGAAATATGTGTCACTATCCCTTTTCTCCACAAACTTAAAAAAAAATCATCATCATCTGTATTTTTAAGGGTAATTTTATATTGCGAGATTTTTTGCAGGTGGTTTTTTAAAATGCTTTAAATATTCAGTTTGACAAATCACATATCAGATGGTCAGGGATATACTTGATCACATAAAATCTAGCTAAAAATCTGTTCCACAGTGAAGATGCCAAAACTTTATTTGACCACTATAAACTAGCTAATTTTAAGCCTTTGGATTTGAAGGGTTAAAAATCTACTTTGCGTAAGATTTCAAATTCTTCATTGGTTGTTGTAAGTAAAACATTCTTTAAAAAAATCCTGAAGTCGGAATTATTTTTTTAAAAAGTAGGCTAAGGCTTTAGGGCAAGATTAGCAGTGTTGGAAAGTATTAAAAGACCTCTGTAAAAATAAAATTCTACAATAGATGTGATCAATTAAAGCAAACTAGATGTTAGAAAAAAATTTTTCTCATCTCTAAGAACTTCAAAATGATTACACAATTTCCAACTTCACTAGCCGTGGTTGAAACTGATGAGAATATTTATCATAATAGGCTTTTTCAACTCTTTAGGATATTAACTTGATGAGTGATACACACACACACACACACACACACACACATCTTTAAAGCAAAACATGCAGTATCACTAAATAGTGAAGAGAGTATATGAGGTCTGTGTTGTGTAGTGAAGTAGGAAAGTAGCCATTTGTGAAGTAAAAAGTGAGCAAAAAATAAAATCATATATATACCCTACAGAAAAGTGTGACTTTTTATAACAAACCACTAATATTAGGTTAGCAGATTTTATTCACTTTTAAATATGCCATGCCCATTTTCTGTTCCTAATATAGAAAGATGAGAGGTTTTTTCTTATATAAGAATATCATTTATTATGAAGTTTAGGGTGGAGTTAAGGGTAACAAGAATAAATTTTACATCAGAAAAGAAAAAATGCTTTCACATTCAGTTTTGCCTATGTGCAGAGTGTGTGACACTTCAACTCATTCTGAATTATATATTCAATATTCTTCTTTGAAAATATTATAAATGTTATTAATATATGAAATGCTAACATTTCTTCAATATTCAGGCAAATAAATCAGCCAGTAAACATTTATTAAGCACCTACAATGTGCCAGGCACTATGTTAAAACTTAAACATAAATTCTGATCACCGTTTTGACTTCAAATGCTAAGGAAATTCCTTTCAAGGTTGTCCATTATACTGCATCATTGTAGCTAATGTGGATTATGAGTCTCTGCTCTAGTGTTTATGAAATTTACATTGGAAAATCCATATAGTCAAGCCTAAGTTTTCTTGAGGATTGCTATCCTGGGATCTGAATATGATGTAAAAGGCAAAAAGAATACCTATAAATATATGACAGTGTAGTCTATCCTTTAATCATGTTGCAAAAGTTAGGTTTTAGATTTCTATACTTCTTTTTGGAGTTTCATAATGATGATATATCTCTTCTCTATTGTCTTGCACCCTGAAATAAGGTATCCTGGCATTTTATTCAATCTATCATCCTATTTCTTGTTAGTATATTGTTACCTAGAACAGAGAATAAATGTGAAGAAGGAAAAAATAGTAGGTTCCTTGCTGGGAATTTAACACTGTAATCATTGCAATTGGACCAAAGTTTCATTTATGTATCATATGCTGTGGGGCAGGTTTTTTTATGGAAAATGTGTAAAAAACTGTGAAAAAATAACCAGAACATCATCTTGTTTTTATAGAAATGGAATTCTGCACCACCCCCCCCAAAAAAAAAACTCAGCCCCTTAGCCAGTATCCTCTTGATAATTGTGGCATGAAGTCCTTCCCAGATGATTTCCTAAAGTGTGTGGTCTATTCCAGGTTACTTTGGGATGACTGTTATATAGTATTTTATTGTATAGTCTACATGTACACACCACAAAAACATATGCACATGTGGGGGAGTGTTGTTGTAGTGTGTGTGTATATGTGTAATGCATTTGCTAAGAACTGTTATTAAAATTCTGCAAAATACCCACATTAATAGTAAAACTAGCCCTGAGAAACTATACTTAGTATATCATATTTCATTGAAGTTACTCTTCACTGAAGAGTGGAATTTGTCATGTTCTTGAACCTTATCAGAATGACTAAGTTAACCAAATTGCTAAAGAAGCTTATTATAAGAAATTTACATCTCTAAGTTGATTCTGCCTTTTCCTTCCTTCTCTCATGAACCCAGAAGCAGCAGCAGAAAAATTTTTGAATGTACTGATTTCCAACCGATGGGCCTTAGAAAAATGAGAGGTTGTGTATATCAAAAGGCATTGTTTGGATATTAATTTTAAAAATACAGGATGTTAAAAGTATTTGTTTTATACATATGCAACAAGAATTGCTTATTTGTATTAATAAACATTCTTCTAAAGGATGAATAAATGTATATACATATACACACTTTTAGTTTTAGACTGGAACTACACTTTCTTTGTTAACAATGCACTTGGTAACTCAGATAACAATTTTAGAGACCTACCTGGAGCTCTTGAGAGGTTAAAGTGGCTTTCTATGTACTCTGCCATATTTCCATGCACATATGTATGTGTGTGTGTATACATATGTAATTGGTTCAATCATTTCATTTTTGGTGGGTGTATTGTTAACTAGAAGAAAAAAATAAAAATTGAGAAGGAAAAGACATAAGGTACCTTATTAGAACTTTACAATTGTGGTAGTTAGCACTGGATTAAAGTTGCCTTCACATATAAAGAAAGGGGGATGGGACAGATGGAGGAAGGACTGAGGAAAGAAAACTAAAACCGGAATATGCCTCCATAAAAATGCATATATGTGTATATATGTAAAGTTATGTACATGTATGTATGAACATAGATATGTATGTGTAACTTTCAAAAATGTATGTGGAAGCTATTAATAAAATATAGATTCTTTTAAAACAGTATTTAAACTGTAGTAGGTTTTTGTTCATCAGAAACTATTCTATAGAATCCATGAATTTTTGGAGACATTATAAAAAGGTCCTCATATTCTAGTATATTTGAAATTATATTACTAGTTTTACAGTGTATAAGACCATGTGACTTACACAAAAATTATGGGACAAGAAATTAGTAGAGGCAAAGGGTAGTGTTGGAAGATTATTACACAAGTATTTACTGTTTTTTTTCAAAAGTAAGAAAAAAATTGTTCAAGTTTCACTACTGTGGGGATTTCAAAGAGTGCAATTTAAGAGTGATATTCTTTTAACTTTTTGTTGTTAAATACTTTAAAAAACATTAAAGTCTATTGAATGGAAACATAAATTTGAATTTCCAGCACTCTTTCCCCCACTAATTGCCAATCATTGACAGATTTCTACAGTTCCAAGATTTCTTAGTTAAGTTTCCAAACAAATTTTTTAAAGTTAGTAAATCAGAGTTGATTGTAAACTAGTGGGCTGGGTAAATGAGATTCTCTTAAAATTGTAGAACTGATGCAGAAAGGAGTAAGGAATGTCTTCAGTGACATCAAAGTCGTAGTGTGTTTTTAAGGAAGATTAAAATGCAGTTGGGCTGTTGACAGACACTTGTTGTTTTAAATAAATTGCACTGAACACTTAAACATAGTACAAAGTTACACTTGTAAGAAATAGCAGGAGGTGTACAGCCTCCATCTTGACTGCTATAGGGTTGGATTTATTTGAAGATTTGAAAAAAGGTAATGCAAATTTGACACAGTTCTAAATACATAATGATTTGAGCACAAAACTAGTTTGACCATGATTTTGGGTGTGTATGTGTGTACATGTGCATGTGTATGTTTGTATGTGTGCCTGAATGTGTGTTTCTACAGCTGATAACATAGGTGTGTACTTATTGAGTAGCCGTGTTTTTCTGGTGCATATACTCCCTCTTCAGAGATATTATGGTAGTGCAGTAAATAATACATATCTTTTTAAGGTTTTGGCTAGAAAATATGCCTAACTAACAAGTGTACATGAGTGTATAATACTTGAATATTAAAATGTGCACTAAACATATCTTGAAGATCACAGGTATAAGTATATCCAAATACTTTAGTCATATCTACACTTCTTGCTAATATAAGAAACTTTTTATTTCTTTGAGGAATTAAACTAACATTCTCTCTCTCTCTCTCGTTTCATTTAATTGTTCACTATTGTACAAAGGCTAAGTATAGCGTAGTCAAACATAGTGCAAGGCCCCATCGTATAGTGAGCAAAATCTTTGCTGTGTGTTTTGTTATATGCCAGTTATATTTCCAGTTTCAGCATTTGAGGGGCCATTTCCTTTTTGGTAACATGACTTGGATATAAGAAAACAAATCTAGTTCTTTCCCACTCACCTTAAAACATTCCCTTACATTTCTTCTTGGAGCATTCAAATAATAAAAATAAGTGCTGCAACGCATAAAATCAAAATATGTCACTGACTTATCTCTTGCTATTTATTGAATTTTACAAAGTGCTACGATAGAACTACTTTAATAACATCAGAAAAGTCCCTGTCTTGAACAACTCCTTTTTCTTAAATTCTTTCTAAATGTGCTTTCTGCCTTTTATTTGTTATGATAGTACAACAACCTTCATTTTTCCTGTTGGCATACCATATCAGTATATCATTAGTTGCTCTAAAGAAGCAGTGTAGAGTGGGTGGTTGATTTTTTTTTTAAATTTTGTTTTGTCAGAGCAGTTGGGGTTAAATGACTTGCCCAAGGTCACACAGCTAGTACATGTGTCAAGTGTTTGAGGCCGAATTTGAACTCAGGACCTCCTGACTCCAGGGCCAGTGCTCTACTCACTGCACCACCTAGCTGCCCCTGGTGGTTGATTCTTAGTGGCAATATCTCCAAATCATCCCATTTGGTGATTTTAGTGGTATTAAATTTGGTGGTTTTAGTGGTACCAAAGTGTTTTAGCAAAGGCTGCAATAATATTTGCTGGAATTGCCTAACCTATGTTTTAACTTAGGTGCAAAATATAAACATTTAGAATTCAAAACTAGAAATTTTGGGAGCATTATTACAAGAGAAATTTAATATAAAATATTTATCTTTAAATACACAATTAAAGGGAGAAATAAAAATACAGTTGTTTAATGAATGTAGGAAAAAAATCTTAAATTTATTTTACTACAGAAAACTACTAGAATAATTTTGACAGAGTAGTTTTAATTCATTGAACACATCGAATTATTTATGCTGGAGAGTAAATGTAAGATAAAAACACCTTTCAATTATTGACCCTTATATCATCTAAAAATTGTTTTTGCTTAAAAAAAACACAAGTTCCACTGCTTTTTGTGAAGGTATGAATATTTCAGCCCTTTATTACTAAAAATTTTCTTTAAGGAAAAAAATGTTAGTTTTATATATTGTGACTTTATATGTGTTTTCTGTCTTTTTGCTTTTATTTTTAGAAACACACTTAATGTCTAGGACTTAAGAATAATGCCATTAATTGAAAATCGAGTCTGTGCCCTCACTGTACTCCTCATTCCACCAAAAAAAAAAAACCCAAAAAACTAAGAATATTTCTTGGGAACAAGAGGAGGTAAAATTCCCAAGCACTCTACATCATCCCCCTCCCCAAAAAAGTTCTTTTTTTCTTTAATAAAACAAATGTTGAGTTTGTTTTTGTAGCTTTAATAATAAACTGGGAGAAACCAAGATGGAAGAGTAAGTAATATTGGCAGTTTCATGCATTTATTCATTTATTTATTGACTCATTTAGCAAATGCCCTAACCCTAAATTCTCCAGGTATCAGTTTCTATTTTTAGTAACTAAGGACAGAAATATATTGCCTTCAGCATCTCTTTCTCTTGAAGGTACTCATACAAATCCTGAAGCACATGCCATTAATTTATCCTATTTGAAATCTCAGTATTGTGTCACTGGAAACAAGATGTCGCAAGTAGATAGGCTTTATAGTAATGTTTAATACAGCCTTTAAAGAATTTCGTGTTTTGTGGACCTTTCATCATTTGACAAATTGCTATGGTTTATAATAATGGTGATAATAACTGTTATTTATATAGCACTTTAAGATGTGCAGAGTATGTGACATAAAGTAACTCATTTAATCCTTACAACAATGCTGTGAGGAAGGTGCTGTGGTTACATCCATTTTACAGATGAAGAAACTTGGGCTCACAGACTTTAGTGGCACTGCCTTGGATTACACAGTTTGGGGCAGAGGCAGGATTCAAGAGAAGTGTTGCCTGACTCCAGGTCTAGCAGCTCTGGAAGGCTAGCAGCTGCATATTATGGTTATTTGTACATTTCCTGCCCGGCAGCACCTGGCGTAGCTCCTTGAACTTAGTCCATTATTAGTAGGCATTTGTTGAATTAATACTCTAGTGGATGGAGAGCTGACTTTGAGTAAGTAAAAGCTGAGTTCACATCTATGTAAATCTAGGAAAAGAATTTCATGTAATTGTGTCGCAGTTTCCTCATCTGTAAAATAATAGCACCTACTTAATGCAGTCCTTGTGAGGATAAAATGAGATAAATATTTGAAACACTTTACAAACCTTAAACTATTCAATATATGAGCTTTTATAATAACTCTAATAACAAATTATTTCTTTAACAAAGATGCATAGCTGCATACAAATAAAATAAACAGAAACTTCACTATAATCTGACTGAAATGCCAGAAGAAACTGAATATAATTCAGTCTCACTTTTAAAATTATCCATTGTCATAGTTTGTCCCTTCTTCCTCCTTCATCCAAAGGAGATCATTTTGTAAATGATAATAATAATTCAAATTTCCGTAGTGCTTTATGGGGCAGGTAGGTGACACAATGGATAGAGTGTCAGGCCTGGAGTCAGGAAGACCTGAGTTCAAGTGAGGCCTCAGACACTTACCAACTCTGTGACCCTGGGTGAATCACTTAACCCTGTTTGCCTCAGTTCTTCATCTATAAAATGACCCAGGGAAGGAAATAGCAAACCACTCTACTTCTTTGACAAGAAAACCCAAATGATATCATGAAGAGTTGGACACAACAACTGAACAGCAATAACACTGTGGGTTTATGACCTCCTTTCCCCAACAACAACCCTGCGAGTTAGGTAGCGAAAATATGATTATACCAGTTTTACAAATGAGGAAATTAAGGCTCAGTAAGAGTAAATGATTTTTCCCTAGGTCAAAGGTTAGCCTAGGTCCTCTGACTCCAAGACTACAGCAGTTCCTTGCCATAACTTCTTCCCCATGTCTTGGATATCTCAGGATACCATTCTTTGCTGTTGCCTAATGAGGTATTTAGGGTTGTCTTAAAAAAAAACAGATTAGAGAAATCTAACATAAAGGCTTACAGCATAGCAGAGCCTGATTGTCACAAGTAGGCATTTACTTGTGAAGTAGTTTTCTGTAGTCTGGACACCCCATAAGTGACATTGTGTTTTTCTGTGAGTGAACTTTCTATTCCCCTTTCCTAAAGCATCAGTGCTAACAAAAATTAGACCTTTTGCTTCTAAAATTTATGTACATCTTTCATATCGTGAAAGTGGAAATCAATCTAAGGTGGAGGGTCTGTTGAAATACAGTGCCTTTAGTGAATAATTTGTTTACTAGACATGGTATGATATGAAGAATACTGGATTTGGGGTCAGTTAGTAGTTATGTTTCTCAGTGCAGGTCACTAAATCTCTCTAAGCCTCAGTTTCCTCATTTGGAAAATGGAGATGCTTGATTTTGAGAAAAGTACTTTGTGAATATTTATTACACAAAGTTGTTTTCGTTAGTTCTTGAGGGTTTTTTTTTCTCTTTTAAAATTACATTGGTGTTATTCTGCAGTTATTCAGAAGTGGGTGCTACTGAGTAATTGTAAAAGTTTCCTCTTACGATTTGGCTCTGCTAGTTCAAGCAATGATAGATTGTGAATGGAAAATTACACTTCATTTTGCAAGGCATACATATGTGTATCGGTGCAGCAGTTTGTTTCAGTCATGAAACAAGAACAAACTTAAAGATTTTCAGCACCATGTTCTATGGATTCCTAATACAGGACAGTGATGTTTATACTGATATTTTAGGTAAATTTGGAGAATAGCTTGGTTCTAGCTTTTGCCCCAGAGTCTTCTTCTAATGGTACAGCTAAATTCCCACAAGGAAAAACATATTTTCATCAGTTGGCTCTGAAAAATTTTTGTACTTTTAAAATTATTTTGTTTTTGCAAGCACAGGCTTTTTAAGTCTTGCATTTCAAAACAGATTTGCATATAGCCATATTATTTCACTATATTTCCTTATGAGGAAATCTTTTTCTTGCCAAGTGTAAATCATGGAGTGACAGGACATAAAATTAAAATTGTTTGGTGTGGTTCCATTTTGGCCAATATATTCTCCACCACCCCTTCTCCTTTGAAGTACCCCCTCTTTGGTCATTTTGCAATGAGAGAACCTTTCTTAGGGAAAGTGAACAGTCCTAAGTTAGGTTAGACTTAGCCAGCCCTCATTTGTAGTCATTGCCACCTTGTGGATTACAAAGGATATTGGTTTTCATAAACTTCCATTTAATTTTGGCTCTTTTTATTGCAAGTACACTCTGGCACTGGATTGTTAGTGTTCTTCAGCAAAAGGATCCTCTAGTTTGTTCAGCAACACCTCATTTCTCCACTCACAGTTCATTTATGATTCTGATGAGAGTGTTTTTTCAGGAAACACACATTTCACTTTTTGACCTAGGAGCATCTGTTAGAATTTTTTTTAATACTACTTTGGCATTCTGAAAGTGTTAATGTCTTTCATATCTGTTTAATGCTATTTAGGGATATTTATGATCACCTCTTGGTTACTCAGGGTAAAGTGTGTCGCAATTTTTTTTAAACAGACAGGAAAGCATTCATATGAGGAAACAGATTGCTTTAAACATGTGCTTCCTGTGACAGTAAAAAGAACAAATTAGATTTAACACTGTGTAATGAATGCATAAATGTGTACATTTAAGCTTTTAAAAGCTTTATGTTCAGTTCTGGTCAAAACAAAAATTGAGTCACCTGTTAAAGTTAAGGATGCCTAGATCCCTAGCAAGACACATCTAGAGGCTACATCAGGTTAGAATCAGCCTGTGTGTGTTTAACAAAGAAATCCAGATGCATTTTGGGATTTCCATGGCCATATTTTTTTTTTCTTTGAGTCTCAGGTTGAAAAAATTCATTCCTCTGACTTTGAAATTGTCATTTTTAAGGGATTGGTCTTAGTTATATTTAAAGGAAAATGATGTCTTTTGATAGCGCTAAATTAGAAAGTAATTTTGTTACCTCATTGTCCCTTATTAGCTCGTATAAAGCGAAGGTTACCGTGTGCCTTGCATAGTCTATGAATTAGCTCCAATATGAATGGGTCTTTCTGGTTAGAAAATATTGTGTTTGAACATTCATTCTCTTTGGAAGAAGAGAGGGATCATCTCCATCTCTGCTTGAACTCTAATGATATTCTCTTTCCCTTGTTCTTTAAATCTAAGGCTTTATGGAACACTCATCATATTCCTGGCTAAAGAGGTTGAACAGGAATCTCTTAGGAGAATATATAGTCTGGGGACATCTGACTCTCTTATATTACATACTGAGGTACTAATATCAAAACAGACTGCTCATCGTTGCACCGTAGGGCAGGGCTTTTTTTGGCTGACAGGCACAAAGAGAAATGGGCACGCTGTACCCTGCTTGGCATCAAAATGGGTTAAGGGAAGCTGGGAGAACAGAGTCAGACTGCGTGTGCAGTCACAGCCCATGGTTAACTTCCTCTTTGTGTGATGCTTGGCTTTATTGGAACTGATGACTTTTTTTTAATATGGGGTGAGAGTTCAATGAACTGGGAAGTAGCCCTAGACTCTCTCTATTATTGTACTTTCTCATACAGTTGACTTATACTTCATTTTTGAAGTCACTGCAGCTGTTCTATGTAATGGCTTCCAAAGCTGTATACGAAACATTTGTACTTCTCGTTTTAAAAAAAGGTAATCAAATTGGAATTTTTTTAAAAAAGAAACAAAAACCAAAATACCTTTATACCATTTTTTCAAAAAGGTAGCAATGCTGACAGTTGTCCTCAATGATAGTCTTAAAAGACACCAGCATATATTTTTAATCGACACTGATTTGATTCTTTCCAGAACAAATCAGAATAATTTCTGGCCATGATGAGAGCATTGGTACAGTGCTGAAAGAGCCAGCTTCATTTCAGAAGAAATTATAAATGTCAGTTGACTGACTGATTCTGTATTTTTTGTTGTTCCTATTTGTTTCTATTCATAATTTTCTTTGAAGAGTCATTTAGAAGAAAATACAAGATAGTTTCTGTCTTCCCTTAAGATTTTCCTCCTGTTTCTATATTTGCAGAGAGCGGTTCCCAAAGGCAAAAATGAGTGTGCTACCATCTTGAGGAGTAGATGATATGTTTAGTGAACACCAAATGCTCTAAAAGTTCTGACCAGAATTTTCAAGAGATTCCGGTTGCTTTGGACTAGCTATTATTTCACATAAAGCCATAGCAGTTGGTTAAAGACCTTAGTAAGATGACCAACTTCCGACAATCCAAAAAATAGGCTAGAAGAATGAGGGATAGAATACCATTTGTTTGGTAATTAGGGTGCATCTCTTAAGAGTTCCAGAGAATTCTGATTAACCTTTCTGTTCCCACATTCTCACATGAAATTAGCACACCTTTTAAATCATTGTTTAGCATTTAAACAAATATTTTTGAACCTTCTTAGTGCAACAGGTTTTGAAAACACTAAAAGTATGCTGTAGGTTTCCAAAAAACTTCATTTTTCTTACATTTTAAATGTTCTGTTTGTGCAAAATTTCGAGAATCACCATAAGGGCTTCTTTGCATTTTTAATTTAGTAACTAACATATGAATAAATTTGCATATTAATTAGTTGCAGATTAAATCATGCATACATAATTGCCTCCTTACTGTGTTTAATGTTTGTCAAAATCTCCAGCCTGGTTTGATGGATGTCGTATGAAAGATTACAATTTGATGTACCCTTGGAAGTATTTACACCAATAATGCAGGATTCTTAATAGCAGAATTCTCTAGTTATATACAGTTACTAATAAACATGTAAGATAGGTGCATGTCCCTTTGACTGAATTTGTTTTTGCACCAAATCATTTACTATTCATAATCATTAATGCATCTCCTAATTATACAGCATATGTCTGTTAACCCTTTCATTGCAGTTCTTCCAGTGGCAGGTTGTTGTTGTTGTTGTTTTAAGAAAACAAATTATATGACAAAATTCTAGAATTTTGAATTATATTACTTCCACTTGCTTCATCCTTCCTTTTCCATTAAGTACACCTTTGTCCTCGCATCTTTTTTTATTTTGGTGTAACTTTTAAAGTTGTACTTCTGCTTTGTATCTTATAACCAAAGAAATAGTCTAAGTGAATGTACTTCATAGCTAATATCACTCTCCTTATTGACCACTGATGAAAAAAATCAATGAGATTTCAAATGCCTTTTATAAAAGGCCAAAAAAGGACCCCTACTAATATAAGTCTCTTTAAAATTTCATGAAAATATGAATATTCAGAGCTAAAGGGAGAAGTAATATAGGACAGAGGACTTACAAACAGATCTTGATAATATTCTGCTCTTAATTCGTCCCATTGTGCTTACATGGTACAGTTAAAACATATTCTCTTGTGGGAAGCATATGATATTTTCTACTGGACAGAGAGGCAACAGTACCTTAATTCAGTAGATTATGATTTTGATACATTTAACATAAAAAACTAGAGATTGAAAATCCCTGATTTGATAGAGTTAAGTAGAACTTATGCCTTTAAGATAGTGTATTCTTTTTTTGTTGTTATTTCTTAAGTTCCATAAGTTTACTTTTACTTATCCAAAGACTAGACCTAGACCATGCCCTCCTTGTTTCCAACTAGCATTTTAGTTTTATGTATAAATATATACACACACATACATACGTAAACATATATGTATGTATACACATAAATATGTATATATATATAACTATTTTTATGTCTAAGCTTCTTATCACACTGTATTACCCTGAATTAATGAGCATTCCTACTGTGCAAAGTTCTATCAAAAATGATGGTGTGAATGCCATTTTTAATTGGAAGTTTATGCAGTCAGATTTATAGTACACAACCAAAAAAAATACATATACTACAGTTCTGATCCAAGCCAGGCACAGGATATTGGTCTTTTTAATTTCACTATAAATTCTTGTTCATTTATTTTATTTATGCTGACTGGTACCCAGTATATTCCTGTTACTAAATATTTAATAGAAACCTCAGTTAAGAGGGAAACTGAGGCACAGATAGGTTATGCCTGCTTTTAACATTACGAAGAAACTGTATGTTGTCTTGAATTGCTTTTATCTCTATTTTACCAGTAGATTTTGCTCCCAAATTTGGAAATGTCTACTGAAGTCATATTTAGGTTTTACTTTTTCGTGATTATTTATTATGATGATTGATTAAATATAAATATATTTAATAAACAAATGTTAAAATGAACCAAAAGCACAATCTAATTTTACTTAATTTGAACCTACATAATAAAAGTAACATATAATATTACAACTGGCCTCATCTCATGAAATGATTTTCTAATCATAGAAAAAGAGGACAAATTGTTTATTGACAATTTTAACACACCCTTCTGCAGTGTGTCATATTGCACTAAATCATATAACAATGTAAAAATAAAATTTAAAGACTTAACCTTACGAAGGCAAGGAAATAGTTGGGCCAGAATACCATATTTATCTACCTCCATTGTGCCTAGGTAATTTGGGGCATATGGTATGTAAATGATGTTCAGAAACCCCTGCCAAACCTAGGCACGATGGGATAAATTAAGGACAGATTTTCCTTGGTGTAAGTCCCATGGCTGAGGCCAGCAATGTCTTTGCTTGGATATGTGTGCTTAGTGCCTATCTATATCAGTAAGAACCTCAGACACCATTCAGTGGTAAAATTTGGCTTTCGGCTGAGTTCTAAGGTTGCTGAACATGGAAGGATACCCACATACATATATACATATACATACACATTCCCCAGAATCACTCTGAAGCATTTTAAAAATTAACAAGCAGTGCTTAATACATCCTTGTCTACTACTAGTACCAACCAAATCTCACATGGAAAAATCTGAAAAGAGATCAAATGATTTAAAGAAGAATTATTGAAATTAAACTATTTAAAATAAAATTGGTTTTCAAGAGCTTTTTTATAAGAGAAATTAACTGGTCTTGGCTGTACTTCAGAAACGTATTGTCCAAAGGGAATTAATTTTCTCATAGCTAATATACATACACAAACATATATGTGCATATATTACATAGGAAAAATATTCCTTTGCTTGAACATAAAATGATTTTGAAAAAGGAATACATCAGATATTTTTATCACCCATAGAACCAAAATAGCTCTGTCATAATTGTTTTAAAAACCTGTTAGTTTGAGTTATTGACGTTTTATGATACATATGAGGAATTACTTGTAAAAATCATTAATTTAAAGGCCATGTTTCCATTTACAGAAACATAAAAGAACATTTAGTGACTAGCATTTAGTGCATTTAAAAATAGCCTGATGATGATGATTTTATTGTCTGTATTTCAAGACAAATTTCTTTACTTATCCATTAGTCTTTTACTATAGTTTTTGTGCTTTATGCTGGACTGTGTTTTAAAGTGACAGCCACCAGTGAAATCTGAGACTTGTGATGAGAAATTATTGCAGAACCTTTTCTATGTGGTAATTCTAAATAGTATTCTTATTATGGAGTAGTTATTACACACAATCATTAACTATCCTAAATACTGTTATCATTGCACTTAGAGAGCACTGACACTAGATATACAAAAAGAATCAGTCTCAAATCTTGTCAATTAGAACTTGTCTTAGTTCAGCAAATCTGGATTAAAAAATTTAAATACAGTCACCAAAAGTTATTATCAAGTAAGCTATCTACAAATGCAATTAGTCATTATTTCATTGAAGTGCCCATGTTTCACCCCTTTCTCAAATCTGAATGAATAGACATGAGAGGGTATCATCACAACAAAAAAATTTTTTTTCCGCTAGTTCATATAAACTTGGGTGAAGTTTTGGGTTGTTTACACTATGTGTATCCCTTGGCCAAAGGTTGCACTGCAGATATTTTTCACAGCTGTGCCCCAAACCTAACATGATGTAGTAAAAAAAACAGTATTCAATGAAATAACAGCTTAGTCTGCCTTTTAGCTTTTCTGGGAAGTTGAAGCTTGGGTAAAGGTTGAGGGGTTGAGGCAAGGGGGGAGAAGGTGGGAAAGATAACTATGCATCAGATTACAAAAGGTGAAGATTAAAGATGTTACACAGTGGAGGAGGGGGGATATGAAAATAACTTTACTTGTATGATAGAATCACTGAAGAATAGCCACTATACATATCTAGTATTATATCCTCTAGGATTTCGAATTTAAATTTCAATCACTAGGCTATATTGAAAATTAAACACCTGTAATTCTAAAGAAATTAAAGTGTATTTAAGAAAAGATAGAAAGTTGAATTTTTCTTTTTTTCTTTTTTGTAAGTGTCCTTTATTATAAAAATAATGATATCTCAAACTATTAAAATGATCTATATTTAATGATCTATCTTTGATTTAAAATGACTTAGCAGTTTTGAGAGAGAGAGAGAGAGAGGAATTTGCATGCCCACAGACAGTTCTGCATACCAAATTTCAGAGTCTTGCAATTTTCATTATAAATATCTGAAAATTAGGGTTTGAAATGACAGATCCTTGACAGATCCTTAACCACTGCAGTGATACCAGGTACCTCTGTGATAACAAATAAATTAGAAAAAAATTTTTTTTACAAATTAAACCAACATGTAGATTGATGGCTTATTTTAGCATTTAGTCTCGGCCAAAATATTTGTTAGTAAAGAATCTTGAAAAGATATTATGCATTTGTATATCTCATCCTCTCAAGGTAGATGTGACTTAAGCAGTTTGTTATAGTCACAGCTGCCTAGCAGCCAAGATACTGGCTCAATCCTGAGTATAGTGACTTTAGCCATTTCCACTCTGCTGAAAAAGCTTAGTTTTTCCTAGAATTGCATTTACCCAAGGCTGTTTAGCATAAGTACTAAGTGCCATACTACTAACTTTCAGGTTCTATCACATCGGGATTCATTTCAGATTCCAGCCATCCCCACCACCACCTTTACATGGACAGTCATGAAGAGAAATAGAAGTAATGACCGTGTTTACAATTTTTAAAGTTTTGCTTATGTATTAGTGGTGTAACACCATCACATACACGCACACACACACAGACACACACATGCGTGCGCGCACACATTCACTTTGGTATATTAAAATGAGCTTGTCATTTCAAAGCACATGTACCAAGCACAAAGCATTCACTTATTAGTGTTTTTCATATTCTTGTCAACATCTGTAAAGTGAAAGCTGGAAGAGATCTTAGGAATCATGAAGATAACCTCTTCATTTTACAGGTGAGGAAACTGAGACTCCGATATAAAATGACACTTAGCAAGTAGCAGGGCTGGATTTGAACTCGGGACTCTGAGAATCAGAGTCAATATTCTTTCCCCCTTTACCATGCTGCCTCTCTAATGCCTCTTTATTGGAAATCACATTTTTTAAAACTAGAATGTGGTAAATGAATTCTCAATAATCATACTAATAATAATCACAGACACTGTGATGCGTCAGTGGTTTTTTTAAAAATTGCTACTACTATTAAATAAGTCTTAGGGGCTATAAAGTTACCGTCTTGAAACAAAGTAACAGCTTACTTTCTTTTATATAAAAAAACAGTGATCTACATGGAAAAGTTTTAGAAGGAATAATTTTATTTTCTGCCCAACCGCCAAGAAGCTCTGTAAGATCACGAGAGCACTATCTTCCTACGCAGGAATATTCCTACTAGTGAGGTAAAAGATACAGGCTGGAATCAGCCATTGAAATATAGAAGGAACTAAACAGGTTTACATGCATTTAGACACGAAGCATATATGTAAAGTAGAGCAGATGTAGAGTAGTGGATAGGGAGCTGGCCTTCAAGCCAGGAAAATCTGGATTCAGAACCAGGCTCAGACACCGAGTAGCTTTGTGGACAAGCCATGTGACCTCTCAGTGTTCTAGGCAATTCTCTACCTCGATTGCAGAAAAAGAGTTGGTCTTCATTAGTAGAGGACATTTCCTTACCAAGAAATTCCCTAGGCTAGTGAAATAACAAGACCCAGTACCTAGCTCTATAACGGAAGCACATGTTGTGCCACCTAAAATAATCCTAGGTCAGAATGAGAATCGCCTGATCGTAATTGGGGAAGTAAGCAAACGTCAGCATACACACACAAATGGCAAAAATGAAGTACGTGATTTTGGAAAGATCAAACGATCAACATTTACGATCATGAGTCTTCTCTGTGCCAGGCACTGTGCAAAGGACTGGGACTGCAAAGACGAGGCACGCAACAATCCCTGCTCTCGAGGAGTTTCTGTTCTAGTGACAGAGACAACATATCTGAGTATATACAAGAGAAACATAAAGAAAATAAAAACAAACATGAAGTAGATAAATGAGTTAACAGTTGGAAGGATCAGAGGTTTCATCTAGAAGGTGCTGCTTGAGGGAAGTCGTGAAGAAAGAGGGATTCTTTGAGGCAGAGATGAGGAGCGAGTACATTTCACGCGGGGGGACAGCTAGGCCAAGGGTACAGCGATGAGAAGTGGATTGTGTCTAGGCAACAGGTGATTAGGCCTTAACTAAGGGGGCAGTTTTGTAAGTAGAGAGAAGATGACTTTGAAGTTTCCTCAATTGAAAAATCGAAATAATAATAATGGAACTTACAAAACAGGGTAGTTGTAAGGATCAAATGAAACAGTATGTGTGAAGAACTTAGCAGTGTGCCTGGCAAATAGTAGTCACTATATAAATGCTAGCTAGCTGACTAGCTAGTAGTGGTGGTGGTGGCGCTGGAGGTGGTGGTGATGGTGATGGTGGTAGTGATAGTAGTAGTAGTAGTAGCAGCAGCAGCAACAGCAGCGTATGTGACAAAAGTAGTGATTAGTATTCATGTATATTCCATTATACTTTGGAGTTTTATTGGCATTATGGAAATGTCATATTCCCTCAGTCTTTGGTGGGGAAACCACCGGACAGTTTTTCAGCAGAAAAATTAATTTAAAGTAGATGAAAAGAAGACTGGATTTGTCATCAGGAAATCTAGGTTTCTGACTCGGCAAATTGTGATCTATGTGACACTGAGCAAGTCACAAACTCTTGGAGACTAAGGTACCCTTGTGTTCTGCCTCTCAGATCCGGTGATCTTAACAAGTTATTAGAAACTGTGATGGTAATCTAGAGTCTTGAAATGTACCACCAACTGAATAATACCCTTTACCAGTCTAGAAAGTGACCGTAGAAATTAGCTAGAAAAGTCACTGTAATTTCCTTCTTGATAACTTATAACTAAAAGTAAATTTAACTTCTTTATTTACGAATGTTTTCCAATAAGTTGAATTTCTGAGCCCAGGAAGGATTTGATAATTTTAGTTTTGTCTCAATCTAATCACATTTTAGTTTTCTTGTGGTGAGCTGTCACTGTACGTGGACTTCCTGCTTTAGGTCATGGATTGGGCCTGAAAAGGAAGGAAAAGCACTTTCTCCTTTCTCCCCCTTCTCCTTCCTTCAATAAAATTTTACTTGTATAACCAAGTGCTAGATGTTATGCATGATATAAAGAATTTTGAAATGTGATCCTCAGTCTTGATTTCCCAATTCATTTAAGGGGGAGTGGAATGGGTGCAAACAAATAACTGTAATATACATATATTGTTATAGTAAGAGCATTAAAGAATTGCACCTCAAAAAATGCAGAGGCTGAGGAGGAGGGCCTTCATGGAAGAAATGATATTTGATTTGGGCTTTAAATTATAGGTGGGAAATCCAAAGGTAGAAGGAAGACATTTCAGGGATGGACATCAGTTTCTTGGCTATATGAGAGTCAAGACATACAAGAAAAGTTAAGAAATGTAGAAGGTACTAAATTCTTTTAGCTTCTCTAGCACAGAAGTGATCGTTGTTAGATTAGAGTGGCTTCCAGATTAACCTAGTGGTTATAAATATCCACTGTAAAATTATGCCAAGTGCCACTTAATCCAGGTATTGGGGGCTTTTTTTTTCCTTATCCACTTGAGAAATGATTTATCCTAGGGCCATTCCCAAGAGATTCTAAGTCATTCAACTCTGAACTCCCTGTCAGGATTCATCTTCACCACAGCCATCTCCCACCACACACACACAGAGGGAAAGAGAGGGAGAGGGAGAGGGAGAGAGAGAGAGAGAGAGAGAGAAGAGAGAGAGAGAGAGAGAGAGAGAGAGAGAGAGAGGAGGGGGGAGAGAGAGAGAGAGAGAGAGAGAGAGAGAGAAACACAAAAACGGAGACCTCTTGAATGGAGAACCAGAATCAAATCAACACTACCATTGCCTCTGAAATGGGTGTGCCAGTAGACTGTCCTATTATTCCATACTTTATCGCCACCACCACCCCACTCCCTAAATGTATTGTCTTTTCCATTAGAATGTAAGCACTCTGATGGCAAGGCTATCTTGCTTATATGTTTATGTGTCCATTGCTTAGCACAGTGCCTAGCAATATAGTAAGTGCTTAATAAATGCCTTTTCTTCCCTTATGTCATAGACCACTGCAATATTCATTAGGCTTTTTTCTAACTTGGTTATCTGTGGGATCATCCAGAAATTTAGATTCTTTTTTTATTTGTCCTCATTACAATCACAGAATCATAGAATTTTAGAACTATTCTAAGCTTCCTTGTTTTATGTGTGAGGAAACTGAGGCCCAGAGGTACATGAATTGCCTGCCTAATGACACGTTCGGCACAGCCAAAATAGATCCTGGGTTCCTGATACCAATTACAGTACTCTTTCAACTATAATACACCATTCTGTTTCTTTAATTAAATTCCAGGAATGTAGTCTGGGACTGTTTTGGCCATAATGTCTTAGCCACAGTGTAGTAACTAAGAAAACCACAAACATTTGGATGAATTAGAAATCTGAAGGGAAACCAAAGTAAACTTCACTAAATAGATTGAGGTGACAACATATAGAACAAAATGGGGAATGATGTCTGGAGAGACTTCATTTTCAACTTAATTTCCCAATTGTCTTCACTGTCACAGAGTTAAAGGTTTGCTACTGGATGAGATGGGTAACCATGGGCTTCGTTTGAAAGTTTAAGAAAAAAAGCTCCCTGGGTGACTAGGAAGGAGTGAGCCCTGTCACCTCCTCTACCCCTTCCCTCAGTGTTTCTCTTCTGTAGTTTTCTCTGCTGTGCTACTTTCTTTTCTCTCTCCCTCCTTCTCCCCCATCTTGTCCTTTTCCACCAGTCCAAATCCAGCGCCTTCAGGGAATTCTGGTGTTCCATGCCCCTCATTGATCCTTCTGCCAGGACCATTGGAGGCAAGAGGAAAGGCTGCTCTGTAAGAGCTACCAGAATTCTAGCTGTCATAAGCAAAATTAATAATAATAGCTACCATTTACATAGCACTTACTATGTGCCAGACACTGTCCTAATTGTTATCCCATTTGATCCTCGCAACAACCCTAAGAGGTAAGGGACTGTTATTTTCCTCATTTTACAGATGAGGGAACTGAAGTAAATAATGGTTAAGTGACTTGACCAGGGTCACACAGCTAGTAAATATCTGAGACTGGTTTTGAACTCAAGTCTTCCTGACTCTAGGTCCCAGTGCTCTATCCTCTATACCACATAGTAAAACCAAAAGATGTAGAAATGTGGGCTTAAGAAGAGAAGGGATTTAGCTTACCACTTACCCAGCTGTACCAGGTAAACCCAGTTTCTCATTGATGTATTGAAATGGACTCTGTAGTTACCAATGTAGGGCACCAAGGAAGACTGATTTTCTCTCTCTCTCTCTCTCTCTCTCTCTCTCTCTCTCTCTCTCTCTCTCTTTCTGTCACACACACACACACACACACACACACATATCGTGGAAAGAAACAGGGTTCGATTGAAATGCAACTCATATCCATGCTAGGCTACCATGAAGAAAAACTGTAACTGGTATTTTCAGCTAAGGGTGGGGAGAACTATGAGATAGGGGTGTGATGTGGTTTTATGATGTATCCTCAAAGTGATGATGATGATGATGATGATGGTGATGATGATGATTTTTGTTTAGCTTAATAGAGGGAATTTGGTGCTGTGGAAAGAGCTTCATATCTGGAAAAATAGGTCTTCCTCTGAAACATACTACCTTTGTGACCTTGTGCAAGTCGCTTAACCTACCTGCATCTGTTTCCTCCTTTCTAAAATGACAGAGGGCAATGCACTGTCTTGTAGTGGATAAAAGGATGGCTGTAGAATCAGGAAGACTTGAGGTTGTCATACTTTTGACAAATACTAGTTATGCGACCCTAGGCAAGTCACTTAACCTTAGTGCCCCAAGCAAGGGTCTCAGAGTATAAGTTGCAAAATAATTGTAAATATACATTACTATAAGATATTTCCTATACTAATGCAATCATAAATTCAATCCAAAATAAAAAAATGAGGGAGTAGGTTAGATTGATACCTGAGGGGTGATAAATCCTTTCCTGCTGGTAACCCTACAAAAACCAAAATATCAATATCTGAAGATGTTATTCCCCCAAGCCTCTATCCTGGGTCCTCTTCTCTTTTCCCTCTATGCTATTTTGCCTGGTGATAATATCAATTCTCATCGATTTAATTATCATTTCTATGCAGATGATTCCCAGATGCATTTATCTAACCTTAACTTCTAACCTCTCTTCTGACATCCAGTCTCTCATCTCCAATTTTATATTTTACATCATTAACTAGAAGTCTTGCAACATCTTAAACTCAGCATGTCCAAAACTGACTTCATTGTCTTTTCCCCAAACCTTCCGAAACTCCTGTTCCAAATTTCCCCGTTACTGGCTAGGGTATCATACCATCCTTCCAATCACCCAGGCTCACAATCTAGGCATCATCTTCATTTTCACTTCTCCTCCCTGCCATATCAAGTCTATTTGTCAAGTCCTGTCAATTCTACCTTCACATCTCTCCTGTGTACCCTGCCTTCTTTCCTGACACTGCTGCCCCTTGGTTCAGACCCCTCCTACCTCACCTCTGTATTACTGCAATAGCCTAGTTGACCTCTCTACCTCTCCTCACTCTAGACTGTCTTTTAGTCAACTATCAAAGTGATATTCCTAAAGTATAGCTCTGACCATGTCACTCCCCCATTCGAAAATTCCAAGGCCTCCCTATTTTATCCCAGGATCAAATGTAAAATGCTGATTGTCTTTGAAAGCCCTTCAAAATCTGACCCCTTTCTACCTTTTCAATCTTTTATCTTTTACCTCCCTCTTCATACCCTAATCTAATGTCTCTGGCATCTTTGCTGTTCTTCACATAAGACACTCATCCTGTGACTGCATTTTCACCTGCTCCAGGCCATGCCTGGAATTTTCTCCCTCCTAATTTTCACTCCCTGGTTCCCTTGGCTTCCTTCAAGTTTCAGCTAAAATAGCACCTTTTGGAAGAAGCCATTTCTAGTCCTTTTTAATGCTAGGATCTTACCTCTGAGATTATTTCCAATGAATCCCTGAAACATCTGGTTTGTATATAGTTGTTTGCATTTTGATTCCACCCGTGAAATTGTGAGCTCCTTGAAAGCAGTGACAGTTTTTGCCTTTCTTTGTATTTACAGTTTAGCACAGTGCCTGGCATATAGTAAGTGCTTAATAATTGCTTGTTGATTTGACTTAGTCACTTCTTTAGAGTGGAAATACAATACTTATCTCAACCTCTTCAAGTACATGGTGTACAGTGACATCTGTGAGCAGATGTCAGAAGAAATTGGCAAAGGAAATCCCTACTTTGTTTGGCTTCCCCATACAACTTAGTGAACAATGCGGAAGACTGACCTTTTCCAGGTTTCAGCTCATTTTAAGGTAGATGTCAGTTGTATTGTTTATTCAGAATGCTTTTGTCTTTTTTTTTTAATTGACAAGAATGCCAAGATAAAAGTTAGGAAAAGTAAAACCCTTTGTCATAAAAGGTTGGTGGTGGCTCTCATGCCTTTAACTTGCTAGTAGCCTAATTCAGCATAAAGAATAGTGCCAATTAGTAACCCTACTGAGGTTTTAAACTGAATTTCTTTTCATTCAGAAATGAATGAAAATAACTAAGAACATTGGTGCCATCTGATTTTTAATCATTTTTTCATTGCTCACCTAAGCTATATTCAGATGGCCAAGAAATGAAAGGTTTTAGGTGTTATTAGTATTTATCCAAACAATCCATTCAACTTTTGTGCTGTGTTAGCACAGTGAAAACATATGAATACAGTTCAGTCTTATTCTGTAAATGTACACAGTATTCCTTATTTGGATGTTGGGCATCTGAGGTTATTTTAAGGATCTTTATTTAAATTCTTGGTTTGATTTGCTATAACCAATAATTCACTTAACAGATACTGATTTGATAAATTGGATGTTTCATCCCTCCTGATACTTCATTGTTGCCTGTAATATTATAAAATTATATGATACTGACAGAGGATCCTAAAACCTCCGATGGAAAGGAACCTTAGATACTATTTAAGCTAATCCCTTTATTTTTCAGGAGACTCAGAGTTGAAGGGACTTGCCCAAGGTCTTGCAGGTATAAATAGCCAAGCTGGTAGTAAAATCCAGGTCTTCTGACTCCAAATCACACCATGCTACATTTTCTTCAACATATTTATGATTAAAAGCATTGGTGTTGCCATTTCCATAAGTAGCTAACAAAACCTTAGAAAAACTCTTTAGAACAACAAGGAAATTTCACATTCTAAAGAAATCACTTCAACAGTGAGGGGAGGCTATTTTTATTTTGCCTGATTATTGGTTAATGCATAGATAGATCCATTTTTATTAAGGATCTTTTTTAAAATTTATATTTGTGTTTATCCAGATGCTCTGACAATTATCCCTTCCTCCCATGTGCCTTTTGGAGTGAGGCCTTGCTGAAGTATAATAGTTAGAGGTCCCAAAAAGGGAAACTTTCCTCCCACCTCCAGGAAAATACACACACACACACACACACACACACACGCACCTGGGACTTCCCTTACTAAACCTTACTCAAATTCATTTTGCACATCTCAGGGCAAAATGTGTCTCCAAACTATTCTGGAGGGGGAAAAAAATTGCCTCATGCTTCCATTTGGCTCAGGTAAATGTAGTAAATGCATACCTCCCTTTATCTAGGGAAGTACCATAATTTGAGTCAACTTCCTCTGTCTCTGTTGTTATTTTGTCCAGTAAGTGAGATACCACTTCAGCGTCTCAGAATAGAAACGGTTTGTTTTTGTTCTGAACTCTTGGCCCAGCTGAGTATAACATGCCCCCAGTTATACTAGGTCAGGATGAAGATTTTTTTCAAGAACATTCCATGCATCCCAGGGGCGTGGAGGTGGGGATTGTTTTCCAGGCCCTTGGAATTGGGATGAGAGGGAAATTAAAAAAGAGATTTCATTTTCTCTCTTGAAAATAAAGTTTCATTACATATCCTTTATCATTTTTTAAGGAATATGATAGAATTCCACTTTAACAGGTACAAGTCTTACTGCATGAATGTGGGAAAAAAGAGCTTGCTCTGTGATTAACGCCTGGAAATTTTCTTGTGTGCTCTGATACTGACAGCTACTCTGGACTTTCATTTTCTTTGTTCAGGCTACAATTGTCTCATGGTAATGTTTCATATTACAGTAGCATGTATTTTGTTAGACTTGAGATGCATATTTGGGTTCCACTGACACACAGCCACCATGTCAGTCTGTCTTGTAGAATATTTTTCTAGAAGATGATCTGTTGATATGTGTGATACATGGTATCCTTTGCATTCTGTACCATAAAAACATAAGACATATAGGACCAACTATGAAGAAGAATTTGAACTAATTAAAGAAAGTGCTCTACCACTTAGCGTCTTCCATGATTTGAGACTTGGCTGTAAGGGCCTTTTTGGATCCCTCATCATCATACTCCCAATCCCATCTGAAAGTGAGTTTTCTTTCCCTCAAAATTTCTTAAAGCACTTATTCTGCATCTTTATTTTGCTGTTCAGTTTCAGCTAGCTCTGAGGATCCGAAAACAAAAATGTAGCATTCCCTGCTGTCAGGGAACTATTACTACCTTCTGCCTTGTATCATATTGATTTGTTTATAGATTAATCCTTGAGGAAGAACCTGCAGGATCCTGGAGAGCAAGTATTATCGTTTTTCCTCTTCCTGTACCCCTCACCTAGCACAAACTCTCAGATGCTTACAGAATATTGAGTTGAAGTATTTTGAAGATGGTAGCAAGAATTTGGCGGGTCCATCATTGGGTTTTCCTGTGATCTGGCCATATATCCGTGGAAACCATGGAGATTTGTTATTAACTAGTTGATTGTGCTTTTCAAAACCAATGTGGGTTTGGATAAGTTTCCATATGATAAGGTTATATGAGAAGTATCCTCTTTAGTCTCAAGTCAAAGATAAGGAAGTCCAGGCATAGAGAGTTACAAGCTTTCTCTCTTAAAAGAAGACTTGGCATAGCTTGGTTGTCAGTGCAAAATGATTTCAAAATAGTATTATAACAGCTCTCTACTTAATTCAGAAGCAGTGGCCTACACTTCTTGAATGTATGTGAAGAAAAACTACTTTTCAGGACAAAAATAGTCTGTGTAGATAAATCTTGCACAAGATCATTTAGGAGGCAAATTCGTTGATAGAATCAAGCCTGTGAGTCATGTTCTGTCAGCCGCTGTCTTCATACAAGGAGTTAGTCAGCATTTATTAAGTGTTTTCTGTATTCTGGGCACTGTGCTACTCTCTGGTGATGTGAAGGAAGAAAATAACATTGTCCTTATCCTTAGAAAGCACATCTTTCAATGAGGAAGACAACATGCAAAAAAGTATACATTATACATACAGGATTTATACAATGTAAATGGAAGGTAATCTCAGAGGGAAGAGACTAACAGTAGGGAAGGGAAAGAATGGAAAAATCCTCCTCCATAAAATGGGATTTGAACTGAGACTTGAAGGAAGCCAGGGAGCACTACTGCATAAGGTTGTTTTGAGGAAAGCACTTTTTAATATGACTATCATGTATTATTGTTGATGAAGAGTATGTATCCCCATTATCTTTATCCCTCATATAACGTAGGTTCAATTACTTTTCCCCTGCAATTAATATTTTTATTGCATAGTCATTTCAGACTCTTTGTGACCCCATTTAGGGTTTTCTTGGCAAAGATACTGAAATGGTTTACCATTTCCTTCTCTAGCTCATTTACAGATGAGGAAACTGAGGCAAACAGGGTTGAGTGACTTGCCCAGGGTCACACAGCTAGCAAGGTTCTGAGGCCAAATCTGAACTCGTGAATATGAGTCTTTGTGATTCCATTCTGTCCACTATGCCACCTAGCAGCCCTGTAATTAATACAAGTTGTAGTTCTTCGATGTCACAGATTTTCCTGCAGAGGGGAGGCAGGGCGGGGTCGGTGGGGAGAGAGTTCAGGATGTCCTCTACTTTATCTAAAACATGAAATAACAAAGTCAGGCACCATTACCAAAAAAGGCCCTTGTGCTGGGATTATATATACAGAATATGCCCTAACTGAAGAGTAGAAAAAACATTGGGTGATAGTCCAAGCATTTGCCTTTTAATATATTAGGAATTGTCTTAATTTTGCAATCGTCAGTGACTCAGTGTATATACATAATCTTAGAATCTGTTACAAACAATGTTCAACAATAGACATTGTCTAACAACGTCCAAACATGTCCAATGTTGAACTGAAAGGCCAGTTAATGTTTAGTATCATTGCATGACAGTGATTTTGTGGTTCATTTATACCTTCACTGTCATAATGGGATCTTTTGTGTATGATTGGGTTTATTGGTCTGTTCTCACCTAAAGGAAGTGGAGGGATTTCATATGTGTGTGTGTGTGTCTGTGTTTGCGTGTGTGTATGTGTGTGTTTTATGTAGACCTGTGATTGGGAATTCGCCCTGTAGAAACCCCATCCAGTGACATAGTAACTTAGAGTCTTAGAGAGTTTGGAGCCAGTTCAAAGCATTTGGATGATTAATTACTTTGAAGATTGAGAGATTTATATTTGGATCACACAGGTGATATGTAGCAGAGAGAGGATTTGAACCCAAGTCTTACTAATCCCAAAGGCCATTCGTCTGTGGCACTATGCCCTTCGTCTGGACGTTTAACATTAGAGGTTGTACGTTAGCCAGTCTACAGGTATGGGTGTTAGGTTGTTGAAAATTCATTGTAATGTAATAACATAAATCTATATGTGAAAACTGACCATCATTGCTTAGTTCATTTTATGAATTAAATTTCTGAAACATTTTGGCATACTCATAGATAGTGACTCCTACTGGGATAATGCAAAAACTGTGGGCTTAACTTTTGAGCAGCATTCGTTAATAACAGCTTTCTGGATCAACTAAATGTGGTGTAGAATAACCGCCTTTGCCTGGCTCAGTGAAAATCCCTTAAGTGGTTATGTTAAGTCCAGATGCAAAATTGAAAATACTGCATGTAGAGATTAAATCACCAACAAAGACTAGTTATTGTTGTTTTTTTTTAAATCTGTTTCTTGTCAGATAATTTTATATGTATTTTGAGAGGTGTCTTCTTTTTACTGGAAGACTTGTGATAGACCAAAGTCCATATTGGGTAGAAAATAGTTTCCCAGGATAGAAATGCATGGTTAATGTATTTTTTCTGATCTGGACATACTGGACACATCGCAGTTGATGTTTTGGAATTAAGTGACAACATTTGGAAAATATTCATTGAGGTAGTCTACATTTTAAACAAAATGATTTGTAGGCAATCCTCATTTATATAGGGGTATGGTAGTCAGTTCTTTGTGACCACCATAATAAACTGCATTCATTGGTTTTGACCATCATATTGAAAGAGTCATGGAGCTCTATACTTTCTCTATATAGAATAGGTATCTTTGATCTTCTAAATACCCACCATTACTTTGGACTATCTTTTCAACCAAGATTTAGAGCCACTCCAATGGTGCTTGAAAAAATAATGCCTTCAATTTTCAAGTGAACATCTTATTTTGTTGTTGTTCAGTCATGTCCAGCTCTTTATGACCCTATGGACCACATTGTCCGTGAGATTTTCTTGACAAAGATATTGGAGGGGCTTGACATTTCTTTCTCCAGTAGACTAAGGCAAACGAAGGTTAAGTGACTTGCCCAGGATCACATAGTTATTGCATGTCTGAGTTCACATTTGAACTTAGGTTTTCCTGACCCGAAGCCCAGCACTCTTTCCACTGCCACCTAGCTGCCAAACATTTTATTACAATTCAACAAAATGAGTATTTTGTTTCCTAATTGTGTGTTAAATTGTCTGCCTTTTCTACCCAAAATGTAATACTTTATTTAGTTTCATTTTTACTTATTTTTATATATATAAATAATTTCTTTTAAAACAATCATAAGCTTTCTCAGGTTACAAACTGCTTTTATATTTGTGTTTCTTGAAGTATACAGTAAGGTACAGGAAGCATACAGAAAAGGTTGAGTGAACAAATCCTGTTGTATTATAAGACTTCAGAAATACATGATTCATCTATTTATGCACAAAGTATTTATGGAGAATCTCCTTCATACACTGAATTGTGGGAGATGTTATAGTTACTCTCAAAGGAGCATACAAAATAGAGCCTTCAAAGTTCTATCTACCTTAATCTTGAGAAGCAAGAGTAGATGGTGACCCTAATTCTTCATTTCAGTTGTTAGACTCTATAAGGAAAATCCAAGAAACCATGTACCTCAGAAGAAGAAAGAATAATGTGGAAACTCTTAAAAGTGGTCAATAATTTCAGGAAAAAGAAGTTTGAATGCATTTTTAAAAGATTCATTTCTCTATAGAGGAGAACTATTTACCATCACAAACTACTGCATCTTCAACATCTATACATTTGTAACTAACTTGCAGGGAGTAATTGAAAATTTTTTGTTGTGGTTATTTGTCATTCTTTTTCACTTTAGTCATACAAGTAACTGCTTCCCTAAGAGTGTGTATGTATGCAAACAAATGCACACACACATACACACATAATGACCTTTCTTATTATTGTTTAAAAGTGAGAGGTAGCATGGCATATTGGATAAAAGGCTGGCCTTGGAGTCAGAAAATTATGCACAGGCCCACCATGGGCAAGTCACTTAACTTCCCACAACCCTCAGGCGACTCTCTGGAAGAGTTTAAGTCAGAGATGAGTTGATGGTCTCCATCCTGTAGAGGAATTTTCCACACTGGGATTTCTTAAAGTGTTTAATCACTGATGCATATTAAAATGTGTTCTCTCTGTCTCCCTCTCTCTCTCTCTCTCTCTCTCTCACACACACACACACACACACACACACCCCATAAGGATTTATGCATACATGTGTAATTTTCCATGGAATATATTTTTGTGTCCTCAGAATTTCAAAATCAATGGACAGGAAGAAAGTGAACTTAAGTTGTAGAATCCCTGCCTTCCGTTATTATTAGTAATAGACATGTACTCTAAGGTCAGAAAAGTAAAAATGAAACATAACTCAACTATAGCAAATTTCCTTTCTCATTGATTGGAATTAAAAGATTAGCTTTCAGAATCCCACATCTCTGTTAATTACTGTACTTTATTACCACAAGCACATGAAACACCACATTCTTCTCCATACGTTCATTAAAGCTCAGTCTTAATGGTCCTATCTGAAAAATTGTATGATTTCCATTTCTCTAAAATGATTTTGTAGATTTTTAAAAATCCATTATGCCTTATCAGATTAAAATCTGTACTCGAATATGAACTTGCCAGTCATATACTCAAGAGATAATTTTGTAAGCATATAAAGCTCTGGTCTAATTAAAAATTATTTATACCTTAAAAAGTAATGTAAAAGCATTTCAATGTTTACAAAACACGCAGGCAAATATTTAACGTAAGCAAAACAGTAAGATTATTTATTGAAATAAGTTCATTGTTTAGAAATATTTCCAGCAGTTCAACTATGGAAATTTAGATGCAATCTAGAAGCAGCTTTCTAAAAATAAAGTCTTCATTTTTTAAAAGTCTCTTCCTCTTTTGCATCCTAGTCCCTTCTCTAACACAATGACCTGTAATAGTTGGGAACTCTGGCCTCCTGTATTGAACACTGAGGGTGGTTTAAAGGTTACAAATGGGATCCTGTCAGATTGACAACTAACTGTTTTAATGAGGAAAAAATCCTCAAAGCATGAAATTTGAATGAAATGTGTGATTATAATTCAAGTACTGTTTACACAAACCTCTGGGGACTCCGGGATAAATGCAGAGCCAACGAGTTAGACAAACCTCTGTGCCTTCCATACACATAGATACACGTACATATATGTGTGTACGTTACACACATATGCGCTCTAATAATGTATAAACACACGCGTATCTACCCACGTCCACTTGTGCCTGTAACTGCGTTTATTTTAGAAGTGCGGAAGAAACTTTCAGCCATTAGCCAAGACTTTGCTCTTCACAATCAACACCATAATCTCTCGTTGTTTATTAATACTGTATGTGTTTTGTTGCCATGTTGAGTTGTAAGGAAATAGGTGCTTTGAATTATTAAAGTTGATTCTAGAGAATAGCTGTATGCTCGGATGGCATTTGCTTCGGCATATGCAAATGATTTAGTTTCATTTGGGATCAATTCCCAGAGGCCCTCCTTTCCTGTGATGCTCTGAATTTGGCAAGCTGAAGTCAGTCCCAATGTTTCTTTTTTTTTTTCTTTCTCTTTCTTCTCTCCTTCGTTATTTTCTTTTCTTTCAGCCTAGTTAGTACAGTATAAAGAAAATTAAGGGAAAGAATCCACCCTCTGAAAATTATTGTAGTTTTAAAATATTTTATTTCCCCATTCTGATCAAAAGGAGGTGAACAGAAAAACATTTGTTGGGTGTTATCCACCTAAAATCGACGCTGGAATGATTTCCTTTTTACTTTAGTGAAAAAAAAAATCTGTTCGGAGTACTTTGGGAAGGTTGATACAGAAATATGACTAATTTAAAAGACACAAAACCCTGGAAATTCGCAGATGTGCTACAGTTGACTTCAAAACTTGACAGCTGTAAGTCATTCTCAGGTCAAGATATTCCAAACTCTCTGCTAAATACAAACGAATAAACTGTGGGTGGGGGCAGAGAAACCAAAAACCACACCAAGACACCCAACACCTAAACTAGGGAATCGCCAATTATGGATGACTATTCAGAGAGCATTCAGCATCCCATTTTATTACACTGGCTCCTCTTTAAACAAACGCCTGCTGCATGGCAAGATTAAGTTCACTCATTTACCACTTCTTCTCATCGATTAAAGGGAAGCTGATGGCTTGCAAAACCCCAGGCTTGCAGCAGTGTTACTCTGTTTCATTCCTCAACCTCGTTTTGTAGGTTGTTGACCAAGCAGTCAGAAAACACTGCCCCTCTCTCCTTTTGAGCGAGGTCAGAGACGTTGTTTTTTTTTTTTTTCCTCCCTTTTCTCTGAGTCGAGTTCTCAGGCAGCTGCGTACAATGCTGGGAGCTAGCCAGCAGCAGAGACAGATGGCAGAGTTATTAGATGTGCATCATACGATTCCCTTCCTGCCACTCGCTTTTTAATCAAATTAAAACAAAAAAGAAAGAGAGGGAGAGAGAGAGAGGGGGAGTCAATTAACTGCATTTGTATTCTGCTCAATAATGGACCCTATTCCACTTTTACCCTAAGGCAGTTGAGTGGAAATTTTAGGGAAGAAAAGGGTGATTGGAACAAAAAGTGAAGAATTAAGAAATGTGTAAGAATCTGCATTATTCTAGAAACTAATAAAAATACATTGGAAAAGTTGAATCTATCTCTTGTATGCATTAGGAATTACTGCTAAATCAGGGCTGGGCTGCTTTCCAGATTTGCTGTGGAAAGTTAACTGTCTGACAGAAGAGTCCTAGCCACCTCCCCCCACCCTCACGTCAGGAATGGTCTCTTCCTGCTTTGCATATTCACCATGCTTGGCCCGGCCATATGGGAAAATGCAACTGAAGGAATTGTTGTGAAAAAAGGGACAGCGAGTTTGAAATAAAAGTTGTTAGAGTGGTACTGAGGAGAAAAAAGAATACAAGACCATGTATTGCGCATACACAATTCCTGGCATGGGAGGAAACTCTTTGATGTACTACTATAATGGGAAAGCGGTAAGCTAACTCTGTAATTAAAGGTGTAATTTTGACAAGTTTTATTGTCGTAAGAATGAGCATCATATGCAGTTCTTGTTGTTGTGAAAGTTGTGCAGGACTATTCCATCTTCCTTGATGCCATGAAATATTTATTACTTGCCAGAACTAGAATATTATTGTTGCCTTTTATTCATACTTAGAAAAAACAAAAAGCATGAGGATGCTTTCAGAGCATTGGAAAGTATTTCCTAACGTGAAAGTTTTCAGTTAGGGAAACTTGATAGTTTATAAGACTGAAAAATACTTTTAGAATATTTGTGTTAATTCCAACTGGCTTTTTAAAAAGAAAACATGAGGAGCAGTGCACTGCAACTGATAGAAAAATCCCAAATTAGAATAAGAAGAGAATTGGGGTAAGTTTCTCAGTGTCCTGAGATTTTGCGAAATCTTGAGCCTTACTTACTAAATAAGGACCTACAGTGAGATGGATTTGGTTGACAAAAACTGACAGATGAAAAATAGGTATAGGATATGAACCTGGGAAAGCGAATGAAAGAGTAGACCCAAGATTTTTTTAAGACAAAAAAAGAGCCATTTATGCACATAATAATATTGTAAGTTATTTCTGCTATGTGTCCTCTTCCTCATTCTTCCCCCCCCCCCCAACCCCAATAGAAATGCTTTATTTAAGAAAAAATGTGTCTGGTATTTTGTGCATAACCCCAGCAGAAGGTTTATACTTGCCATCTGGAGGTTTATTTTTTTTTCCTCTGGCTGGGCCCTGAGAAGGAAAAGGATTTCAGTATTTTCAAATCGGTATGTGGGGGGGTAGGGGGGTGAGCTGGGGAATATCGTTGGGGAGATAGAATAGAAAGAAAACTGTTGCTAAAAGAAAAATAAAATGGGTAAGAAAGATGAAAACGAACTGTTTATAAACTGTTATCTTTTATGTTTTTTTAAACTTTCATTTTATCTGATACTAATCAGAATATGGTAGTTGGACCAAAAGGGAACTATTAGAGCTTTTACGAAGGCCCAATTCAGTCATAGGAATTGGAGCAAACTAATTAAACATGCGTATGTATCTCTGTATGCATGTTTGTGTGTATGTATATTATATATGTGCATGACAGCTATCTCTCTATATATGCATATTGATGTAGATATACACATAAAAGTGTTTGAGTATGTGGTATGTTTTAGATAGATGAAACAATTTCATCTAGGGAAGCCAATTTCATGAATGGACATCTGCTGAAATAATAGTGTGCTTTGCTTTTATTTTAGAATATTAAAAGCTTACTGGGGAAAGTTTACAAAAGTATTATATCTTAATCCATTTAAAAATTCAGTCTACATTAGGATATGGGTTCAGTGTAATGAAAGAAATGTAGTCTTAAAACGTAACAGGCTTAGGGAGTTAAATGATGAAATAAAATGTTTAAACACGTAAAGATGAAAGTTAGGATAATTTACCAAATCTTTTTTAACAATCTATTATTTGTAAATGCTAATTACTTACCATTCATAGTTTTCAAGGTTTTATTAGTGATCTTTATGACAGTTCCTACACTTAGCCGGACTAGTTGATCCAGAAATGAAAAGTTCCTGAATGTTATCATTGTCAGTAAACAGAAGATTCTCTGGAACAGTACAGTGTAAACAAGAAATATATCGACCGTACTTATGTATCAGTACAGAGTTGTGATGACTGTGTTTCAGCATTTTCTTTTTTATAAGGGTTATCGAAGACAACATAATATTTTCACAAGTTTACTTTTGACTGTTCCTCTTAAAAATCTAAAGTGAAATCAAAATCAAATGCAGGCTAACTTGTGAACATTTTCACTCATATACAGAATAGGAATCTTTCATATGTATCTCATTCTCACGGCTTGCAGTCGTCTGTACCATAAAAAATGCTTCATATGACATCATATCACTAATATGTCTTCTCAGTTGCCAAATATTTTGGGTTTTTTTAAGAGGATGGTATTCATAAAATCAAGATCACTCTGTCATAGGAAAATATTAATAGGAACTGTTTTTAATGTTTATTAAAAACAAATATGGTGATATGTGTCTATTTATTAAAACACAAGAAAAAGTAAAATTGCAGATACATTGTAAAAAGAAAAAAACAAATCAGTGAGTTGAAACATCACCAGGAAACATTTTTAAGTGACTAGTTGTGGCTAAACCTTTAATTTAGCTTTGTTAAATGGAAAATACTACCAGGACCAAGTTGTGAGAGTTACATTTATGGGGCCAATTCTCTCTCATTTTTAAAGTCTTTATATATACATTTGAAAAATAGGTTTTTCTCTCTTAGGCAGTGTGCATTGGTCTGGCTGCGATTCTATATCGTACAGCTTTTGATTTGGTGCCAGACATCTTGTGGAGATTGTATATACCATGCGTTAATTGTTCCAAATGCTTATCGATGAGCCCTTACCTTTCTTGGGTTTTATTTTGTCGTTTGTTTTATATGTATACGTGAACTGCGAGTGCATGTGCATATAGCTTTTTTTTGCTCAGATACTAGGAGTTACTTATGATTAGCTATTTGTTGCACAAGTTTTCCTCTACAGATGACACAGCTCTTGAATTCCTTCTCTCTTTTTTTTCAATGACAAGTCAATTACTTGTTTAAATTCAGTTTGAACTCTCTGAACTGAGAGCAGCCAGCGGAAGCAGGTCTTCCCTGGGAATAAACAAAAGAAGAAAAATGCAAAATCATTCCAAAGCACTATGAATTTGGGTTACTATGAAAGGACAAGGACAATTAAACCATATCGACAAATTTTTTTTTTAGAAAAAATTATAACTCTAAGATCTACAAAAGCTATTTTCCTCTAACCTTCCATTAGAATAAATAAAATTACCTAAAGTATTTTCAGAAAAGAAGAGGAAAATTTGAATTTCCTGTTGCCCAGAATTATTAAAGATTTTCCTATGTACTTTGCCCTAGCAACTGGTTTCATTACTCTTCAAAAATGCGCAGTTTTCTTGAAATGTGGATTCTATAGAAGATAGCCCTTTAAAAATTATGAAACTGGCACTGGCCAAGAATGGCTGAATGTAAACTATAAGGTAGAGTCTACTGAGAGGGAGGGAGGAGAGGAGTATCTACACCTTACCTCAGGTGAGTGCTTTGCTGAACTTAACTCAGGGATGACTATGATTTTCTTTAGAGATGATTCATTTTTGCCTAATGTCATATTCATCCAAAAATAACATTTAAAACTATGACCTGTTATTAGCATAACAGGCAAGTTTCTTTTAGCCTAATAAATCATTACAATTCCTTTTTAAAGGCTCCTATTTACAGTCTCATTACTCTGATAGATTGAGTGTACACCACATCCTGGTGTAACTATCATCCAGCATTAACTGGACTGGAATCAATGTAGTTTTAATCTTTCAATTAGATTTTTATAGCTGCTTACACTTCCATCAAACTAGGATTTTCATAAGTAATTATTTGGTCAAATAGCACACGTGTTAAAATATCGCAAACCCATAAAGATAAAATTATTGAGAATGAAATTAAAAACAAAAGTGGCGAAATTTTCTCGTAATGGTAATTTCAGATCAAATCATCAAGTCTCACCAGCGTGTGCATGTGTTAGATCGTATAGAGAAACCTGTAATTATTGTAATTGCTCTTTTTGCTTTGTACTAACAAGCCTCAAACCATGTCTCAAACTAGTTGTTTTGAAATAGTTATTTGTCAAGTCATCAAATCTCAGAAAGTAGATGGTAATGAGTTTTTTGTGTGTATATTCTGTCTCCTGGGCTTATTATGCAGCTTTTCAACTTCCTAAAGTTCACAGATGAAAATGAATGTATATAGCACCATTCTTGATATCAATAACATAGAGCAAATAATAAAGTTCCTGCCCCCTGCTTAATACCAAAATACAAGACTATGATAACATATGAATTCTTTCATTTGATAGGAAGATTTTCCTGTAAAAATGTTGGGAAATTTTGTTTCCTCATCAGAGGCAACGACCTTTATTTTAAAACCACTATTAAATAATGCTATAATCACTCCACATATAGCATAATAGAATCATAATTTGAGACAAGATTAAGGCATGGGATGTGCCCTGCTTCTATTTAAGAGGCAACATTTTAAAATAGATTTTGCTTTGCACTCCTGTCTTCATATACACCAGAATTAGTTTGGGCAGTCACAATCAAGTAATACTATAGTGAAAAGTTTTCCATCTTATGTCAACTATGCAAATTGCATATGATGCTTTAAGAAAAGGGGGTAATAATTTATGTACTTGCTATTTTCAGAATTGTGAGTAGAAATGAAAGTAACCAGTGCAAACAGATCACTTTTTTTGGCTTAGTAGCTTTTATAGAACAGCTTATCATTTCATAAACTAATATCATTTTGAAACTCCCCACTGATGGTAAGGAAGCAAAATATCACATACAAAGTGTATGTGTTGAAATTTCAACGAGCTTGCATCCAAAAAACTTCTCATTTCACTCATATGTTTTAAAATCTTATTAATATAGCATTGACTTTTAAAAAGAATCCATTGTTGTCTTTCTAAATATAATATCAAAAATAGAGTTACCATTTCATATGAGCTTCTTTAAAATAAAACATGCCTCCATTTGCTTACTTCTTTAAAGTTTAAGCTAGTAAAATCTACTAGACATTTAATTTTGATAATGTGTCTACATTTTGCTCTGATGCCTCTGATTAAGTTACAGTTATGATACTGAGAATCAAAAAGGCCATTGTGAACATCTTTGTGGTGCTAATTTATTATGAAGAAAATATCAATGTTATAGATGTGCTTAACTGTATTTAATCCTGAATTTCTGAATGACCTAAAATCATTTAATATGCTTCTGATATCTTAATAATAGCCATCTTACAGTTGTATTGTTGAGATTACATCAGAAAAGAAATGGAAGAGAGTTAGGGAAGGGGCAAAGAGGTTATGAGAAAAAAATCTAATAGCTGATACAGTCTTTAAATACCTTTCCCACTGATCTACAGGAAATTGTGCAGAAGAATTGTTTGTTTCCTGTTCCACTATAAATGTGGTTTGCATTATTCTCCTTTTACTATAAAATTGCCGAAGCACAGCAGAGCTTGATATCTTCCTTGTAAGTTATCATGGAAAATGTCTATTATATTTTGGCTAGTATTTATTCAGATGTTGTCATATTTAGTCGGATATGTTTTGGATTTTTGTTTACTAACTGTATTCCAAGTGTCTGTACACAGCTACGCCATTGGGAAAGTAATTGCAATATTATTATTCCTACAGAATAAATATGCAAGTTACAAACTATACACTTAGTCAACCTATCTACAAAAGATCTTAGGTTCTAGTCAGGTGTTAATGTATAGATTTAAAATGCAACTTGGGGTTTTGTTGGAAGTGGTTGGGATCCAAATTTTCTTGCCATTTCCAAATAGTATTGAATAAAAACACCAATTTGTCTATCAGATCCACTCTTGTCTTTTTAATTGTGGGATATTCAGGACACAAAAACTATTCTTCATCTAGTGCTGAACAGGCCTTTCCTGCAGAATTACCAGTGTTCCCAAATCAGGCTTGTTCTCTCCACAATGAATGTGTTTTTGTAAGTGATTAAAACTATTTCTGAGATTCTTTCTGGACTCTCATGACCCTACTAACGTATCCTAGGTAGCATTTAACTCTACACTTGATATTTTAGATGAAGTATCAAATCCCAGGTGCTACAATGTGAATTTTTATAGGATAAACATACATATTTTTAAAAACATAATTGACATTCCATGTGATTATAAAATATTTATAATCTGGAATACTCTCATAGATCTGAAGCCAAACAGTTATTAAGGTGCTAAGAAAAATATATGAGCACTGCCAGGAAAGGAATCAAATAATTCTTTTTTTTTGTTTATTTCAGTCAGTGAAGTAGTACTCTAGAAAGTTTCATATTTGCTTCTCCAGAAACTTGTATTTCTAAGGACATAAAATATTTTAATATATGTCCTCAATTATATGGTGTATTATGATCTTACACAGGTCTAAAATTACCTTAGAACAAATGTATATTTTTAAAAAGATCATGTTTTATCCAATATGTACAAAAGACTTATTTGTGTTACATATGTATGTAGGGTGAGAGACAGAGATTTTTCTATGTATGCATATATAAAATTAAAATTGTTTAATATGAGCTGAAAATGGTTTAGTATGTGTCTTTGGAAATCTTATTTGCAATGCCGAATGTCTGGTTTTCCATGGTACATGTGCCAAACTGAATGTTGACAGCCTTTTGATAACAAATGTGTTTATATCACACACTTTATACGGATTAGAATGTAAAAATCCATATTTCTGATGTCATTTTAAATTTCAGGTACTTTGAATTATTTAGCTAGCTTTCCTCAAACTCTGATTTCTTGTGTCAGTATTTGTTAAATGGAAATCGGTAAATGTCATCCAAATATTTTTGGCATTATGCTGGCAACATTTCAAAGGATGCCTGGAAAAAGGTGAAAGTCTATATTATTTAATTTATTTTAAAAATCTACTTTGTTTTGTTGGAATATCAGTATAAAACAAGGAAAAGTAGGTTAAAACACCTGAGATGTCAAGGAATTGTATTTGGCAGTCTCAATTCAAACTCCACCCTCCCAAAAGCCAAGCTCTGGCTCTGATCCTCCAGAGACCTAGGGCTGAGCTCTCTTAGAGACCAAATTATACTCATCCTGAGAGAGGGCATGGTTGAAGTAATTGGTGGGGCAGTGTGGGTAAAGTTGCATTACAGCTGCTTCCATTGTAGCTGACCTGAAAATGAATAGAGGATGTTAACAATCTAGGCTAACATTTGACTTGGCTTTTCACCTCCAGAAACGTAAGGGTGAGAATTATAGAGTACTGAACAACTGCACCAATAATAAGCCTGTTCAAGTGGGAATTGCTATGTTAGGAAAAATCTCAGTCTTAAAAATAGTTGATGCATTTACCAACCACATTAATGTTACAACAGCTCCAATAAAGTTTATCCACAGTATGGAAAGCCCTTATTGTTTAGACTAGTTATATGGTTATTATACTTTGATCCCCCTACTTTGATTCATATTTTTTAAAAAAATATGCTTAATAAAAGACATTTCTGAAAGCTCAGAATTTCTCCTTCCTCAAAGGCATAAATAATAGTAGAGGTGCTCCATTCTCCCTTTTTCCAGAATGTGCTACACTTTTAAAGGGAATAATGGCATATTGCTCAATAGCTTTTCTAACGAATAAAACAAATTAAATTGATGTTACATGCATATTTAAACCCCATCCAGTTAAGTACTGACGTGATTAAAATAATCAAATGTATTACTTAAAAAATTAAAAAGGATAAATTCTGTACCCCATTATTTTATTGACTTTTAAATATAAATTGCAGAAATGTTTACATTCCTAATGGCATTATTAAGCTAAACTGACAAATCAGAGTAAAAAAGTTGATTGCCCAGCATATTATTATTACTGCACCTGTTATTACAATTCAGTAGATGAGGCGCAACATCCATGAGGAGGATGAATGCTGTTTTCTCAGGCTTCCTTTGTGTGATATTGGTTGGAGGATAAATGTTTTAAAAGTGTAGCTTTACTTTGGGGGCCTTATTTCTTGTGTTGAGGTAACTAAAACCTCCAGTCTTCTTTATGCTGCCTGAAAATTCATATGCAAGCAATAGGAAGGGTGCTTGCTGAATCCTGCTTCCTAAGTCTTCTCTGAACACAATCATGTGTTGTTTCGGCTTTTTATGGAAGTTTTAAAATTCCAAATGAACTAATCTATTATCTTCAAAAAGTAAACTGGTGGGAATGATATGGATGAAAATCAGGCGAGACAGAAAGATTATTTAACATGAATTTAGGCAAAATTTAAAATATGAGCAACTACCAGAATTTAGAATTTGGCTAGAAAAAAAATCAAATATATGTTGTACAACATTCTAATAGGTACATTCTAACATTGCAATAGGTACAGAAATTTTTTTGGTTAAATTTTTTCTCTTTAATGCACATGTCCCTTTTTAAACATTTGACCTTCTTTGAGTATTTGTATTTCTTATTATATTGCTAACAATAAATGTTTAACTAATTCCCTACCATACTGATGATATATCTCCACTACCCCAAATGACTTCATGTTGGGAAACCAAAAGTCTGAGTGCCAGTGAATGAAATCTCTATCACGGAACCCATTTTAGAATATGTTATATTTTGAATAACCTGGAAAAATATAAACACAATGCCAAAGGATTTAAATTGATGGAGTTGGGGGTGGGAGTGGAAAGCTTAGATCGATTATCAACTTTTCACCTTAATTTGTAAATTTTGTACTATAAGTTTCTTCTGGCAGGATGAATTTTTGAAGAAGTAGACAAACGATTTTTACAAGTGGATATTATTTAGATGCTGGTTGGTTTTTTTTTATTTCTTCCTCTACCATAATTTAAATTCCCAGCATTTAAAACACCTTGTAACTATCATGTATCCTCCTGACTTCCTAATAAAATGTTTAAATAAATTAATCTCAATTTCAGTAGCAGCTCCTTAACTTAATGCTACCTGAGTTAATACTGTTTTGCATGCTTTCCAGTTACACAGCAGTATTGTTAGCGAAAAATGAAATTCAATTTCCATTCTTAGGCTGACTTGGACAGAAATAAAAGCTGAATTTTAAAGTAAGTAGGTTATTTCTGTAGTAGTTTACTGGGAGTTTAGCTTAAAGGGATGGGGGAGGGAGGCTAAATCATGAAGCTCATCAAGCTTTCATTTTGTTACATTTGCAACATAACCTTAGATGTTCAAATTGGTTATGTTCAACTTATGACAGCTGTGGTATTTAAAGTGATCACAGCTGTTGTGATGTAAAATTGATTTTTCTATTAACACCTGAAAAGGAGACCTGTGGTATATTAAAAACTTAAGTAAGGTAACTGTAAAATTAGGCTTACCGATATGAATCTACTAATCCCACTTCCTGGCAGAGAATAGTTCAATAAAGCTCATGCTTGTACTTAAGATCATAAATAATATACTTTTTCATCTAAAAATATTAACATAATGACAAATTAACTTCTCTAAACTTTCTGGAATAATGAGACTGCTCAGGATGTACTTAATAAAACCTAGGAAAACTCTTTTAAGGATAATTGAGCTCTTAACCTCTAACATAAAGAAGCTAGAGTTTTGCTCTTCAGAATGTCTGTGAAAAAGAGATGTATAGCAAAACTTTATAGTAGAAATGGCATATTTATCTTTTTTTCTCCTTATTTTTAGGGTATGCAAATAATCAGGGGGAAGAGGAATATGCTTAGATAGCCTTAGCATAATTGTTTTACATAGAACATTTTTAGCTTTTTGCTACTCACTTTGCAAATTTTTATGCTGCTTTTGGGGAGCCAGACAACACTTTGAACATTTAGTTGGGCCATTCAGATTCTTACCGGTTCCCAAATGTCATGTCAATGTTGAGGTGCTAGAGCAACTAAAAGGGAATTGGCTTGGCCAAATTCAAGTAGACAAGCAACTCTCCAACTCTTGAAGTCAGTGATGTAATGAGTTTGAATTACAGCTGGCCTGATGCAAAATTATTTATGGACACAGTTCCTGCACAGATGTATTGCCAATAGGGAGCTGTGTAGATTAAACTTTTTGGCTGGTCCTAGGCTTTTTACCTGTGTAACTCAATCAGAATTCCAAGTGTGGTAGATTTTATGATGATAAATAGAAAAGTAGATTGATAGATGGATAGCTATACAGCCACATAATTATATAGATTATGTAATATTGTCAATTTATGGTTTGCTCTAAGCTTCTTTTTATTAGTATAGATACAGTCTCTTTATTTGAGCATTGAAATTTTCCATTGTGTATGTATACAGCAAAAAGTGAGCCTATAACATACATGTTTTAATGAAATTACTTCAGAAATAATCCATCCAAAATTACAGGATTCTAAAATGAATATGGATAATTTAGTTCTGAGTTTGTATAGTTTGACGATGAGGCTTCCCATAATACCTGGAGGCCAAAATATGGCACACTAAATAAACATTCAGGAAGAGAGCAGTAGCTTTGTTTTTCAGAAGCAAAAATGTCCCAGGAGGTTGACATTTTTATGAATTTCTAAGAAAATCAAAGAAGATAGTCACTATTGATATTTTGTCATTGTATAAGCATATCTTCAGAAGTAACATATTTGATCCTTTAATTTTATAAGCAATTGGTTTCTAACATGACAATCCATTTTATTGATAGCTATGTTTTATTAGCAGCAGTAAAATATTTTCTCAGGGATTTTTGTAACAAATATCATGGCATACATAGAAAACGGTCCTGAATTTCTCTTTACAGAATATGCCACAGTGGTGCCCAGGTATTTTCTCTGGAAAATGAAGCTTTCTCAAGAAAAAATGAGCATTTTTGAACTAGTTAATATAGTACCTTATTTGTGAACAAATAAAAATTGCTTCAGAGCAGCTGCTACTGCAGCTTATGTTGGGTCAGTAATGCACATTTCTGCATATCCTAAATATATTTGTAACTCTCAGGGTAACTTGAGTGGCTCTTCCTTAACATCTTGAAAGTATGGGCTGACGTGATACAGTGTATTGGATAGAGAACTTGCATCAAAGTCAGGAAGATCTACCTGTGACACTTAATCCTCTAGGCAGTTATTGAAGACTAAAAGTTGCAAAGCAAGTGCAGTCCTGTATTTCTCATCAAGTATTCCCCACACCCATGAAATCACACACACGCACATGCACACGCACACACAAATATGGACATATTTCCATAATGGGGCACCAAATTTAAAAAACAAATAATGTTTAGAAATAAAAATGATAGATTCTTTTTAGTGTTTTGTCATTCAAGACACTTTAGAGATCCCTCTCCATGGGAATGCCATTTGTAATTGTCAAAATAAAGAAATGGAAGTTAAAGATACTTTCTTCTTATAGCTTCCTCCCCTGTCCCCACAGCCAGTAGAAAATAAGCCTGACAAAACAGGACCTGATACTGGATGGTTTTCTAAACTAGAAGCTTATCAATATGATACTTTGTTCCTAATTTTGGAGAGAGTGACTACTTCTGATAATAAGCAGTACTTCTGTGTCTTTATGTCTGAATTTGTGATTTAATTAGTTTAGGGAACTCCCATTGTTGGGAAATTCACTCTGGCCAATCCTTAACTCCTCTGTAACTCAGATAGTTGCCTGGAGCACTTAAGGGTTAAGTGACTTTTCTAGTATCATCTACACAGTATATAAAGCAAGGCTTTAACCCAAGACTTCTTATCTCCAAAGCTAGCAATCTATCCCTTATGTCCTACTTCCTTTCTTTTCTTCCACATATCTTCCTTTGTCAACTCAATAAACATTTATTACATTTTAGGGTGTGCAATGTGCTCCATCCATCATTCTGTACAGAACCAATCAACATACCATACATTTATTAGACAATGAGAAAACAAATACAAAGATAATAAAAAACAAAAATAGTCTCAAGAACCAATTCTTTGGAGCACAATATAAAGATGGTGACGTGGGCAGTGTTAATGGTAGTTTGAGGTATAAAACTGTTTCCACTCAACTCCCATACTCTCTGTAAGGTCCAGATTAGTCTTGAACCATTACACATCCAGTCTTTCGTATTTGGTGGTGTTACAGTTCTAATGAAAACAAATATTCTGAGCTTCCATACTTCACTATTCTCACTCCATTTTCTAACTTAATGCTAATGTCACTCTGGCAACATAATATTCACTTCACTAAGCTCAGAGGGCAGCTAGGTACTGCGGTGGATAGTCCCAGTGTGGGATCAGAAGTGCCTGAGTTCAAATCTGGCCTCAGATACTTACCATCCATGTTAACCTGGTTAAGTCACTTAACTCTGTTTGCCTCAGTTTCCTCCTCTATAACATGAGCTGGAGAAGGAAATGGCAAACCACTCTACTATCTGCCAAGAAAACCCCCGAATGGGACTAGGATGAGTCAGACACAACTCAAATAACTGAATAACAACAACAAGCTCAAAGGTGTACATTTCTACCTAAAAGCATTCAATGAGTCTGTATTCATTTGATAATTAGTGTGATTTGCTTTTCATTACTAAAAGAATGGAATTTGTCCACAGCCATGCCACCCACCCTTAGTTTATCTTCCTCCATTCAATATGGATGAGCCACAGTTAGATATCAGGCAAATGGCCAAATACTCTAATTACATTTGTTTTGATAAATTCATCGATTTTGTTATTTATACATTTCCTCATGTTGATAAATTTTTTTTAAAAAAATGAATAACCGCAATTTACTTTAAACAAAAGGCAGTGAGGTCTAATGAGTGGAGAGCATGGAGTTTGGATATAACAGACCTGCCAAGGTTCCCTTCTTGGATCAATCACTGGTTGTCTGTGTTGGACTTTCAGAAATTCTCTTCTCTTCCATATGTCTCAGTTTTGCCATCTGTAAAATTGAAACAATAACACTTGCTATCACATTGTGTTTATAGTGCACTTTGAAAAGCTTGTGTTAAAGGTGCTTGGCTGAATACTATTTTAAGAGTGAAACAATATTTACTGAGCATAAAATCAACCTTATTGTGCTTACTCCATTATGAGATGTTGCCCAGCATAAAAGTGAAACCTCTTAATGCATTTTGTTATTAGTAATGAATAATTATAATGACACTATCTTGTACATGTATCTTATTTTGCAAAGCCATTTCCACATACAGAATCTCATTTTGTTCTACAACAATCCTATGAGATAGGTAGTTCAAAGAATATTATCACATTTGACAATAAAAGAAAGAAACCAGGACCAAAATTATGACAATGATGATAGCTGAAATGTATAGTTCTAAGGTTTGCAAAGTCGATTTTAATTAGATTAAATACCAATATGTATAATACACAAATATTAATTATTTAATTAAATTATTTAATTAAAGCAAGGCTTTAACCCAAGACTTCTTAACTCCAAAGCTAGCACTCTATCCTTTATGTCCTACTTCCGTTTTTTTTCTTCCACATATCTTCCTTTGTCAACTCAATAAACATTTATTACATTTTGGGGCGTGCAATGTACTCCATCCATCATTCTGTACAGAACCAATCAACATACCGTACATTTTCTCAAAGTTATCACAGACTTTATGGCAGACATGTTTTACTGACTTCACACCCAATGCTTTAGTATAAATTTGCCACATTTTTAAAAGCGTAGTATAAAAAGAAAAATCCCTTCATTGTTTCAAACCTTCTAAGGATCCCATGTTGTGGTGGAAAGGTCACTGTATCACATATCAGGAATCTTAGGTGCCAGTCTCACCTCTCTGATGATTCCTTACTAGGGAGGCCTCAGTTTGCCGAGCTGTACAAGAATGGGGCTGCACGGGATGTTCTATGAGGTCCCTTTCAGCTTGAAAACCAGAATCCTAATGATCCTTTGTCTATTACTTTTAAAGACCTCTCCCCTCCCCAGCCAGTGCCTCATGATGACCATAGGGATGATCTGGACTTTTAAAAAAAACTATAAGCTTAGACTGTTAGCCTTTACCAAACTGGGAAGTTTTTTGAGTATAGATCTGCCAATGTTGTTATCTAGAACTGCACTATCATAAGGTTGACTACCAGGGCAATGGCAATTCCTTAAACATGGAGCAATGGTAATCTGCAGTGGTGGAAGAAGTACCCTTATTTGTATTGAGTCACAGGAGTACAAATAAAGAGGTGGTAAGACCTCTGACCATCAGAATGGACCCTCTCATTCGATGTCTGAGAATCCATAGGCCCAGAGAAGTTAAATGATTTGCCCAGGGTTATTTGGTTCATTTTGAGCAGAACTGAGATTCTAACACACATCTTTTGACTCTCAATCCAGTTTGCTTTCCCCTGCACTGTTTCTTGTATTACAGAGTACTGCTGTAGAGGCAGTGGATGTTGTGGAGAAACCCTGAGACTTGTCAGAGGACCTGGGTTAAATAATCCTGGCTTTAATTCTTTCTAGCATTGTGACCCTACATAAGCTGCTTAATCTTTTTTAGTGGCCACTTAGGTAAAAATGAGGATAAATAGTATTTTCAGTACCCATTTCTCAGAGTTGTTGTTAGGAAAATGTTTTATACATCTTGAAGTGCTATACAGATAGGAGTTGGTCTATTCATCTGAAGTCAAAATTTAGATTTTTAACTTTACATAATGTTTAGGTAAATTTTACTTTTATTGATAAAATTTTAAGTGATCATCATCTATGTAAATTTGAAACAATTTGCTATAGGCCTTTAAAAACACGTAATTTATTTTAATCATTTTTTAAGAATGATTACTTACAAAATATCATAGTAGAGTGGAAAGAGTACCAGATTTGAAACTAGATGACCTGGGTTCAGATCCTGATTTTGCTCCTTATTAGCTTGTGTGACCTTGGAAACTCACTTTACCTGTACTAATGAGCCTCAGTTCCTCATTTATAAAGTGAAAGAGTTGGACTTGATAAACTCCAAAGTCTCTCATACCTTTAAATCAGAAGTCCTTTACCTGGCATCTGGGTTAGATTTCGGGATAAAATCTAATCTGGATAGGAAAATAATTACATTTTTATTTTTACTAACCTCTAACTGAAATTTAACATTTCCTTCCATTACAAATATAGGTAACAAACATTATTGTGAGGAATCCATAGGCTTCACCAGACTGTCAAAAATATCTACGACACAAAAAAGGCTAATAAAAACTCTTGCTCTAAATCTCTAGTCTTTGGATCATAGCCTCATACTGTCTTCAGCAAACCTGAAGTTTTATACTGCATTTTCTTTTATTGCCTCCATCCTCACAGACTGTAACTCATCCATCCATTCATTCTCATTCATTCTGTATGATTTTTTTTCCCAAGTTTTCTTGTAAATTTCCTGCAAATGATTTAGCTAATGTGCTGGAGGCCTTCTTGTTCTTTTTAAGTCTCAGGAGTACTATTGGGCCATTCTAGGTTGGCCATCATTGTTTTATATAACCGTCTCACCACTGCTTCTGGTCGTACATACATAGACAACCTGAATAATATCAGTAACTCGCTATTTTCTGTGCAAGTCCTCTATGGTTAGATGCTGCAGTCTGATTATTCCTGTCGTGGTTATTTTGGTTGGCCTTTGGTTTACTTAAAATTTTTCTTCTTTGGAGATCATGGGGTTCCATGATTTGCTGCCATCCTATCATCACCGGGATAATAACATGACTGAGAGTCAGCTTGTTGTACTGGATAGAGCCTCTGAGTCTGGAACACCTTGGTTCATCCCTGCCTCGAATACCCATGAAATAAACTGTGGCAATGGCTAAGTCATCCTACTTCTCCAAACTTCAGTTCCCTCGTTTCCCATTTTATAAATCAGACTAATAAAATTCACTTTACCTTCTCACAGGACTCTTGTGAGGAAAATACTTTGTAAACCTTAAAATATTATAGAAAGATGTGTACTGAAAGTAGCCACTGACCTCTTCTTATCTGTACTCCATTTGTAATCATTGTTGGTGATACTTATTTAGACACTTGCTTTTCTCTTGGCTGGCACTACTACTAAGCCATTTCATCCTCTGCTGTCTGTCCCCAGTGAGACTGTAAGCTCCTAGAGGGGTGGGTTTGAGTTTTCTACTCATTTCTTATCTTATTCAGTGCTTAACACAAGTCTGTGTTCAGCAAGAAGTTGTTGAGTGACTAGATCGTATGAATGAATGTTGTATTTTGGGGTCTGACATTTTCCTAATTCTCTCTAACAAAAGATATTCTGCAGCCTTCTGGGATATTATTTGCGTGTAATGAAAGTGAAGGAAACATCTCCCCATGATCATTTCGTGCATAGTTGAGCCAAAGGTGAACATTTTAAAGTATTGCAATGTGTCCAGACAACAAACACATTAGATTAATGAGGAGTCCAACTTCTTGGCTATCAGTACATAGAACTAACTTTAGTGCCCTCTTGCAGATGCTTCAGGGAAAAAAAAAAAAACAAAAACAACCCCAGACCCTTTTATGCTATGGGCATTGTCTCTTTAAATCTAGGTTTTAGTTTCTTTGATAGAGCTTTCTAGACTTATTCCTTTTTTTCAAATGAATAAGCTTGCTTATGTTTTGTACCTATTCTGTTTATCAGATGAAATGATTGTGAAATCTTTCCAGCTATAGTCTTCTTGGTAAGACTAAGCATTCTGAGCATCAGGATCTCACAGTGTCACAAACTGGCAGATGCTTTATCCTTGGGCTCTTGTTGGTATACACAAACCCTCATTTCTCCCTGTAATAATTATGGTGTTAAGAGGCATTTGTGTTGTGTGCTCTCTTTCAGCTTGTACCATGTTTAGTTCCTGTTATGCAAATACTGCTTTAAACTTAGAAATGCCAATTTGCATTAATATTTTGGTTCCCTATAGCTAGCTATTGCATTGCACAAACAAGTGCATTTTAATGAGCATTGGCAGAATGTAAAAAAAAAATATGGTATTCATTAAATTCTATTGTATGAAATGCAGTAGTTGGTTGCCAAAAATCATTAGGATAAATGTAATGTGTGTTGAGGCCACAAGTATAGCCCTCATCAAAGAGTGCTGTGACCTTATGGAATTGGAAGATGCAGTACTGTTTGATGCAGAGTACAAAATGGTCTTTATTGCTACAAAATAGAAGCTCTGCTTACTATTGACATTTTTTTTAAAAAAGCAGCAAAACTTACTTCATTTCCAAGGTTTTAGACTTAATGTCCCAACGTTGTAGTGCATTTGGCCTCTGAATTTATTACTTAATACAGGAGATTTTAAAGATCATAAACACTAGGTTGAAAAGCGGCGTTTTCTTATTTTTTGCATTTCAGACTTAAATCTGCAATAGTCTTGTTATTCATGATTTTTTTTTTTTGCAGTTCTGTAAGAATCTTGTATCTGGGAGAGAGCTTTGTTAAAGTGTTCAAAAATCAGAATATTTTGCAATTAGGGTTTTCTGAAATTAATTATCATAACATGTGGGCTTTTAATGTCACTATCATGTTTTGATATAGTCTATGTGTCTTAATTATAATGAGATTTTTTTGGTGTTGTTGCAGTATTTTTTTTCCATTCCTCTACTCACTTTTCCCAGAAGGAGAGTTCCAAGTCTTTGAAAATTCTCATGATTTTGCAAATCTGCTCTATTTTTGTCTAGAAGACAGGAAAGTTAAAACTGTGGCTGGTATTATGCCATATACTGAATCCAATTTTTAAAGGAACCCTTTGCAATCCAGTGAGTATGCTGACATCTTTAAAGGTATCTTTAATGAAGATAATTACCTGCAAGGTTACATCACCAGAGAATTAAGAAACAAACTTGGAAATTGAGCTTTTTTCTTCACTTAATTTTGTAGACCACTTTGGGCATTTATAACTGGACACCCTTTCATGACTGATATTTGAGAAGTTGCTTTCATATGTATTTGCTGAAGACATACTGACAGAGGGTTAAATTAATTCTTTTCTTCATTACTCAGAAGTGATACAAACTTTTCTTGGGCTAATGTAGTTTAATTAGTGGTCAATTAAAACTGAACATTGCTGAATTGAAGTTCTTTGATCAAACTCTCTGGCATGGTCTCTCTTTCTTTAACTAGCCACCATCTTGAATTCATTTGGAATCAGTAGTGTAAACAAGTTTAAAACTGGTTCTTTTATAAGAAAGTCAGCAGGCTTGTATAGCTGTGGTTTCTTTTTTTACTTCTGTAGGCGGCAATTCAAAGCCATGCTAAATGAAAACAGTGCTACACCCTGAAAAAAATACATTTTTAAAAATTGGACTAAATAGTCAGAAAACAGTCACTACCCCCACCTTTTCTAGCCAGAAAAAAAACCCTCAATTTTGGTAACACTGTTGATTTGGTTGTTATAGGACCTTAAAATAAACTTTGTCATCCCTATCTCCTCCCCAAGCCTCATACTGAGCAGTTAGAAGAAAAAAAACACAATAAGCAATTCGAGGTTTGGGGGGTGGGGGAATACATAACAGCATATATTGTAACATGTAGCTTAATTCCCCTCGAATTAATCCTCTACCACCACTAGAAAAAAGAGGAGAGATGGTGGAGTGGGAAAAGCATTGCCCTTGGAGTTGGGAAACCTGGATTTAAACTCTGTACCACATCTTGGGCAAATCCTTTAAACTCTCTGAGCCCTCGTTTCCTCATTTCAAAGTTGAGGATATTAATAGATGTACTGTCTACGTCACTGGGTTGCTAAGGTATATAAGGGACTTTGCATATCTCAAAGCCATGTATAAATGTCAGCCATTTTTAGATTATTGGGGCGGGGGGAGTGTAGAGACTTTATGAAGTTAACTTGATGATTCATCATTTGTTTCGTGGCCGTTAGAGTACCAATATATTGGCTCTGTTGACGCATTGCCTCTCATATAGTCTGTTAGAATATCATTGCTTTTCTTGGGATGCTGTGATAACAACTTGGAGCAAAGAAGGTAGTGTGGTCAGGGGGGAAATTGTGCTAGAGTAGATCAGAAAATATTTGTAAATAGAGCAATCTGTCACTTTTGTACATGATAATATTCCTTAACTTTAATGTGTTTAGACTTTTTTTCCTGGGAAAACTTTCCATAATGTTGACCCCTGTTTTTAAAACTAGGTATAGTTTAAAAAAAATTAAACAAGTGATTGGCTTTTTGTACTATTTTATCCAGTCTCTTGAATTTTACCTAAAGGAGGGACTAAAAGGAATGTTTTATTATTGTGACTAAATTATAGATGTTCTAATATTTTAGTAGGTGAAATTTTGTGATAGTTTTAATTGCCTTCATCAAAAAATAGTAAAAAAAAATCATAGTCCTAAACAATATTTAAAATAAAAATTTCCATCACTTGACAGAAAGAGAAATTGTTTATAGTAAATGTGCCTTTCAGCTTTCTCTCATGCCTTCTCCCAAAAGGGCTGATTAGGATGTAATAATTGGGGATGATAGCAGGAGGAAGACGACAATTCCATTTAATTAAAGATAATTTATTTTACTTTAACTTGGTGATGTCCCACATGAATAAGAGTAGATTTAGCAGATAGATTTATTAATGGGTACTGACATCTCAGTTGACATAAAAAGCAAACATTTTCTTTCCTCATTGTTTTTATTGTGTCTCAGCACCTGAAACTGCTGTCATCCCACTTCCCTTTCTGTGCTGTGCGGCTGTAGATGTTCTCACCAGATAGACAGTTCTAGATTCCCCCACTACTACAACTTAATGTTTGCATTTTAGCTGATTTAATGTAATGGGCTATTAATATAAAAGAATGGTCATCTTTTCCAGTCTGGAGGTAAAATAAAACCTTCTAGAATGACAGCTGTGTGATGCTTTTTAGATCTTCACTTTCCATTGGAAATCATGTTATTCTGTTATTTTGAATGTTTTAAAAAGGGGTGAAGATACTTTTTACTTTTTGATTCTTTTTTTTTTTTAAATTTGAGCAATACGAAGACAGAATTTTCTTTTAGGACTATTCGATCCTGGAATATCATTGGTAATGACCAGTGCCAATGAGCTAGTCTATTACAATATTTAAGAGCTTTTCTCACAGAGAATTGTGGAGAAATTAAGGCGTAAATGTGGGCAGATGTGTGATACATTCACTGTTTTCTCATGCATTTGTAAACAGATAATGGAAATTAAGAAACACAAATTGGTTTTAGAAAAATCTGGCATAAATGTTACAAAGCTGATACTGAAATAGAGGAAAATATATGAAACACTTTTCATATGTTTTTCTCAGCCTGCATTGAAGATATCATTTTTAAAGGGCTCAGGGATATGTTCATTTTGGTTAGATGCAACTTAGAACTTCATCAATTTACAAATTATATGTATTTGTGTGTATATTTGTATCCCTCTGGCAAGTCTGTGCTCAACTTGTTTCTATCCTTCTCTTTTGTCTTTGACCCCTTATCTTTTTCTTTTTCCGTTTACTTACTCCACTGTCAAATTCTGTATTCATGTTTCTTCTTTCTCTTTTTTTAGTCTTATCAAATTATTTCTTTTATATTTCACAAACCTTGTTTTTTGATCCTCCTTTTGTTTCTTAGTGAGCTCTAGTCTCCAATTTTCTCTTCTTTATTCTTTCTTGATCTTTCTCAATTCTCTCTGGCCTCTCTGTGATACTCTAGCCATCCTAATACAAATTGTGACATTTAACATGTCTTATCACTTTACTTTTACAGTACCTTACTTGTAGTCAACAAGTATTTATCAAGCATCTACTGCATACCAAGTACTATGCTAAGCACTGGGAGATAGGAAAAAAAAGCAAAAAAAGGTTGTGCCTGCTCCCAAGGGGCTCATAGTCTAACTTATACCTGTTTTTCATCCCCGTCCCTCCTTCTTCTGCCATCTCTTCAGTTTCACTGCTGTTTCTCCTTCCATCATTCATTTTAAGAGCTAGCCCAAATTGTTCATGTTCACACACTTAACAGGGAAAAAAGGCCATAAGTTTAAAGCCTCTTTGTGGGTGGAGTTTTTGGTTTTTTACCTTAAACCTAGTCATTTTACTGTAGCCTGAGCTTCTACCACTTCAGTAATAAGAAATATCTTCTCATAAATGATAAATTGTAGTGATTTTGCATGATGAAAGTTTTTTGGAATCTTTGTTCTCAGTTAACCTATTCCTTCTAATCCATAGCACTTTGTGCGAAAGAGAGAGAACTAAACTAGATGTTCTCTAAAAGTCACCTTAGAGTGGCTAGAGAGATAGCCTTTAGAGTAGAGATGACCCGAGTTCAAGTCCCACTCCTGACACAGACTGGTTCTGTGACCCCCAGCAAAATAGCTTAAACTCCCAGTCCCCTCAGACACCGTTAAGGCTAGAAGTTGTAGAAAAAGTGCTGGTACAGGAAATGCCTCATCTAGAGTTCCCCATACCAATGAAATTATAGGTCTGGTCAACATTTTCTTTTCCTGTGCCCCCCTTTTTTCTCCTTTTGCCCTGCTGCTCTGTCTTTCACACCTCTCCAGACTGCACTTCTCTCTCTCTCTTATAGTTCTATACAATAGCAGTGATACCAACTGTTCAGTGACATCTAATGAGAAGTCCTGCCTGCATTGTCAAGAATGCTAGGAGCACATGTTGTTGGTAATTTTCTTGGTGGAATGCACTAGGTGCGCTACCAGGAGTTAGGAGCCAAATGACATAATCATCTTAGTGACCTTATCCCCAGACTCCTAGGACCAACTGTTGTCTTGAGGAAGCACTTTGACATATTATTCAGATTGTCCAGATCTTTCATCTGAGAATCATGACCCCACATATGAATGGCAAGACACAAAAACAGTCTTTATGTAGTGTAGTGAAGTGTCCTGCCCCACCTGTAGGATCATTTGAACCCAGTCAGATTTTGTCAGATGAAATTAGTACTATTCATATTAAGTACTATTCATTAGCACTATTAGTACTATTCATTCACCCTAAGCTAACTTGCAAAAAAAAAAAGAAAAAAAAGAAGCAGTTAATTTAGATAAGGATGGAGAAGAATTTATGCCTTCAAAGTAATGTTCTTTTCTACTTCCCTTTCCCCTTTCTCTGTTTCTAGTTCTTTAAAGTATCCTCCCTCTGCTTCATTGTTCCTTTTCCACTTGCCTTCCCACAAGCCTTCGCTCCCCCTTCTTTCTTCTTTAAGCACCAGTCATCTCTTTAATGCTGTCCAGAATTCAGAGTGCCTCTACATCTGAGTCTGCCCCTCTTTTCAGCAAAATCCAAGATAGGGAAGATTTGTGTGTGGCCTAGCTTTCCTCCAACAGCATCTGGAACTTAGGGGAAATGATGAAACAACCAAAACCCAAACCCCTCTTTTTTCCCCTCCCTACAGACAGCAGAATTCCCCAAAGGAAGCAGTCATGCAAAGGCTTCTGACCTTTTCCTCAGTAGGTAGTTAGGACCTAGGAGTGGGAGAAGGAAGAAAGCTTACTAAACTTGTCCAGATGTAGCTAGGTCCATATTCCCTCTGGGTCTTGCTCATGAGTTTGAGTTTGGTCATTTGGGTGGCAGGAGCAGTCCTGTTCCACCTCATAACTTTCATGCCCTCCTCCCAATCTTACCCCACGCCCTCCCATTCCCAGGCAACCATCAGGCCTCCCAGCAGACTGAGTTCCACGTAGTTGGCGTGAAGTTTTCTCTCTCCGTACTGTTTGAATTCTGTGCTGTGGTACTGCCTGCTCCTCGTCTGTCAAGATTGTGGTGCTGATGTTGTCAGTCTTGTCTGACCAATCAGCAGACAACACCACAGAATGAAATTTAAACAATGCAGATGCTCAGGCACAGTGTTATTATGTTGACTGGATCACGCAGGGAAATCAGAGGTAAGGTTAGAGCCTACCAAAAGTGGTAATCCCAATCTTACTAATTTGACATCTCTTCTTCAGCTGTTCTGGGCTGCTCTGATCCTGTGCTTTTTATCCACATCTTTCACTTTCCCCTCCTTTTCCCCCCCCACAAATTTCACCATAACATTCTTCACTTTATTATCCTTGTTATTTTTTTTCTTTGCATTTGCCCACCTTTCCTTAATCTCTGCTTCCTTCTGTTCCCCTTCTGAATGTATCTGAATTATCTCTGATCTAGCTGGTGCTCTTGGTAATTGTCACCTCGTTAATGCATGTAATCACCACAGTTTTAGGGAAGATACTATCCAGGATTAGCACAGTGATGAATTAAAGGGCCTATTACTTTCCCAACTGTGGGACCGGACAGTGAGAAACTGGAATCTTCAGACCATAGTTTACCATTCATGTCATTGACTGAAATTTATTGTGATTAAAGAGTTTAAATTATCATTACGGTGGTGATCGGTTTCGAATTAGAAAAGGCAAAACAAACAGACTGGAAAGAATTTTAGGTTCTAAAAAAAATCTGTTCATTAAGAATTTGGAGGAGTGAAAGAGTTGATTTTATTTTCTCCTCTTGTTAATATTTTCCCCAATTTTAGGCTGTAAAGTTACTTCCCAGGAGATGAAGTAATACCATCCCCTATTTTTTTTTTAATTTAGTTGACCCTTTTTAAACTTTGGGCGTTTACATGGTGCTTTGTTCCTCAGACCCATCTGGAAAATATTTAGGCTCAACTGGAATGGTAGAGCTAGAATATCATATAGGACAGAATAAGGAAAAGGTAGAAAAATGAAGAAAGTTGTGCGTATTCAGAATAAGCCAGTTGTTTGTGCAGAAGCGGTTGGTGGAGGAATTGGAACAAATGGCAGTATACAATGAATAGTTTGGTCCAGATCTGTACGTTTCACCACAGAATGAGCCGTGGTTTGTAAAACTGACGTTCTGTTGTGACTTTTGAATGCAAACAAATCTCTGCAAATTTCTGCCCGATCAAGTTAATAAGAAAATATATACATGCAGAGGCGAGAACCATACGCTACTTGTATTTCTGTCAGCGTTGGAGGAAATAGGAAACGGTTTTGGGTTTTTTTGGGTTTTTTTTTTTACCTACTGTAAAAAATTCCACCAACAATTGCTAGGATCTCCAATTCAGTGAATTTTCTGGGATTTTTTTTCATATATGAGAACAATGGAATGTTATAATATGTCAGAAAAGGATACCTCAGCAGATATCATATTAGGATTATTTTTTTTAATGTCCCTGCAATTGAGGTGATTGTTATTTTCTGAGCATCTCATTTATGAGCAAGAAAGGACCCCGGAATAGCATTATTTCTAAATGCACTCTAGATGCGATATAGAGGTAACAGATAGGATATCCTGAAAGGTCACCATGTAAGGCCCTGACATTCTGCTTCACACCTGTACTCATTTCTTACATGATCACCGACCTTGTTGATTAACCCTAGGTGACCTTTCACCTCCTGCAGCTCTCTAAGACTCTGTCACCAGCCATCTCTGTGCTTCTCTGTAGCTTACAGGTGGTCACTGCAGCTACGTACACTTGTTCTTGTGGCGTGCTGTGCACTTAGCATCCCGGCAAGACCTGCAATTTCATACCTCTCAAGGGGCTAGGGAGGGGGTTTGGGGATAGTGAGAGAGATGGCTGTTTGCATGTGCTTCTCTGTTTTGTAGCTCATATGGTATCAATTACTATTTGATGGTAACGCCAGGCCCTAGGCCCTTTTGCATGTTTGTCCTGTGAGAAAGATCTGGAAGAGCCGACATATGGTTTTGATTGCTTCAATTGCAGGTTGATAGAATGAACGCAGGGGTGAGGTGGGTGGGTTTTCCTTCCGGCCCTTTCCATTCTGGGTTGGTAATATGCTTCACTTGTGGAACTGGCCTTTTCATCATCTAACTCCTCTCCTCACCCCCCACCACTGCATTCTCTGTCCTTTCCTTTCCCTTCCCAACCCTCAAATCACCAGCAGAAACATGTGGCCTGTATTAGGAACCTGCGTGTGTGTGTGTGTGTGTGTGTGTACACACGTGTATGTGTACGCACGCGTGGGTGCAAGTCCTTCTGCTGCAATCCTAGACTAGTTCAGTCCATCAAACCAAGAATCTGATGAGATCTAATAATTTTATGAATATAGAAAAATTTTATTTTACTCCAAACCCAGAGATATGCTTCAGAATTCCATACTACGTAATTAAGTACATTACTATAGAAGGGGATGGAAACAACTTTAATAAAGTAGGTTTCATTTTAAATAGAGCAGATTTATATCTCTTTGAAAGGGCCCAATACTTGTTAGCACAGTGCCTTGCACAGAGTAAGCGCTTAATGAATACTAGTAGATTGAATGACTGTTTGAGAGTGCTTGTTGACAGAGTATTGGACCAGGTGACTTTTAAGTGTCCTTTCAAACTCATCCTTCTGTACTTTTTGGTTATGGTTATGCCAAGAAGTTAATAGGGTTTACATGTTGGTACATTTCTGTCGTGTGTGTGTGTGTGTGTGTGTGTGTGTGTGTATCTGTGTGTTTGAAAGGGATATGCCAGATTTGGCTTTTGTGCTCTCATCTTTTCCATACAGGGTGACTCTTCTTGCTAAACTAGAGACAGTAGGGGGTACCCAGAAAGTGTCTCCTCATTACTGATGCTCAGCAGGGATTGCATCTCTAAGTATGCCTAGGGAAGGACTAGTATTGGGGGAAGAGAGAGGCAAAGAGGGGAAGGGAAGGTTATATACACGTTTTTAATGTCGCCCATGAAAATGATTTCTTTTAAAGCAATGCTTTTCTGTAATGCTCTCAAATATACTTCTCAGGTGCACCATTTCTATAGCTGGGTGGTTCCTGGTGGCTTTTTGCTTTATGCTATTGTACTTTTAAATCTTACTCAGATAAAATAAGGAATTCAGACAGGCTTAAAAAAGTTAATGAGGAGCTTTGCTTGAAAATGTTGTTACACTCAACCTTCCTCACATATACTGAAAGACAAAAAATTAAATTAAAAATGTATAGTTTTGCAAACTGTGAATTAAAATGTTTAACTATTAAGCCCGTATTTCTAGTAATCCAATTAGAACATTTCTCATATTTTTTCCTCATCACTAGTTAAGCAACTCAGCCTCTTCTATATATGAAAAATCAATGAGAAGAATAACAAATCAAATAAGTTTCTGAAAGAGAAGATTCCGCATGAAATACATAAGGAGTTAATAGACAAAATTATGTAGTCCTACAGTGACTATTTATTACTTTATTACATATTAGTTTAGGACTGTTTTTCCTCTTCTCTAGCAGGACAGATAGTTTTATTGAATAAGGGTTTTTAATGTCTTGATAACCATTAAGTTTTTGATATTTGTTAAGATATTAAAATTGTAAGAAATATGTTCCTTTTAGATAGTCTAGTTAAAAAATTTCTGTGTCAGAATACAGTGGGGAAATACCAACTAATAAGTTTACTGCCCTCACAGTCTTACTCTCATATTAGATGTATATTGAAGTGGATATTGCCATGTCCTAATTCATAACATCTTATCCTGTGATTCTCTTTTGCATCTGAAACTTTATATTTGTACCTAGCCTTTCTAACAGTGTCAATTCTTTAGATTTATTTGCATTGAAAATGCTTCCTATTCACTGCTTTGGTGGATCCTAAGGAACCAAGGGAGTGAGGCTTATTGTAGGTTCTTTGGAATGAGGATTGGGAGCATTTCTTGGGAAATTGTGGGGTTCCTACCTGGTCACTCAGTAGCGGTTGCTTTGGAGAGATATTTGATTTGGGAGAACATTCTGAATCCTTTAAGCCACAACTCCATTAATGATTAGGAATGAGAAGAGAGAGGTGACGTTGGAGAGAGGGTTATTGGGGAATCTTGGCTCTGAAAAGTATTAGGTGGAAATCCTTTGGTCCCTGTTCAGATTAACTCACATTTCTAATCCACTTCCTTTCACACAGATCAAGCACTGTGAGGGGAACTTCATGCTTAAGTATCTGGGGACTAAGTTCTACCACAGAAAAATGAGTTGTTGTATATTTTTTTTTAATTTTTGCTCCAAAACAATGTAAACAGCATACTTGCATTGTAGAAAATGTAGGCAAATCGGCATATTTTATTTTCAGCTGCTATGCCTTAGAAAAGTCATTTTAACATCATCTAACTTCTTGTCATGTTTGTGAAAATAGCATTATAACTCAGAGAATCATAACACATGATTAGGTTTATCTAGATAGCATTGACCCAAAAAGAGAATACTATTTGAAAATTTTTCACAACCCTGAAGTTCCCCTGGAAAGCTCTATTTTAGTAATAAGAAGAATGTAACCTAAACCCCTGAGTGTCAGGGATCCTGTTGAGTATATTAAATACCCACGAACCAATCTTTGGATACTGGAATTCTTAACCTGGGATCTGTGACCTCATTTTAATGATTTTTAATAACTTTATTCTAATAGAATTGATTTTTAAAAAATAATCCTATGTATTTTACTTTATGCATTTAAAAATATTATTCTTATAAGGAGTCTATAGGCTTCACCAGATTGCCATAGGGGCCTATGGCACAAAAAGAGTAAGAATTCCTGCTTTAGGATCTAGCTCCTAAATTCCAAGGCGGTCCTCTTGTTAGGTTACTTTTATTTTTCCTCTCTGGCTTGCCATATCTCTCTGTCTTTATCTTTTTTCTTCTTTCTCTCCTTTTCCCTCTCTTGTCTCTCTCTCTCTCTCTCTCTCTCCCCCTCTCTCACTTCCGCCTTCCCACCCCCCGCACACTTCTCATACTCACACATATTCACTCATAACTAAAAATAAATATTTTTGTTGAAATATGTGTAAAAATAATCAGAAGACTAAAGAGAACCAGCTAATTACTGTTAAAATTTCCTTTCTCCAAAGAATTGCAAATTACTAACAACCATATGAAAGAATGCTCCAAATCCTTAATAATAAGAGACATGAAAAGGTAACCCTGAATTTTGCTTCATACCCAGTAAATTAGCAAAGATGAAAAAAAATTAGTGCTTGTGGGAAGACAGGCACACTAGTGCATAGTTTGTGGATACTGGAATTAGTACAACCTTTTTAGAAAAGATTTTGGAATCATGGAAATAAAGTAACTAAACTGTCTATACCTTTTGCCCCAGAGATTATGTGACTAAACATATACCCTAAGAAAGTCATTAACACAGAGAAAGGCTCAACATGCACCAAAATATTTATAGCAGCACTTTTTATGGCAGCAAGGAATTGGAAACAAAGTAGATGCTCATTGGTTGGGGAATTGCTAAACAAATTGTAATACATAATGTAATGGAGTATGCCGGAAGAAAGGACAAATATAGGACCGAAAAGCATGGAAAGATTTGCATTAACTGATGCAAAGTAAGCAGAGGCAAGGAAACAATATTTAAAAATGACTACAGCAACATAAATGGAAGAAGAAACAATAAAAAATGAATATCATAAAAGCGAACATGGTCCCAAAGAAGAGAAGAAACTTACCCCCATTCCTTTGCGGCATGGTCCACATGTGTGGAATATTGCAATATATCATTAGATTTTTTTCAATGTATTACATGGTCATGCTGATTTTTAAAAACTTCTGCTTTTTTTCTCTTAAAAATGATTTGCCATATGGGATGGGTCTCTGTTAGTCAGCAGAGGGAGCGACATAGGGGCAAATGTAGGTAATGCAAAGAAAGATTAATTAAGTACTTTGAAAAGTCCATGCTTTCATTGATTTTTGTATTCTTTCTTTTATTGCATATCATAACTGCTTTGTGCCTTGATATGAGGTCATTATGAGTTCCTCTGACTAAAATAACTTATCTCATGGTGAACCCTTTGGTGATGAGCCTCTGAACTTAGCTAGCTTCTGTCATTCAGTGAACAAGCATTTATTAAGAGCCTACTATATGTCAAGGCACTGTGCTAAGAATTGGGGAGGCAAAAAGAGGCAGAAGATAGATCCAACATTCAAGGAGGTCACAGTCTTCCTGAGGCAACAAACTGATAGCAGTAATTCTCTAGGCCTCTGTAGTGTGATACAGAACGTGCCAGGGTTTGCCTTCTGCTGGCATACCTTCAAGAATCCAAGAATCAAGTATGAATTTAATGGAGAAGTGAAGAAAAATGAAATTCTTTCATTCTCTATGGAGTTTGCATTTGTCTCAACTTTTTTTAAAACAACTCTTTCGTGGACAAATAATAATTTTTTTCTCACTTTTAATATGAAGATTTCAATCCTCTTTGAATACCTTAAAGCAGGATGAATTCATTTAATCTGAGAATATATAGTCATCTTTTAGGACCTGCTGTTGTTGATTCATAAATTGTAAATAAGTACTTCCATGTTCACAAGGAAGAAATTGCTCATTTTCAAAAGGGAAACATCAATTAAGATCAGTAGGACAGAGTTCGTCAACTTAAAAACTCTACTCAGAATTCATGAGTTCTAAATTTTGAACAATGTTTGAACCTTTCAGGGATTGAAGGTTTAGGGCTTTTTTGTTTTGAATTTTTTTTAACTGTTTGCAAATCATTACTTCCTGTTTCTAAGGAAAAAAACCCTCAAAGGAAAGGCTCAGCAGGCTTCCTGGACATCAAATAGTTCTTGCAAAACAGCATTCTGATGACTTACATGTAAATAAATCAGAAACATATGAATTAAACTTCCCTCAAAATGCATATGGGTTTAAAAACGAAGAGAAGAAGTGCTGAGGAAATGTGTTTTGGGTTTTGCTCAGCCTATGACATTTGAAAAATAGTTTGAGACACTTAACAAACTCAAGACACAGCAGGGCTTACCCATCCTTAATATTAACATCCCAGTTCAATGAAACATCAATTTGCCATGTGCTTGAGTATGAGCCACCCTTGGCTTATTCCCTGTGGATGTAATTTTCTAAGCTCCCCAAAGTAGTATTGCAGAGCAATATTAGACTTTTTCTAACTTGTTTATCACAACCCTCTTCCTCTGTCCTACCTCCAAAAACATTACAGAGCATGTGACCATAAGATCAAATCATGACATGACCATCACCTCTATAAGCATTTGGAAATTTAAAAAAATCATTCATAAGAAACTAGCCCCAAGGTTAGCAGTACTTAGTAAAAGAATGATAAAAACTCATTGGAGAGAGATAAAGCCTGTAGACGCTGACTTTTTCTTTTAATGAATGAGTACATGATACCATGGCATTGGCTCTCCAGATGAGTGGGGCGAGGGATGTACCAAGAAATGAAAGTTATAGTGAAAGATATTGACAAATATTTTAAATTTAAAAGCATACTCTTGGCATTGCAAAAGATGCACAGTCTCATGATGCCAAACTTTGGGTATGACCTTAGCATTACTGAACTTCATTAAACTATGTGGAGTTATAGTCAGTGGAAGTATGGTTCCTGTTCTCTAAATGAACATGAGGTTATTTTTTTTTAATTTTAAAATCAATAACCTTTGTAAGATCATCAAAGCCCTTACATTTCAGCTTTTTTGATATCACCTTACTCAGCAGCAGGTTCAAATTACAGGAACAGAACACAGAAAATGTAATGTGAAGGGGCTTCAGTTTCCTCTGCTGAGATTTTGGGGTTTACTATGTTGTTGCTTGTGAACTGGGCATTGCTATAGCTTATTAATCTGAAATGATCGAGGAATAATTTTATTACATTATTGCTTTTGACAAGTATTTACAGGATGTGTTTTTAAAGTATCGTTGTGCCTTCTCCATTTTCTTTGAATTAAATACGGAGTAATGCTTAACAGAAAAACAATCCCGCCACCCCAATCCTTATTTTTAGCAGCAGTGGGCAGTATGGTTTAGCGGTAAAATCTTTGGATTTAGAGTCAGGTCTTGGGCTTGAATCCCATCTCTGCTGATAACAACCCATCCATGGGACGTTAGGCAAATCACTCCACCTTTCTGCACTTCATTTCCCTAATCTATAAAATATGGGAATTGGATTAGATGATTTATAATCCCATGCCAAAGAGTCATCAAGCGTTCATTTAAAGCATCGTGCAGTCTGAATGTAGGTTAATAAGTATAAGAAGGGCTTGCTTCATTAGAGGTATTTGCAGGCTAGTTGGGAAAAAAGATCTATTACGTGATAGATAACACTACACATTGTATGGTAATTGTCAGATGAGCAGTACAGGAAATCAAGGTATATACTTCAGGGTAGGGCGTGATGATTGAGCATTAGGACAGTTGAGGAAGGTTTCATAGGGGAAGTGATGCTAGACGTAGGCCTTAAAAGAAGAGATGGTTGAGTGGTAGAGGATAATGGATAGAGCAAAGGACTTGGAATCAGGGAGAACTGAGTTTGAATCCTGCCTCAAGACATTCCCAATCTGTGTGGCCATTGGGACATGTCTTAATCTAGTTTCCTCATCTGTAAAGTGGGGATAATATTAGCAGTCACCTCACAGGGCTATTGTGAGGGTCAAAGATGTATGTATGTGTATACCCATTCACTCTCATACCATGTATGTGTGTGTGTGTGTGTGTGTTTGTATATGTGGGTATATATAAAGTACTTTATAGACCTTAAATCAGTTATATAAATACTAACTATAATTAAGAGGAAGTTAGGACTTAATAGAGAGGAGAGAACATTCCAGATTGCATGAGTCAGCTAAATTAGGGATTTTCATCTAGACCTGGAAAAGACTCAGGAGGGAGGGTACATCTCATATAGTTGAGGGGCTATGACATTAAAAAAGAAATGAGACTTGATCTTCTTTGTCCCTGAAGGCAGAACTAGGAGGAAATGGGTGGGGAATAGTGTGTGTATGGGGGGGAGGGGATCACTCAGAGGAAAACTATGCTTCATGTAAATAAAGAAAAAGAAATTCCTAACAGAGTTGTTCAAAAGTAGAGTTAGACTGAGACTGCCTTGGGAAATTGTGGGATTCCTCCTAGCTGGAGATCTTCAAGCAAAAACTAGGTGAACACTCATTGAGATGGTTAAGAATATTCCTGTTCAAGAATGGGTTGGATTAGATGGCTTCTTAGGTCACTTCCAATTCTGAGGTTTTGTGATTTATGCTGCCTATTAATTGTCCTTAAGCAATAAAGAAGAAAAAGACTCCTATCAGAGTGGACTGATAAAAATTCGTGAAACCTTGTCCTGTTGTAGAGTTCCTTGCCATTGCTTTGCAGATGTCTGTCCCTATTTGACAATGTAAATCATCTCACTACCTTGGCTGAGGTTTTCTGGGCCCCTTACTTATTAGCAGAATCCGATAGAGAGAATGACAGATATTCCAAACTCTGCAGTGGGCTAGGGATGCTGATTCTCCCTTGCATGAAAGAGCTTCTTCCTTGGGAATGTTTGCAAGTCTAGGGCTGTGAAATTGTAGCATGATATCTTCTTCATCCCTGCCACTTATTTTTGCTTTTTTGTTTCTGGTATAAGGAGAGAGATTCATCTCTACATGCAGTAATTCAAGAGGAAAAAGCATTTTAATTCATTAAATATATATTAAACACCTATTCATAAGCCTGCATATATCGTGGGCTTGGTGTGCTCACACAGACAGCGCCTAAATTTTATGCATGCCTGTGCACTAACTATGCAAAAAAACAGTCAACTTACTCAAGTTGTGTTTTTGTGAGCCAGCCATTTATCAAGAAACTGGTTATCTGTATATTAAAGGGAACATATTTTTCCATTCTCGTTTCTCTTGTTTATGTTAATCAAAGCTTCCTAGAGTCTCTTTAATTTCATCTTCATTTTTCCTTTCTTTTTTCTCTCTTTATTTCAGTGCTACTTTGCTTTTTTTTTTAATTTGCCTCTATTTAGAGATTGTAAGACGGGATCAATTTCCCAGAGATAAAGACATTGCTAGTTAAAGAAGACCAGTTATTTTTACTATCTGTAGTATCATCACCAATAAAAGCGTATATTTAAGTATCAATAATATACTTTTAATACTATATTTTGTCGAGTTGTTTCAGTCATATCCTACTCTTAGTTATCCCATTTGGGGTTTTCTTGGCAAAGATATTGAATTAGTTGGCTATTCCCTTTTCCAGCTCATTTACAGAAGAGGAAACTGAGGCAAACCTGGGTAAGTAATTTGCCTAAGGTCACCCAGATAGTAAGTATTTGAGTCCAGAGTTGAATTCAGGAAGATGAGTCTTCCTGGCTGCAGGCCCAACACTCTATATACTGCGATGCTGCCTAACTGCCCCTTTAACACTCTATGAGAGGTTCTATGAAAACAAAAAAAAATGGTATCTTCTATGTTATCAGTGTTATTATCCCCATTTTACAGAAGAGAAAACTGAAAGAACTTAAATCAATTGACCAAGTCATAGGTGACAAAGCCACGTCTCCTAGAATCTGAGTTCAGCGTTCTTTTCAAACCACTGGTTGTTATTGGTTGTGTCTGATTAATTAGTTCGGTTGATTTGAACATGGTCACTAATAAGATAGGGACATAGGTTTGTTCTCCTTGTGAGGTCTTTAGCTTTGCTGTACCCAAGGCAAAAGACTACTTTCTTCACCCTCTACTCCCACCTTATAAATTAAGCCATTGTTTAAAAAGAGATCTGGGTGGAAGCGTGTAATTAGGTAAATACAAATGCATCACCAGCACTACCTAGGAAGACGACTCAAAAGTACAAATAGTGATGGCAGATCTTTGTGTATGAAGGACACAGTCACTGTACTCTAAAAGATACGTCTTGGTCACATTCTCAGGGCAAAGGATTTAATTCACAGTGTAATAAAATCTTCATAGAAGGGTTTCTTTTTGTTTTCTGTAATTGTTTTAGGGAGATATTTGACTGTAAAGTGGTTATTTTCTACCTGGAAAGTCAAGTCAATAAGCATTTATTAAGTGTTAACGAGGCACCATGCTAAGCAGTAGAAGTACAAAGAAAGACAAACACACATTCTCTGTCCTCAAGGAACTATACAATGGTGAAAACATGTAATGGAAGGTGCTCTGAGAAAGGAAGGCATCAGCAGCTGGGAGAGACTGAGAAGGTCTGCCTGGAGTAGATGGAATATGAGCCAAGTCTTGGAAGAAGTCAAGGTTTAGATAAGAGGGCAGAGCATTGCAGGCATAGGGACAAGGAAGTCATGTTTGAGTAACTACAAGTAGGCCAATGTTTGGAGAAATATAAAGTATGTGGAAAAAAGTGAGGTATGAGAAGACTGAAAAGACAGGAAATGGGTAAGTTAAGAAGAGTTTTAAATACTAAACAAAGAAATTAATATTTGGTCCCAGTACGAGTAGTCATTTGATCTCATCGGAAAGCGGGATGATATAGTCAGGCCTGTATTTTGGAAAAACTCATGTCAGCTGAATGGAGGATAGATTGGAGTGGAGAGAGATTTGAGGGAGGGAGACTAACTAGAAGGCTATTACAGTAATCCAGGGGAGAGGTGATGAGTACCTAAATTAAAGTTGTGATTGCATGGGTTAAAAGAAGGACCCGTATTGTGAAGGTAGAAGCCACAAGATTTAGCATCTAATGGGATTTGTGGGATGAATCGAGTGAGGATTCAATGATGACACTTAGGTAGAGTCTAGGTGACTGGGAGGATAGTGGTGCCCTCAAAAGGAACACAGACTTGGAAATGGGCAGAGTTTGGAGGTGGGTGACAGATATGAATTCTGTTATGGACCTTTTGAGATTGAGATGCCTATGTAAGGAGACTTAATTTAAGATGTCCAGAAAGCAAATAAAAGGAGAACATCAAATTCTGCCTTTTGCATTTTTCTCATCTCTCTTCAGGTCCCCCCAGGCATTAGATTTCCCATAAAGAAAAGTACAGTATAGCAAAAATGAGTCTTTGGTTGCATCCTTTCTTGATGATCTTTTAGTGGCATTGTAATAGCTAACTTCACTTCTTCTGATATTTATCAAATTCATTAAATTTTTCCATCATATAATTTAATCTGTACCCCAAGAAGTATCTCTTTCAGCTTTAGGGTGTTTCTTTTACCTTACTTTTAAGAAATTGATGTCAATTTTGTGTTATTATTTAGAATTCTCAGTTGTTTTTATTAAAACTAATCCATTTTATAAAAGTTCTCAAATAATTTGAAATAATATTGTTAAAATGGTTCTTTTTTAAAGTAAATTATTATTGTCTGTAGTTGTCAGGATTTATTACATTTTCCAAATCTTTTAAAAATTAAAAATAAAAGTCATAAACAACATAAGACATCTATGATATTTACATAACCATGGAGGTCCAAAAGTAGTAGGAATTAAAAAACTTCCATCAAGCTATGATTCAAGATGTACCACGTCTAAGATTTCTTCCTTGTATCTCATATTTGTTACCCCCCCTTTATTTTTTTTTCCTTCTGCATTCATGTCTGCCTTGTTAAAACATAATTTACTTTTTCATGTTATTTGGTTGTTTCATGCGTATATTTATTGTGCATTTGTATTTGAACATCGTCTTTCCAAATGATTCCTCAAAGATATGAACCATATTTTCTTCCTCTCTCCCTTCTCCTTGTTCTCCCTCCCTCTTTCCCTTCTTTTTTCCTTCTTTTCCTCCTTCCTTCCTTCCTTCTTTCCTTCCTTCCCTTCCTCCCTCCTTCCTTCCCTCCTCCCTTCCTTCTCTCCTCTCTTCCTTCCTTCCTTCCTACCTTCCTTTCTTTCCTCCCTTCTTTCTCTCTTTCTTTCCCAGTTATCTACCTCCTTTTCTTCTCTCTCCCGTTCTTTTCTTTCTTTCTCTTTCTTATCTCTTTTGCTATTTTCTCTCTCCCAGAATACCTAATTTAGTACAAGATATTAGACAATCAGCCAATGCTAATGAGTTAATATTGATTGATTTTTTTCTGTTGATTGATTTTATTTCTAATTTTGCCCTGGTGTGGGGGTGGTTGTTGAGTGGAGGACAGGAGAAAGCTAATAATCTGTGCTGGTTTACATTTTAATCAGTGTCATATATTTATATATTCGGTAAATATTTCTCTTTTTCAGTTAAAAGTAGTTAGTGTTATATGTTTTAACAAAGAAATGATAATTGATACTTTCATGTTTCTGAAGGAAACCATGGAATAATCATTTTATCCTGCATCATGGTAGTGATTTCTATTCAAAATCTTACCAGGATAGAAACTAACTGCATATAATGGGTCTTAACAATTTGTTTTTGATGCATTCAGGGTTCTTTTACATGTTTGAGCACAATAGTAGCTCATCACTAATTCTCCTCAGTATTAATAGATATTACTATTGGGAAAATTTTGCCTCCCCCAGATTCCTTGACCTCTCAGTTACTTAGGGGAGCATTTTAATTGTGTGCATCTCTGATAAGCCTTAAGACAACAGTCCTGCTTTGCAAGTTCTCTTTTTATAAAAATACAAAGAATCCTAAGACCCATGGTATCCAGAGAAAAACAAAATCTCATCTAGTCGAAGGGGGCGTGCTTCTAGAAAGTTCTGACACATATAGATAGAATCAGAACATAGATAGAATCAGAACAACAGTAATAAATATATTCCAGGGCCAAACCTAGACATAGCTAAACAGTATATATTTTTTTTTCTTTTTCCCCATTAGTGATGACCCTGAGATTACTAATGATAATACAATTAAAAGCTAGTATTTATACAGTGCATTAAGGTTTGCAAAGTGCTTTACAAATTTATGTCATTTGATTCTTACTACATCCCCGTAAGCTGTGTGCTCCCTTTGATAGGCAGTGGATAGAATGAAAAGACCTGAGTTTGAATACTGCCTCAAAAATCAGCTCTGTGACCCTGGGCAAGTCACAAAGTCTCAGTTTCTTCATCGTTAAACTGGGGTTAATAATTGTGTCTTCCTCCCCTCAAGTTGGTTCCAGGATTAAATGAGATTATATAATATATATGTAAATATTTTGCAAATCTTAAAGCACATAACTATTAAAACGATCTTTCATTTCCCTCATCATTTTCCACCCAGCTCCTTTTCTGAACTTCATGATCTCCAGACACTCATCATTTTGAAAGATTAAATCATCTCTAAAACTCACTGCTCCTCAGCACCCTAAGCCAGGGGCCTCTCCCTTCCCCTGATTAAAGAGTCCCTCCCAGATCCTCCACCATACAAGGAAAGCTTTCTGGGAATTCTCTTCATTATTTCCCATCCTGCTACTTTCCTATATTTCATGATCTCCAGAAACCATCTTTGTTCAAGGTGAAATCAGCTGAAACTCCCCTCCTCAGATCATCTCCCTCTCTGACTAGAGGACTTCGTCATGCTTCCCTCATGTCCGTGTAATCTTCCCCTGCCATCTCTCTTTTCTGCTTCTTTCTATATGTTGTATTCTCCATTAGATTGAGGTCAGGGAATTTCTTAGGTCTTTCCTTGTACCCCCAAACACTTAGAACTGTGCCTGGCACACAGGAACTGCTAAATAAATGTTTATTCACTCTTATTTCCCTTCTTCCCCTTTCAGTACTGATCCTCAAGAAACGTTCATAGACCCATTCACTCTGAATAACTGAGAATAATTTAAATTAAGGCAGCCAGTGCAGTGAATAGATAGAGGGCTGGGCCTGGAGTTGGGAAGACCTGAGTTCAAATTTGGCCTCAGACACTCAGCTGTGTGACCTTGGGCGAGTTACTTAACCTTTGCCTCAGTTTCCTCAGCTGTGAAACAGGGATAGTAATAACACCTACCTCGGAATTATTGTGAGGATTGAATGAGATATTTGTAAAGTGTTTAGCTCAGTACCTGACACATAGTAGATACTGTATAAGTGATTATTCTCTTTTCTTCCCCTCCCCCAATCTTTCTAGAGATGATAATATTTTAAGAGGTAATCTTAAATTAAGGGAATAAATTCTAACGGTGGAAGTCTAGGCATCAAAGAGTAGAAATCAAGTTATGCCACTCATAAGAAGTTACCTACTCAATTTCTCTATAAAGTTCAGACCATAGGTACAAGCACAAGTAGCTGGTCTCCCTTCCTCAAGTCTGCATACTAGGGTCCATCCCCATTCAGTGGCCAAAGGGATGCACTTGAAGCACATGTCCACCAGCGTAGTGCCCAGCTCAGTAAATTCTCATGGTTCCCTATTACATCCGGGATCAAATATAAAATCCTGTTCGGATTTTAAAGCCCTTCACCACTTGGCCCTTTCTTATCTTTCTAGTCTTCCTACATGTGATTTTCTCTTCAATCCAGTAACACCATTCTCCTTACTATTTCTTGAAAACAGCACTGTATTGCCTGACTTTGTGCCTTTTCCCTGGCTTTCTCTCATGCCTGGAATGCCCTTCCTCTTCACTGCGACCTCCTGACTTCTCTGGCTTCCTTCAAGACAGCTCCAATTCCACCTTCTTCTGACCTCTCCTTCTCCCATTGCTAGTGTCTCTCCTTTGAGATTACGTCCATGAAATCCAAGAAAGCGCCCAAGTTGGGAATGATGAGCCAGTGGTCATTTACATTACATATAAGTTATGTACAACATATATAGGTCTTTATTATACACATATTTGTGTGCTGTTTCCTTCATTTTAATGGGAGCTCCTTGCAGTCAGGGAGCAAGGGGTGTGCCAGCAGATGTTTAACAGCTGGGGAGGGGGTGGACATGTTTGAGGGACGCATGATTAAGTTTCATCTTCATATGAACATTTTCTCCATTGCTTTCTTAGACAATCAACAGAATTCTAAATCAAGCCCTGATTCATAAGGTTTGTAGATTTCTGAGGTATAAATCCTCACACTGAATATTTAACAATGACTCTTGATAGCCCGGAGAAGTTGGTCCAACATACCAGCCGACACCTTATGTTTTGCCTTCCTTTGCAAGCTTTGTACAGTGCCGAGCACAGAGTAAATCTTCAATAAACGCTTGTTGACTGATTGAAACACTACAAAGCAGTCTTGGGAAAACCAAGTAATAGTTTTCTATCATGCTGTCCTTTTGGACAGTGTTCCTGCTACTTTTATACATGTATCATGGCTGTTGTTGGTGATAAGTCATTTCAGTCATGTCTGACTCCCCTTGACCCCATTTGGGGTTTTCTTGGCAAAGATAGTAGAATAGTTTGCCATTTCCTCCTCCAGCTCTTTTTTAGAGATTGAGAAATTGAGACAAACAGGGTTAAGTGACTCATCCAGTATCACACAGCTAGCAAGTATCCGAGGCTGGATTTGAACTTAGGTCCTCCAGATTACAGGACCAGAACTCTATCCACTGTGCCACCTTACTGCCCATACACAATAAATATTCATCGTTAAGAAGCGAATGATAAAAATATGTTGCTTGTTGCAGGTGTTATAGAAGGCTTATTGTTTCTGTTCAAGTATGAATTGGACTACATGACTCCAAAATCTCTTCCAACTCTATTATTCTGTGATATATATTAGCACTTTGCTTCTCAATCTTAATGACATTGACTTGCCTCAGAAGGACTTTTACCAAGATGGTATTTAAAAAGAAAAAAAAGCATAATTAGCATATGCATAATTTTTTACTTAATCATAGGGTGTTAATGATCAGGAAACTTCATTACAGATTACTTAGTTTGAAGTCCTGAATTTTGTAGGTACAGAGATTGAGCCACAGAAAGAATAATTTACTTGGCTATGGTCACATAGCAAGTTCCAGGTATGCCAAATATCATGTGCTAAAAACTCCCAAGACAAGAACCATAAGCTAGCTAGCTATATGTATGAACGTATGTATAATAAATAAATGGTTTGAGAAGAGAGTGGTGGCACCAGCTTATCATTGGTTGATCATAGATAGGAAAGATCTGTGCATGCACGTGTGGATTCATAGATGTGTAATATTGACCAATTTTGCTATGTAGTTTAACAATATAACTAGAAGAAAAGAAATTAGGTGCTCTCTATATTGCATACTTTCTCATTTTCTGCAATACTACTTTTAAAATGTACTGGAAATTTTAAAAATTAAAAATTATTTCATTTACTGTGCAAATATGTTTTTAAAATGTTAGAATGTGCATTACATTTTAAAAATATTTCCGTTTCACCATCCTGAGTGTTTCATTGAACTTAATTTCCATTTAGTCATGTAATAGGAGAACTGTAACCAGGAAGATGATGAGTTTCACCTGGATCACATTTTAAGCAATTATGTGTTTCAGGCAATCTTTAACCAGGTGTAACTTAATCAATTTAAGGTATGCTCAGTTAGGGCCAAGTTATTCAGAGTGTTGGCTAAGGGCATTCCTATGTTAGACCAAATTGAAAGTAATAGCAAGCATAAAGTGTCAGTGTATATATTGCCAAGACCAAGACATAGGCAGGTGTAAAAATTTTTTTTTGATTTAAAAAAAGTAGTTGGAGCCAATCTTTTAGACAGAACAGAGACTATATTGTACTCAGATTTGACTCTTCTAAGATCCAGTAATATTTAGAATCCATTAAGTACACTGAATGTAGCAGGGGACTTTTTTGAATGTTTGGCATCATCACTAATATTTCAGGTATCTGGGGTTTCTTTTCTGTGGGTTCACCCTCCCCTAATTCAGTCTCTATATACCTTAATAGATGATCACCTTAGATTTCTGTTGCTGAAAGTCATCACCTAGTGGTCTACCCTCTGGTGATGAATATTAAACAAAAAATTAATACTGCCTTCTGTGTTCTAGGCACATATCTGCCAGAAACAATTTTTCTTCATTTAATCTTATCTCACTGTAAGTATTTCTAATTTAGAGAGAGAAATGTCCATACCAACATAGTTTCCTGTCCTGCACCATCACTACCCCAAGACAGTTTGAAGTAATACTTTAGGAATCTTGAATAAGTAAAAGGTCACAGAATTGTTACTGTTGCCCAAAACACAAGTTTGGGGTTTTTAACATTTTACTCCATCTCAAAGAACAGTCACTTAAAAACTACTCAATTCCTCTCTTTATCACTACCTCTAGTAACCTCCTAAAATAATCAAAGGAATCTCATCTCCTTAATCAATACTTTAATCTCTTCAGAGAGTTATTTCTCTTGGTTTGATTACCACCTTTAATCCATTTTCCCCCTCCTCAATTTTTGTTTCTGACCTTTTTGCGCACTTTCCTAAAGGGAAAAGAATCTGTAAAGGACTTGAAAGAGTTCACAGTGTACTGATATAGCCTTTGAACAAGTCCATAGTATAATGAGGCATTTGGTAGATCTTTAGTGGAAGATAATACCGTGATAACTTACGTTTATATATAGACTTCAAGATTCTTTATGTACTATTATTTCCCTTATATTTCACAACACTTAGTAGTAAAAAATGTAATTGTCTTCATTTTTAAAGATAAGGAAACTGAGACTCAGAGTAATACCTTACATTTACAAAAGTGCTTTAATGTTTTCCAGGTTTTAATATAAACTATCTAATTTGATCCTTGCAAAAGCCGTATGCTTTAGGTGATAGCTCACATAGTTAGTTATTTGTGGAGGCTTAATTCCTAACTCCAAGCTGACTCTCACATTCTGCCCAGGTGACTTGACTAGGTCACTTCTATATTTCATTACTTAAGCGAATATCGTAAATTTGATTCTCCTTGCACTTGTGCAAATTCCAGCCCTTTCATAACATTAGGCAATTCTTTTCCAGATGCAGGTCCTTCATAGAGGATCTATCCACTGAGCTATTTATCGCTTAATCTCAATATAAGACCAACCATCTTTTTTTTTTTTTTGCTCCTAACCATATGTTTTCTTGATATCTCCTGTCAATTCTTATTTCAAGTAGCAGTTGTTAATATATCACAGTGTGCTTAAATTTATCGTGCATCTCACCTGTTCCCTTTGAGGTTCTTGGCATTTTATTTTTTAAAGATTATGTTATTCCATTACTCTTTCTCCCCAGTCATAGAATATAGTCATAGAGTATCACCAGAATAACTGTTTGTTTGTTTCTTTGTTTGTTTTTGAATTTTGGTGTCAGAGCCATCTTTGATCCTCAGAAGTACTACACAGCTTCTCAGTGTAGCCCAAATCAATTCAACAAATATTTGAATATACCTACTGTCTACAATGCATTTTGTTAGGTGCTAGAGATACAAAGAGAAAAATGGACAGTCTTTCTTTAAGGATTAGACCTTAAGGAACTCCACAGTAGACCTAGTTTATTTTCCATTTGTGAGTCCTATCCAAGTTATTTTTACTGATGAATTAACTCAATGGCTTGATCTCCACTATGTGTCATAATCTGGAAATAAATATTCTTCATCTATAGGGGTTTTCCTCTGCCAAATATTAGATCAATCTCTTTTGAGTGGTCGTGAATTTCACCATCAAAGCTCTATAGCATACTTACAGGGGCTTAATTCAGTCAGCACAATGTCATCGAAAAACAGCATGATCTGGAGAATTTATTCACTTATAGGAAACTTTTGTTTTATATAGACCCTGCCCATCATCACTGTATCAAAGTATCACAGATTTAGACCTAGAAGAGACCTTAGAGGCCATTGTATACAACCCGCACTTTTTGCTTTTGAGGAAACAGATCCAGAGACGTGAAATGATCCTCAGGAGTACCAATAGCAAGTGTAGCAGGGAAGTATCTGAAGAGGAGCTTGAACTCCAGTCTTCCTGACTTCAGTCCTCTGTCCTTTATGCCAAGGAGTCAAGAGATGCCAAAGAATGTTCCCTATAACAATGGCGAAAACCTTGGACCAGAATACAGGTTCATGTTTTCTGTGACACTCTATACTGATAAAAGATCAGTAATACATTTATCTCTAAAGCTGGTTTCCTCTATTAAAAACATTATATTCTTAACATATGTATGTTGGGGATGACTTTTAAGGGTATATTTTACTGTACCAAGTCAAATTTTGTTTGTTTTTGTGATCAAATCCTTGACAATGTTGTGTTATTCATACCTTTCAGTCAGTTGTGTGGTCACATAACTAATCTACTATAGAAAATCATCTGTAAAAACCTCCCTATTGCTTTCTAATATTTTCATCAAGGATACCCTAGATCCATGAAAAGATGATTCTTATAAAGATAAATTTATAGATGCGTTGTTGTTAATGCCTTCTTTGTGGTTTATTTTAGTGATAATAATGCAGTCTGTATTGTGTGTGTGTGTTAACTATTCTTTTCTTGAATTATCTTGAAAATTCACTCCTCAGTTCCTACAAAATTACTTGACTTCTAGCTTGGATTTTGAGTAGTTGGTAATGTCTTTGTGTTTTTTTTAAATGATAATAATGCTGTTTGGAGTGTATGTGTGTGGGGGGGGGGTAACTATTCTTTCCTTGAATTATCTTGAAAATTCATTCCTCAGCTCCTATAAAATTATTTGACTTCTAGCTTTTTTTTTGTTTTCTGTACATACTTGGTTACTGTCTTCTCATCAACAACATTTGTTGTTGAGTCACTGGTGCCCAAAAAGTACCGCAAATCTGTTCCATTTTCCATCCTTTTGTTGCATTTCGGTTTAATCACCAAGTGCTTCTAGTCATTCTGGCCTATTTTGGCAGCAAAACTGCCATATTTACAGTCTAAGGTTCTAGTTTTGAATGTTCAGCTCTGCCAACTCCACAAAACTGGGAGTCATTTAATCTCTCTAAGCCTCAGTTTCCTCATCTGTATAATTAAGGCATTGAATTAAATATTTTATTAAGACCTTTTCAGATCAAAAACTGTGATTCTATGATGATCTGGGTCTCAATGTTTAACACAGTTCCTGGCACATAGAAAGTGTTTCATATTTGCTGATTGACTTGCCTTCCCTTCCTACCTCATGGCATTGTTGAGAGTGTAAAATAGAGTAACGTGTAAAAGTACTTTGTTTTGTACAAAAATCACTCCTGTTTTTGCTATTTTCATTACTGCTTTATTGTTTTATTATATCAGTTTTATATGTTATAGTTCAATGTTGTAGAGTCTTGCAATAACCAATATGGTGTAAATGGAATACAGATACTGAAACAACTTTTTTTTCCATGACTAAATATTTGAGTTAGAAATTTAGAATTCTTCCTCTGTAAAATAACCTTACAGATATATACAGTGTCTTTTTAACTAGGGATAGGAACAGTTTATCACAGGCCAGCAGACAGATTGCTGGTTTATTTTGTACAGTCCTAAGCACTGTGCTTTATACACAGGAGCTCCTTGATGATTATTTGTTGCTTTGATTTGATTATATTCTGTTATCTCTGTCCTTTGTATTTTAGAGAAGGCGGAGGAGACATATAATGATTTCAATCATATCTTGATGACTTGGGGGTTTGATGATTTACTTTGGATCAGATACCTTGCCTTACTACCATCCTACTCCCTGTGCTTTGACCTTATTAGTGTTATTGTAGGAGAAGGGGAAAGAAGAAAAATTACAATGTAAATCTAATCACTCTAATACTTTTTAGTAGCTCTGGCTTAGGAGTGAAAGCTCAGATTATCAACAGATTGAATTTATTGTGGAAATCTAAAAAATTGTGTGTGTTGGGTAGGGGAAGGTGAAGTAATTCATTACCCAAATGAATCCAAATATTCAAGGAGTTTCTTGGTTCTGTGCATATTCTTTTTATATACTTTTGTGGCACAACTTGATGGATTTAAGGAGGGTTATAGCTAGACAAATAAATATAAAATAGGAATGTCACATGGATAAATGATACCTTCTGCTGTTTACATATATATGTGTGTATATGTGCATGTATGTATACTAAACTACATATATGTATGTTTGTCTATATCTACATATGTATATATATGTATATATACATTTATATATATATCAGACTATAAAGGGAGATTTGGGAGAACATTTCCATTTACAGAGATTTTATTAAAGCTATACAGTTTCAACAGTTTGTACACATGGAACTTTTTGTTTGTTTACTCCTCCAGGTGGCTGTATTTGTATCTATTTGTAAATGTATCAAGGAGAATTACTTAGAGGATGCCCAACATCCTCCACTTAAGTAACAAGTTAGCAAATCAGTCTTTAGCCATATTGTGGCTCTTCACTGAAGGGTTCGTTTTCATTCATTTATCTTAATAACACTTAAACGTTATTATTCGAATGATTTCAACTCCTGTTACTAGTTGTTCTTTTGTTGGGTTTAATGTTTTTCACCCTGAGATTATCTGTGTGTTTCATCTTTCTCTGTGGTCATCATCTTTTAGAATATATGTGGGGAACCAAAAATTGACCAGCTCTTTTCTTTTAGGTCTTTTATTTTAGTGTCTAATGAGTTTTAGTGTGAATACTGGTAAGTGTATGTTAACATAGCTCAGTTGAGAGATTACGTGTTGCAGTGGAAAATACGGCTGGACTGAGGATCAGGGCCCTTAAATTCTTCCACTAACTAGCTTCAACTGACCTTCAGCAAGTCACCTAATCTCTCTAGGTGTCAGTTTCCCCATCTGTAAAACTAAGAGTTTGAAATAGATACTCTCCAAGTGCTTTCCAGTTCTCGCTTTTTATGATTCTCAAATCATAAAGGCAAAAGAATATCTCTTGACAGGAGGGATTCGATAAGGAAAGGAAAAAGACCAAAAGAAGAGAGAGAGAAAAAGTTACTGAAAATCTGAAGACTAATTTGTAATTTGTTCACAAATATAGGAAAATAAGCTATATCATTACATCCTATCATAACTCCTTTGTCAGAGACAAGAATAACTGACCAGATTACCATTCAAGAGTGACATTTTATCTGTATTTGAGAGCTCCAGAAGCTTCTGTAATCACTGTGTTGCAAAGCTCAACATCAATTGAAAGTATTCTAACAAAAATGGATCAAAGGGGAGTTCTCTTACTACAAAATAATTTTTAGAGATAATATGAATAGCAAATAAATACAAAAACCAGAAATGACATACCGTGTTCTCAGTGCCAGTTAGATTTCAGAGGGATATTTCATTTCTTAAAGGGGCCTGTTACTTCCTCTCTCATCCCAGTCTGATGAAACTATTGCAACAAAATCTCTAGCATTCGTCTCTCCTAGTACCCATCTTGGAAAGCCCACTCAGCAAAGTTCCTCCTTTGATTCAAGCTTTCTCTTTCTTGCGGCCCTGGGGGTGTTTTAATCTGGCTATAGCTCATACTGGGCCACTGATTATTTTACTTTTGGCATTTTTATGTAGCCAGTCGTGCCCCTCATACTTGGGACCTCTACTCTCCATTGATTTTTTTTTTCTTCAAGCATTGCCTAATGAGTTTTCTAAAGGTCACTAAATTTAGTTGACATACTTTTCAAAGGAAATGCAGCTCAGATATCACAGAATTTGAGAGTTGGAAAAGACTTTGCATACCATATAGTGTATTTCTTATCCAATTCATGAATCCTTCTTCAATATTCCCTATGTTAGATCATATAATCTCTGTTGGAAAAAAAAAACTTCATTGATGAGTTCACTGCCTCACATGGCAACCCAGTCTATATTTAGCTATAATTGTTAATAAAATCCTTATACTCAACTGAAATCTTACTCCCTGAAACTCTTACCCAATTCGTTCATATTCTGCCCTATGGCTACAAAAAAAAAATAAATCCAATCTCTCTTCCATATTATAACCCTTCAGATATTTGAGGGCATCTGTCATTCCCTGCCCCCCCCAACTGAATCTCTTCTAAACAAGCCCAGTTCTTTCAGTGGTTTGTCACGTGATACTATGTGATATTGAATTTCTTTACCATTCTCCTCACTGCTATTTTGCCAATATCTGTTCTAAATTTCTATGTAATAGAGCATAAATGTGATGAGGGGAAGAAGGGAGAGTGGAGAGTAGTATCTTAACATCAACATAAAAGAAAGCCTCTAGTGGAATCCTCATAGGGTCTGTCCTTACCCCTGGGTCATTTAACGTTTTTAATGACTTGGATGAGTACATAGATGGTATATTTAATAAAACTATGAAGGATAGCTACCACGTTAGAGGATGATCAGTACATAGAAAGATCTTGGTAGATTAGAACACTGGGCTAAATCAAATGAGATGGGATAGGGGCAAATTCAACATCTTGCACTCAATTTCATAAAGTCAATTTCACTAATAGAATATGTGGGTAACAAGTCATCTGAAAAAGATCTTGTGGTTTTAGTAAACTTCAAGATCGATATCAATCAGTGGTGTGTGGATAAATATTTTAGAACAAAAGGGTCTTATAGTCTTAGACCACTTAGACAGTTTTTGCCTTTCTTTGTATCCTCAGTACTTACACAGCGCCTGGCACAGAGTAGGCATTTAATAATTATTTGTGGAGTCGACTTAATTAAGAGATGCATAGTATCCAAGACTAGAGAGGTGACAGTCCTGTTGCATTCTGTCCTTGTCAGACTTTATATTTTAGTGGTGACACTGATAAGCTCAAGGGCTCTCAGAGGAAAGTGACAAGGATATTTAATGACTTCAGTATCAGGCCTCAGGACGAGTTGAAGGAACTGTGGAAGTTTAGCCTGCAGAAGAGAAGACTAATTGGAGACATGATAACTGTATTCAAATATTTGAAGGGCTAGCATATGAAATACCGATTAGATTTGTTGCTGTTGGCCCCAGAGGGCAGAAATAGGAGCATTGGTTAGGAGTTTCAGACAGAGGAATTTTGCTTCCATCTATGGGGTTTGGGGGGGGGCTACCTCAAGGGGTTAACCCTCCCCCACACTCCAGGCTCTTCAAACACGGCCTATAATAGCTTGCTTCCACTTCTTTTGCTCCAACTTTCTTCTAAAGTCTGGATTCTAACATCTTTCAAATGAAACATCTATCTCCGCAATTCCCAATGATCTCTCAACTGCCAGATCTAATGGCATTTTCTCAGTCCTCATCTTTCTCAGCTTTTCTGCCACACTGGTATTGCTGAGCTCTCTATCCTTCTCGATATTTGATCCTCTTTAGGATTTCAGGACACTACTCTCTCTCAATTCTTCTCCTTCCTGCCATCCATATCACACCCCAAGCTTCTGTCCTAGACCTTCTCTTCTCTCTCTGCATTCTATTACCTAGTGACCTCATCTGCTCACATAGTTTTAGTCATCTTCTTTATTCTGATGAGTCCTTGATCTAAATATACAGCCATAGTTTCTCTCCCAAACTTTAGTTTGTTATCACTAATTGCCTATTGGTCACTTCAACTGCAATGTCCTCTGGAGGTCACAAACTCAAAATATCTAAAACATTATACTTGTCCCCACACTCAGCTTTCTTTTGAAATTTCCTGTTTCTTATGTTGTACCACCATCCTTCCATTCATCCTTGACTCACTCCTCATTCCCCTTCACCCCACATATCCAGTCAGATGCCAAATCTTGTTTTTACTTTCATGACATTCTTGAGTATGTCCTTTCTCCACTCACACAGCCATCACCCTAATTGAAGCCCTCTTCCATTTGGCTGGACTACTGCAATAACCTCTCTTACACACAATCAACTCTGCTGGCTCCTATTACCTGTAGGATCAAATACACACTCCTTGGTTTGATTTATATATAAAGTTCATCACAACCTGTCCCCATCCTAACTTTCCAGCCCTATTACACTTTACTAGCTTCCACACACTCTGCATACCAGCCAGTCTGCTCTTCTAAACTCCATCTTCTGTCTCTGTACCTCTGCACAGTCAATCTCCTATCTCTGAATGTAATCCATCTTAATCGTGGCCTCTTGGCATCCCCCGATCTTCAAGCTGTATTTCACCTTCTACATAAGACATTTCCTGATTATACAGCTGCATGTCCCTTTTCCTTGCAGGTAATCTTGGTGGAAAGGGATTTGTTCTTTATATTTGTTCTGGATTTTGCTATATATTTGTTCTATATTGTGCTATATACAGGGTATCCCAAAAGTCTTAGTGAAATTTCAGGCTTTAATAGCTTAAGTATTACTAGCTTCAATGGCTTTAACTATGCCTACAGTCTTTTAGGATACTTTGTGTGCATGTTTTCTGTCCTATTAGAACAGAACTGTTTTGCTTTTCTCTTTGTATCTCCAGAGCCTAGAACAGTGCCTGATAAATAGTAGACCTTTAATATCATCATCATGATAATTTATTAAGCACTTTCTATGCGCCAGGCACTGGGCTGTAAAGAAAGGCAAAAAGAAATCCCCTGTCCTCAAGGAGCTCACGTTCTAATAGGAAAGGCAGCTTGAAAATAATTACATACAAAGGAGATATACACTGGATTCATGGGAGGTAATCTGAGAAGGAAGGTATGAGTGAGAGGAGCAGAGATGATGGGAAAGTGAGACTGGGAAATGCCTGTTGCAGAATGTCTTGGAGGATAATAAATGTTTGTTAGTCATCTTGCCTTTTCAATCAATGTCAGGGACATTGCCAAAATTCTTGTTCATGCCTGTTTGGACTATATGCACCCTGAGTACGCTTTCAATTCTGAGTTGTTGTGATTATTTCTTTAATTCTGATTGTTAATGCCATTATTGACTTCCATTAATGTCATTAGACAGCATGGTAAAGAAGAGAAAACTGTACTTGAAGTCAGAGAAACCCTGGGTCCTGATCCTATCACTGGTCCTTCCTAACTGTGGGACCGTGGGTCGGTCCCCCCCCCTCTGTAAAATGAGGATAACTTGCAGCATCTACCCACATGGAGTTATTATGATAATCACATGAGATGATATATTTAAAGAGCTTTGTAAAGCTAAAGCACTATATCAATCTCAGCTATTATTATTAATTGGGGAGAGAATGTTTTTAGCAGCCACATCACACTATTGGCTCATCGAGCAAGTAGTCCTACCCATATTGTCTTTCTTTCATGAGCACATCAGATCAGGGACTTTGTGGAGAGGAGAAAGTAGGATCCCCTACCTAATATGGTTGGGTGCTCAGAGCAACTGATGGATAATATGTGGATGGTTGGGATGTTGTGGAAAAACTGCCTCTGCTGCTGTGGGTAGAGCCAGGACAAGACATCTGTAAAGTTTTAAGGCTAATTTTCAAAATCATGTCCACCGTATACTACTCTCTGCTGAAGGACGTGAATTTTAACTGTAATGTATGTGACTTGATTTGTCACTGAGGATCATATGGACAAATCTCTCAAGAATTGTAACCACTTGCAGTTGCAACAGATTTAGGTCCATAATCTAATTGTAAGGTCTCAAGTTCATATTAACTCTGCTGTCGGAAGTGGTTATGAAGCATGAATTGTTCCCAATTATGCCCCCAGTTAGAGTGACCACAATGGGCTGTTAGGTTCTACCTCTGCACTAGAAAAGGTCACTCTTGCCTGTGGAGATCCCAGAGCAATTCTTCACCCCTGGGCTGTTCACAAAGGAAAGCAAGAAATGCCAAAGACAACGTCAACCACAGGTATTTATGAGAAATAAGATTAGATCAGTCATATGCCATCTTTAGCAATAAAAGGACATGTTTAGAAATGGATGCCAGTAGCACTGAACTAAAGTAGGGCAAGAGAGGGGCTAAGAATTGCCAGTTTCTCCATACATTCCTGGATGTTTCTGGTTTTGGTTTTGTTTATTTTTTGTTTTGATTTCTTGTGGGTTTTTTTTCATTCCAAGTTTGAATACCTACCAAAAAAAAGTACAATCTTGTATTATGCTGCTTGTACCTTTAGCTTTCACCTCTCAGGTCTTCCTTTGGAAGTTGCCACCACAGTGGTGCTTCATCCTGGACAAAGCCACACTATCTCTTCTGTCTCAGTGTCTCTGCCTATCATCTCTGTCTCTTTCACACACACCCCCCCCCACTAAGCCTTTCTCCCTTTCCTCCACTTCCCTCTCTCCACTCTCTCTTTCCCTTTTCATTTCTTTCCCTCGCTCCTTCCCTCTCCCTCTCTGTCTCCCTCCCTGTCTTCTATTAGCTTCTCCTTTTCCAAAACTGAGAAGAAATACAACTCTCTGGGTCTTTAGCAGTCAAACCGAGCCTTGCCGAAGGACTTTTATCCTATCAATGAAACACGAGGGGCAGTGTAAAGTAGTGGCTTAGTAGAATTGGCCTTGAAATTAGGAAGATCTAGACTCAAGTCTTGCCTCTGACACATACTACCTGTAGAACCCTGGACAAATCACATAATATGAGCAAAAGGGCATTGAGGAAACCCCTTATCTGAAACTTGCTATACTTATGAAATCATAGGTCTGTTTTTTTTAAAAATCGGTGTTATGTGTATTTGAGGCCCACTATCCACATTCCAGTCCAGGTTTGCAGAATTCTAGCCTATTCCATGAACCCAGAAGGTCTCAGCTCTCCCAAATGCCTGGTACCTAAGAAGCACATTGCTTCTCAGAGTTAACCCTTTTTCATACACTCCCCCCCAATTAACCCTTTCTGTTATAGTTTATTTAAAGACTATACAAACTATATGTGACTCAGAAATGTATTTCAATAAGATTTGTATAAAATGCTTGCAAAATATAATTACCAAAGGTTTTTCGAAGGGGTTACTATTCTCTCCCCTATTATGTTGCTCATACCTTCTTTAAAAAAAACCTTACAGCTGGGTATTATGGAAAGAGCACTGTCTCTGGAAACAGAGGACGGGATAAAATCCTACCTTTGTCATTGACTTTTTGTGTCACGTTTGAAAAACTCACATGGCCCTAATTTTCCTCATTGGGAAAATGAAGAGATTGGACTAGTTGGCTTCTGAAGACCCTCCCAACTCTTAAGTGTTAGGGAAAAGAAACACAATAACATGAACGTGAATTTTATTAAACCTGTTAATAATGATGCCTGACATTTATATGAAGCTTTCAGGTTTGCATAGACTTTATATACATTATTTAATTGTTACCCACTCATTGAAGTAGGTATTATTGTTATCTGCCTTTCACAGATAGGGAAACTGAGGCAGGATGAGGTTAAGTGACTTACTTGCTCAGAGGTACACAGCTAGTAAGTGTCTGATGTGATGATATTCGAACACAAGTGTTCCTGTCTCTTAAGTCCAACAACTGTATCCAGTTCTCTGTGCCACATATTCCCAGAAGGGAAGAGACAATGCATCATCATTTCATAGCACAGTCAAAATCTGTTTCCTAAGGGTGTAAGGCTGGAATCTGGGCATCTGCCTTTGCCACTAAGTAGCCGCATGACTTTAAGAGAAATCACTTCATCTTTCTGGGCTTCGGTGTCTCTGACTGTAAAATAAGGAATTTGGACTAGATGATCTCTGAGGTCTCCATCAACTTTAGCTTGCTGTCATTCTATAAAATGTTTACTAAGACAGGCATGGCTTAACTTCAGTTTAAGGTAGATACCTTTTGAAATGGGTAAACTGTAACTTACAGATGGAACATAGATCATCTGAGCCTGTGCTATTGAAAACAGGACCTTTTGAAAATATTTGGAAAGTCCCATGTTTTCTCTGATTTTATCATCATGGTGAAAAGTAGTCAGATTTGAATTTGGCAAAAACCTTCGAAAAATCAAAAATTAGATTGCACGTAAAACTTGAGTAACCTCCTCAAGCAGTAGGAATTTTGTCATTTACAGAGTGGATGAACATTGATTTGGATTTTAGTCTTTATTCTTATTATTTAGGCTTATTCTAGCAAAGAGAATTCATAAAAATTGATAATAGGTAACTCCTACTTTTAAATGACTTCAATTAGCCGTGGGCTTCCCCATTCCTCCCAGAGGAAGTAGCAGTAAATAACCTTAAGAAAATAAAAGGAAGCAACTATTTTAAACGTTGTCAAGTGATGTTTTAATTAAAATATTATGTGTATGCATGTTTTATGTACAATTTAGGGAACTTTCATCAAAGTAAACTATATTATCAAAAAGCCTTAATCCCTTTGAAATATTTTAGGGAGCATTTACTTTTTGCACACTGTTAAAGGATAAGATTATTTAATAGTCTGGATGAGAATTTGCCAGCTTTCAGAAAATATGATCCTCATCCTTATGACGAATTCATACCTAATAAAAGTGTACCTCATACTTTTTGGTCAGTGAATAAAAGATCACTGATACTTCAGTTTCATAACATTACAGTTATATTCAGATTTTTTTAATACCAAAACAATTTCATTTTCAATTCTATTTTTTGTTCAGAAAGCTGTGGTTTATTTCAGCTTTTAAAACTAGCATCAAGCACTCCCCTAAAAACAACTATTCCTAAAAAGAATTTTTTATACGTTGTTTACAAGGAAGTCTCAAATAAATGACTGTTGGTTTTGCTTGACAGGACTTTGAGTAGGGTTCTGATTGTTTTTTCTTAGGAATTTTTTTGTTTGGAGGGGCATAGGGGATCTCCTGGTTTTAGATTTTATTCTTTGGTTCTCATAACTGTTCAAAAAGATTTTCCTTTTCCTTTGGAACAGTGGAATTAGCAAATTTGGTCTTTAACAAATGGCTGTTTATGCATAATGTCATACAATCTAAAAACCTAATTCACATCCCACAAAATATAAAACTTAATTCTTTTTACTTTTGAAAATATCTGTTCTAAAAACTATATTTTTATGACATACCTGACACCTCCCAATTTTTAAGGCCACCGTGACACTTCCATGCCACTTATTTGATGTATGTCAGTCGGCCGGCATCTCTGTGTGTGCACATTCTCCTACATCTGTCCATGGGGACATCATTCTGACATCCTAAACCTCATATGAATGCGTGTTTTGTGGCTCATGATGTTCCGAGATAAATGTATACATTTTTATGGTGTTGATTAGATGTGTACTGAAAAAAGAACAGAAGCTTCTTGGTAATACTGCAGTAAGCATTTTATTGGTGGATTCCTTTTTCCTTTCACTGTGACCTGTGAATGTCAGAATAGGCTCACTGCCAATTTTGTGATCTGCTGCTCGCTTCAAAATGGAGGCAGGAAGGTATCCATTTTCATCAAGAAGATGACAGTGTTTCAGTCCTCCAGACCATCTGGAGAGAGGAACTTTTTAAGCAAAAGAAAATGGGAACTTTTTAAAAATTATATTTAGCAAGAAAGAAAAGGAAGAGGAATAAACATTTAAAGTTAAACTATACCTTATGAGTTCGTGATTGTCTAGTATACTGTCCTGTTTAGCTGAAACATAAACAAGAAAATACACAGGCTATTTTTACAAAGAACTAGTTCCCAAAGCCTCTGGAGTATTAGTAAACGAATGTAAGTAAATTAGTTTTTTGGCACACTTGTTAAGTTTATTGCACACACAAATATAATAAGTACAAGAAAAAGAGATTTCCTTCTGATGCACGCATTGTATGTTGGTGGTCTTATGTAGATCCAGACTTTTAATGGCCCTTTTCATGCATCTCTGCAAAGAGCTCACACCATGAGAATTTAATATCCCAAGATAGGTTTATGATTTTCAGTGGTCTTGATAGTGTTGTTCCCTAGATTTCCCTTCCCTGCTCCCTTCTTCTTTTTAAGAACAAAGAGTTTACTTAAAGGGTGGAGTAAATGCAGAGCTTAGTTTGTAGCTTTTATTTTTTGCCTTCAACATTCATGTGAACTCTCTGCTTTTAGGCAATAATGATAACAATAATAAAAACAACAATAAAAAGTATTATATTAAACACTTTGATGTTTTACGTTTTCTAATATCCCAAGACCACACTGTGGATGTTATATAGAATATCTGTAGTTACATAGGAATTAGCAAAAAGCTTCGTCGGTATTCTTGGCTTAGACCGGGATGTATCACACCTGGTTTTTGTTTTTTAAAGCCTTAAATGTGTATTTTTTTTCCTTTTCACATAAATACAAAGCCTTTCTTTTTCTCTCTTTTTGTCTTTCTATTGTTTTATTTTATGAGCCAGTTTAGAACTAAACAAGTTCAAAAACTGGAAAATAATATGGCAAAAACTAGGCATAGACCAACATCTCAATCCATATATCAAGATAAGGTCAAAATGGGTACCATGATTTAGATATAAAAGTTGATACCATAAGCAAATTAGGAGAGCAAAGAATAGTTTACCTGTCAGATCTGTGGGGAAGGGAAGAACTTATGACCACACAAGAAATAGAGAACATTATCAAATGCAAAATGGATCATTTTGATTCCATTTAATTAAAAAGGTTTGCACAAACAAAACCAATGCAATCAAGATATTAGAAGGAAAGACGAAAGATGGGAAACAGTTTTTACAGCCCATGTTTCTGATAATGCCGCAATCCTCAAAAATATAGAGAATTGACTCAAATTTATAAGAGTACAAGTCATTCCCCAATTGATAAATGGTAAGAGGATATGAACAGGCGGTTTTCAGATGAAGAAATCAATGTTATCTATAGTCTGAAAAAAATGCTCTAAATCACTATTGACTAGAGAAATGCAAATCAAAACAACCCCGAGGTACTGAGACTGGCTAATATAACAGAAAAGCAAAATGATAAATGTTGGAGAAGATGTGGGAAAAATTTGGAACATTACTGTGTTGTTGGTGGAGTTGTGAACTGATTCAACCATTACAGAGAACAATTTGGAACTATACCCAACAGGCTATAAGCTGTGCATACCTTTCGATCCAGCAATACCACTACTAGGCCTATATCCCAAAGAGTTCATAAAAAAGGAAAAGAACCCACATGTATGAAAATATTTATAGTAGCTCTTTTGTGTTGGCACAGACTTGGAAATTGAGGGAATACCCATCAATTGGGGAATTGTTAAATGTGTTGTAATATATGAATGTAATGGCATACTGTTGTGCTATAAGAAATGATGAACAGGCAGACTTCAGAAAAACCTGGAAAGACTTATATGAACTGATGCTGAGTGAAGTGAGCAGAACCAGGAGAACATTGTACACAGTAATAGCAACATTGTAAGATGATAGACTTAGCTCTTCTCAGCAGTGCAAGGATCTAAGATGATTCCAAAAGACTCATGATGGAAAATGCCACCTGCATCCAGACAAAGAAATGTGGAGTCTAAATGCAGATGAAAGCATACTATTTTCACTTTTTTTTGTTGTTTTTTGTTTTCTTTCCCATGGTTTTTCCCCTTTTGTTCTGATTCCTTGTGGAAATATCATGAACATGATTGTACATGTATAACCTGTATCTGATTGCTTGCTGTCTTAGGGAGGAAGGGGGACCAGTAGGGAAGGAAGAAGAAAAATTTGGAATTTAAAATCTTATAAAAAAATGAATGTTGAAAACTATCTTTACATAATTGGAAAAATACAATACTATTAAGTAGGGGAAAATGGAGCATTTCATTCCCACTTCTTACACAATAACATACCCTGTAGTACTTGAGTCATCACAGGAAGCAAACTAAATTAGTTCTTTTTCTCTAGGTTTATGCCCCGTCAGCGAGCACTGCCGACTACAATAGGGACTCACCAGGTTATCCATCTTCAAAACCAGCAGCCAGCACTTTTCCTAGCTCCTTCTTTATGCAAGGTAAGAAACTACTTTTCCAGGAAAAACCACTTAGCAATTCATGTTAAAGGTCTGAGAGAACTCTTACTGGATTTTCACTCGGAGTTCACTTCTCACAAAAATGGACAAACCAGACTCTTCCCTAAGAATTGTGACAGCAGTAACAAGATCAAACCTTTCTTATGGTTTTGCACATCAGTTTGGGGGTTAACCAGAAGTATTGCATACTAGGTTCAGAACTTGTTTTAGACTATACAAATCTTATTAGTCAGCCATGTCTCCTTGTCATGCATAACCCTTTTTTCTTGGTTTTGTCTGACCTTGTTTTGGCAAGGCTTCGTGGGGTTTTCTATCGCATTTTCCCTTCTATTGGCAAAAGTACTTTGCACTGTAGAAAGAAGAGCCAGATTATAGGAAAGAGAGCTGCCATGGTGTCATCCTTCAAGCTGTAAAGAAGGCAGCAGTAAAAGGATCCCTTTGATAATGTGGTGTCACTTTGCCCAGATAAGAGCAGACAGATTCAGTTAGGATTAGTAGTTACTATCATTTGTAAATTATTCCCACTCCATTTGAAGTTTTGGTCTTTTCAATCCATTGACAAATTTGATATCATTTTGGTACTCCAGGGATCCATGATTTTGTCAGAGTGAGCGCTCCTTCGGCTAAGGAAAAGTGACAGCCCTCTGCTCTCTTCGTGAGTCACTGTGACAAAAAACAAACAAAAACAAAACAAAAAAAAACTCATCCTTTGGTGGCCAGTATTTGGTGATAGGTGTTTAAACAGATTTAGGCTGTTCCTTCAATGACATGTACATAAGCTGTTGCTGGACCATATTGGAAGCCTTTCCAACTTTCCAGTACTTGGTGGACCACTGGCATAGCTTCCAGGAGCCTGGCTTCACCTCCATTGCATTCCCAGTGAAGAAATTGTCAGGATACCCACAAATTAGTCTAGTTGGTCCCTATTGATTCATGTTGACATTTAAAGTGGGGTACTAAAGAATACCCCATACTTTTATCTAAAGACAAGCAGAGTACCTGCCTTTTAATAGCAGCTTTTTGCCACTTGTGTCTTGTCCTAGTGGCAAAGTTGAATTGTTTCAGTTGGTGTCTTCATCTCTTCAGAGTCAGGTAGCACTCTGCTACACAAAATGGCCATCATTCCACTGAGGCCCCCTTTTCCTTTTTCAAGTAACAGAAAGAAATTATGCTACTCATGGTTGGGATAACTGTTCCCAGAGCTGGATTTATACATTAACTAGACTCGTATGTACCCAAGCCAGTGACAAAAAGGTTTTCTCCATTCTGCTTTCAGTGGAGTGAGCTGCTTGCATCATCTAAGCCAAAGGAGGAAGATTAGGTAGACGAATACTAATAACAGCTTCCTAATTATATGGAGATGAGGCAAAATATGGGAGCAAATATTGTATCTTTATAGAACTAAAAATGACATATAGATTTGATTCTAAAAGTTAACATTTATCATTTCATTTACACAATTTATTTGCCCAGAATATAGAAATATTTTCCTATTTTTTTAAAAGCAACATTATGGCAAGATCACAAGAGTATAAAAAATATTAACTTGCTGTGAAAAGCAATACATATGTAAAATATGTATTTTTCTGAGCCTGCATTGAACAGAATTTTCAAAGATAACAAACCCTAAATAGATTTTAATTGCTACATAGTGCATCTCATTTCAGAATGTATACAGAAGCTTTTGCTCTTTAATGTAGTCTTACAAAGTCATTTGTCATACTCATCAACCATTCATTAAAAGAATTTAGCCTTGGACATTTAAATTAAGATAGGGATATCTACACTTCTCTTATCTAAGGACCTCTTCCATATTAAGTGAAGCATGGGCTGTGGTAATCATACTTTTCCTTAATACCATGATGACAGATAAAGAGGAGTTGGGCTCCCATTTTGCGCAAAAATATTTTAGCTCCCATAAGCCTATAGAGAATTACTGAGTGCTGGACCTTAGGTGCTGCTGAATTGGGTCCCTAGTAAGAATAAAGATATTCTGTAAGTTAGGTTGAAGCATGTTGTAGTTGCATTACCATGTCCCCTAATTTTAATCTTCTCTTTTATTCTTCCAACTAAATTTCTTAACATTTCAAAGCCATGAATGAAGTTTTATCTGCACAGTACTTATTTAAAAAACACGCACACACATGGATTATTCTTCCAAACTGCTTGAAAACATTCCAGTTTTCAAAATTTCAACATCTAGAATTAGTACTTCAGTGAAAAGCCCTTGATGGGATGTATAGTGCCCCATTCAGCTTGCCTTGTAGAAGAATTAGAAGTAGTGCCAACGATTAAAGCCTATTTGGAAAAATTCTCTGCAGGTTTACTGTGGAAGTAGTCCAGTTGTTAAAGAATCAATGCCAGCAGCATATTCAATAGGAACGTAAGTTTGGCTCTCCAGTCCCACTTCTTTCTTCTGCCACCCACCCCCAAGTGTAAAAAAGACCACAGAAACCAATACCAGAAACCATAGACCATAGTAGCAAGGGAGATTTTTATATCTAAATTATAGTATAATTTCACTAATTTGTCTGAAATGCAAAAGTCCTAGGAATAAGTTTTTAATTTTGAATTAATACCCAGATCACATTTTGACCTGACAAAAATACTAATGGAATTTTCAACCTTTTTGCCACCCCGTAGTTTTTAAAAACCCTTACCTCTTAAAATATTAAAAAAGAATGTCTTCTCTTTAAGATATCTATGCCTTAAGTTGCCTCTGCTGAAAACCTATATCTTTACAAAAACCCCAGAACCCACTGAGAAGCATATGTACCCTAAGGATTTTTACCCTTTCATATTGTACTACATAGCAATTCCAAGATTTTTTCCATATACTTTGTATATTATAGATCTGAAATCCAACCTCTTAAATCCAATAACCATTTGTTTACTTTTAAAATTTGTGAAATTGCCAACTGTGTAATGTATCAAGCATTTTCAGTTAAAAATATTCATTCCAAAATATAGCAGCAGTTATCATAGAAAAAAAGGGTGAGGGAGTTGCCAAGAAACTTTTATTTAACATCAGATATCCTGCTAACTTGACATAATTCAATATGAAATTGTGTTCCATTTCTCTTTCTTCAACTTGTTTTTTAACTGAGGACCTGCCATTTATTGTTCACTGTTTTTAGCTGCTAGGTAATTGAACACCATTTTCTATGCCATGTCTTCCAGTATAATCAACCAACCAGCATAAGGATAAATGAAGTGCATTGGGACGGTTATTTTTAAGTTTATGAGACAAACACTATTCTTGAAACCAGTTTCAAGGCCTTCAGGGAAGCCACTGTTGTCTTTGTCCTTTGCAGATGGCCATCACAGCAGTGACCCTTGGAGCTCCTCCAGTGGGATGAATCAGCCTGGCTACGGAGGAATGTTGGGCAATTCTTCTCATATTCCACAGTCTAGCAGCTACTGCAGCTTGCATCCACATGAACGTTTGGTAAGGCTGCTTTTTGTTGTAATGGAGATAATAAAGCCAGTTGACTGATTATCTTCCCCTCTCATTTTACAAACGTAGGCATAAGGGTCTAGGGGGTTATCTTCATCACTGAGATCTTTAAGAAAGGATATCGAAGCATTAGCCCTAGACACTTTAGACTGGAAAATACCCTGGAAGAAGTCATTTCTTCAGATCCTTGCTAGATCTAAGAAACTAAGATTTTTCCTAGTCATCTTTTTTTCTTATCACTTTATTCACTTTTCCCTGAATGTGTATGTCCTTTTCCCTTTTATAATCTCAATTATTTTTGTTCCATGTTTTCTTGATGTGTCTTGAATCACTAGTATCATTATTAAGGTCGTGGGGGTCCCATTTGTGATGAAGTCATAGTGAGCACAAGTTAGACACATGGATTTAATATGTACATGGGCAAAAATGATGGACTTTTTTTCCTCTCCACCACACTGACCACGACCTTATATTTATATACTTATATCTTTGTCACCATTAGACTGTAATCTGAACTGACTTCTTTCCATCATCAAGAGCCCAGAATTTTTAATGATAATTCAGTCTGTTAGAGGCAAATCTACCACTAGATACTGAAGCTAGATCTGGTATTCATGGAAAAGTAGTCACAATATGAATTCTCCTGTTAATGAAGCATAATTTTAAAAGTTTATTTACACTCTCAACCTCATAAATCTATGAATCTGTGCTCTTAATGAATGTGGCCATTCCCCCATTGATGCAGGTCACAACCCAGCCATGCCTACCAGTCTATGCTGTCTCATCCATGTCCTCCCATAATTACAGAACTTCACAACTTAAGGATTGAAAAGGACCTCAGCTTCAATATAATATAAACCAGTATATGGAAGGGTTATAACATGCCCAACAAGTGGTTGTACAGTCTCTGCTTGAATACCTCCAAGAAGGGGGAACCCACCACCTCTTAAAGCAGGCCGTTCCACTTTTTGACAGCTCTAATTGTTTTTTTTTCCTTTTAATATATTTAGTTTTCAGCATTGATTTTCACAAGAGTTTGAATTATAAATTTTCTCCCCATTTCCACCCTCCCCCCCATTCCAAAATGGCGTTTATTCTGGTTGCCCTGTTCCCCAGTCAGCCCTCCCATCTGTCACCCCACTCCCCTCCCA
>CM053622.1:316201963-316261529 GCA_028646595.1 Phalanger gymnotis | reverse complement strand
TTCCTTTTCTTCAACTAATCCTTATATGACAATGACACAAGACTCTGCCAGTCCTGGTTGCTCTTCCCTACACAATCTAGAATTTATCAATGCCTCTCTTAAGTCCCATTACTCACAAGTGAAGCTCATACTACATATGATGTCTGATGAAGGCCGAGAACAAGACTATCACCTCCCTGGTTTTGCAGGCTCTGCCCCTCTTAATTCAGCCCAGGATTACATTAGCTTTTTTGGCTTCCACATCTCACTTCAGACTCATTGAAACTTGCTGTCCACTAAAACCCTCATGTCTTTTTTCAGAACACCTATTATCTATCCATAATTCCTTCTCCATATTCTTGTGAAATTGATTTTTTTTAAATACCTAAGCATTAAGATTTTTTATTTAAAATTTACAGAGAGGGCCACCCAACTTACTGCAGGCCTTCCTCAGTTTTCCTGATGTTACAGGTTTGTAAGTAGAGTATGTGGACTTTCTACCAATTGTCCTGTGTGTTCACTATGTGTCTGGAAGGTCTGTAGTTCTATGAATACATTTTTAAATGCTTATAGTTCCACCAAAACTTTGCCAACTCTTCATCGGTGATATGTTTTCTAATGTCTTCCTCTTCGTTCTGTGCTCCCCTTTTCTCCTTACACTGCTTGAATTTTTTTTCAATTTTTCCACAGAAACTAATACTTGGTTCTTTTCTTTGATTCCTCCCTTCTATTCCTCTAAGCTATTACAGATATAGCCAAAGGCATGTTATCTGCATTTTGCTACCAAGAAAGTCCAGTAAATTAATATTTTCTGAGATTCTTAAATCCCTCAATACAAATCATTTTAATAACTGAGACTTTACTAGAGAAGCAGGGACCCCAGTAACTAAGAACAAGTTTCTAGTAATAAGATTTATCCTTTTTAGTACTAATTTTGATCTCATCAAATTACATATGTAAAATCATTATACTATCACATTTTGATATGAACCTCTGACTTAAGTACCTTTGCAGTAAACAGCAACTGTTTTATTTTCTAACCTTTCCCTGGGATGCCTCACCTCACCTAGAATAGGGAGCTAGAGAACTATTACAGGGACACTATATAGACTGGATCTGTGTGAATTAACTTTTAATTAACTGGAGTTTCTTATCAACAGCTTTACTCTTTCTCTTTTTCTCTGGAAATGCTGATTAACAAAAGCTTTTATTGTCTTTGTAACTGAAACTTACTATTCCTTATGCCAACCTGTCCAGTTGGATTTTAGTCCTTTTTAAACATTTTTATTCAGTTCTTTTATTCTTTCTTCTTCTTCTTTTTTCATTTCTCTTTCAGACTCTAGGACACAGAAAGTTAGAGTAAATTAGTTTGATATTTCCCCAACTAACCAGGTCGTGTTGTTACTACTGCTTACAAAGGACTGTGTTAGTTTGAAAATGCCTCCAGTTGCAGATGAAAAGTATGAGTTCAAATTGAAGCCACTATTCTTTTGATAAGAGATGTTGCTGAGCCAAAATAATTTTACCACTTGAAAAGATAACCTTAGACAAACCCATACCCACTATTAGTATATAGTGGCATGTATAGTCATATATAGTCAGCCCACAATATGGAGTATCATTTCTGGGCTCCACAAATTAACAAATTTCAGTAATTATAGTATAAAAATGTAAAGAAGCAAGAACTATTTCTCTGCATTCTGATGTAGCTTTCTCCACTAACTTGAATAACATCAAATTATTACATCCAGTAATCAATGTAATTTCTGTGATTTAACCATCCATAATCTCTCATTGAATATACTTTGAAGAATCTGTTAAACTGATTGACAGTAATTTGAGTCTGCAGTGGGAAATCAATGTCCTTTCATTTGGAAATGATGGTAGTTCCCTACATTTATTTAGCTTGTAGCCTCTGGCCAAGTCTACAATGCAAAAAGTGAAGCTTTTGCTATGGTTTTCTGGGAAAATCAGGCCAAAGGAGAAGATTTTGCCTGTGTCGTTTTGGTAATTGTGCCTAAATGTTAGGTCTTCATTTCCAGAGGTCAAGTTCTTGAAGAGTATAATCGCTACCGTAAAAAAAAAAAAAACATCCTGTGATCTCATTGGTAAACTACTGGTGAGGGAACTTGCTTTACCAGTGTAGACCTGTACCTGTTCTGCAGTTGGTTGCCTGAGGCACTCAAGAATTAAATTAAAGCCATTATCTGCTAGAAGCAAGTTTTGAGCCCAGCTCTTTCTGACTATGTGGCCAGCTCTCTAACACCATTCTGTGTTGCCTCTCAGTTACCAAATATTTTATAATAATATACTACATATGTAAAAACTTTCTTAACAACATAAACAAGCCAACTTCTGACACTTTGGCAACAGCTTTAAGATCTTGTTTTCTTCCCCCCCCCATCCCCCACCCCCATCCCATTCATACTGGATGAAATACTCCTTTTACAATTCCAACTTCTAGAAGATAACAAACCAAGAGAATTCCAGAGCTAATTGCTACTATAATTCAGAAATACAAAAAATAATTCAGAATTTATGTCAAATTTATTTTTCTCCTTGACCAATAGTTGCTAAACTTTAGAATGGGGTTACTGTGAAAGGTTGTCGAGCCTACTGTCCTGGAGGTTTTTAAAAATAGGAGAGATGCACATCTGTTTGTGATAATCTAGTCATGATCCTCAGAAAATACGATGGGAAAGTTGACCAGTCAAGGTCCATTCCAGTCCAGTGAGCCTAGAATTGTACCCTAAAGTGAGCTCCATGTGACTTTCTCTCATTCTCTCATTGTAACTAAAACTCTAAACCCAATACTTGTTTTCTTTCAGTCTGGGTGCAGACATCTATTATAATATCTGTCTTTGTGTTTTCTGATAATGACCAAAAATATTCCCACTAAAACCATTCATCTGTCTGTGTCATTGAGAGATGGATAGTCCCACCACACATGGCAAAAAACATCAGATGGTGGCAGGATTCAGCAGTTTGCTGTTGCTTCACTTTTACCTTTTATCCTTTAGACCAGTGCAAAGAAGACACACAACTTTTCTAGTAGGCAGGTCATGTAGGAGCCCCTCAGTCAGCCATTTATACCCAAAATGGGGGCAGTCAGTTCTCAAAAAAGTCCCAGTTTCTTAATATCCCATTTACCTTTATCTGTATGTTTAAAGTATTTCAATTCTAATATTATCTTTACATAATTCTTGACAGTTGTTTCATTTAAATCAAGAGTTCTTCATCTGGGGTCTCTGCATTTGTTTGTTTTTTAATTTTGATGTAATTAGTTTCCTTTATAACCCCATGTATATCATTTTATGCATTTGGAAACATTTTGAGACAGGCTTTATCAGACTGGCAAAGGAGAACCTAACACAAAAAAAAGTTAAGAACCCCTGCCTTAAGTACATTGTTTAAGAGAGAGACAAGTCTTTTGTTAGTTTCTCTCAGAATAATTTTATCAATAATCTAAAAATGCTTTATATCTAATATAATATCTATAATAATGTAGAATATAATACATAATAATGTAATATATGATCTAAATGCTTTATATGTACTGCATTATTTCCCACATAGGAAACTCTAGAGAGTAAATGTTCTTTCAGTACTTTAAACTTCATGTGAGTTCTTACTGTATTTTACCATAATCAGAATGTCACACATTTTCTATTTGAATGGATCTATAAAAAGTCTCAATGAATTTTACATCATTGTATCTCTGTTTTATCCTACATTAAATCTAATACTTTGAATATCTTCGCATGCTTTCTGCCCATGTTTGCCACTTACATTTTCTATCCTGGTCTTTGAAGTACCATACATAATCCACCAGTATTGTTGTTTTATGTTCTTCCTCTCCATCTTTCTCCTTTTTCAATCTCAAGTCCTGTCTATACACCATCAACATCTATATTCCTGCCTCAAAGAGCCTGTGAGTTTAATTTTCTGTGAGCCATATATCCATTCTATCTAAATGTGGCTCAGTATGCTGCAGCTCTGTCTCTGTTTTGAAGAAAAAAATGATCCCTTAGGAGATTCATTTTACGTCCTTGTAAAATTAAAAACACACATACACACACACACATACACACAATAGTTGCCAATAAAGAAATCACATGCCCTACGTGTGTTTAAAAAAACTTGAAAGAAAATTATATTAAAACAAATTGTTTAACAGAATTTTGTCAAAGCAAGAAACATTTCATTATTATGATATTTTCCCTATTTTTTTCATTGTTTATTCCCACCTCAGTGTCACATGACTCAGAACACATATCCCCAAGTATATTTGATGACTGGAACATCTATAGCGAAGGGCTTAATAAATGCTTGTTAACTGACTGACTGAGGTCTCTACTACTTTTTATTTTATCTAACTAAAATCTTAATTAGCTAGAATGTTTGGAGCTATTACTCTTCTTATTTACTTTTTGTTACCTATGGGTTTTACCATCACTCTTCTTTTTTTTTTTACTTTTTTTTTTGGAGGGGTAAGGCAGGGCAGTTGGGGTTAAGTAACTTGCCCAAGGTCACACAGCTAGTAAGTGTGTCAAGTGTCTGAGGCCATATTTGAACTCAGGTTCTCCTGACTCCAGGCCAGGTGCTCTACTCACTGTGCCACCTAGCCACCCTAACTATCACCTCTTCTTAAAAGTGTCAGAATCTAATTTTCCTGCCATACCATATATAACAGAATGAACATGATTGAATCTTTTTGCAGATATTGTAGTGACACAGAGGTATCATTCTGAATATCAGTCCTCATGATAGAGGACTCTGCATATGGCATGTATAGTATTTTAGTTTAAATGCATGTGGACTCCAGGACATAATCCAACAATTGTTTGATGTTTTGGTTGTTTAATGAATTCCCTAATGCCATATTGTTTCCTTGTGATTTATTTTTTAAAAGGAAAATATCATTTAAAAAGAAGATATAATTCCCGTGACTTGGAAGTTTCATTTCTTTGAGTTTTTATTAAATTGGTTTTACCATGGCTGATATAGCTTATAAATACAATCAGCATTTTAACATTCATTTATCTCTAGTTTAACATACAGACCTCTTCTCTTGCCTCAACAAAGGACTTTATGGATATGTTTCATCACTTATTATCAACTTCTTGAGAAGGCTCCTTAACTCCTTTAGTTTCCATTTGATAGGCAGTCTATAAATATTTAAGTGATTTTTTAAGTGTGGGATTCTTTTCCAAAGACGTTTTCTGCTTATCTTCCGATTATCCTTTCTTACTCTGAACCGTACATCATATTATGTGTATCTCATTAAAAAGCAGCATAAATTTCAGAAGAGTTCTTATTATGATGGTGAGTAAAATTGGGTAGGATAAGTGGTTCATGTGTCTCAACAGAAATGCATTTGCTTACATGTTTAATCTGAGGTCATTCTGCTTATGCAAAGAAAATTTTGTCAAAGGTCACTTTGATAGTGATAAAGTTAACATTGAATATATCAGGCATTTATTTATTAAATGCTACCTGTCAATGAATGAACCAGTAGGGTTTTTTTCAGGGGGTGGGGGCGGAGAGGTTATTGTTTTTATTTTTTGGTTTTTGTAGGGAAGCAGAGAGGAAAGAAAAATTGTTTTGCTTTCTCAAACCTGTCCTAAGTGAAGAGAAAGATTGAAAAAAATATAAGACATGTTCCCTGCCATTCACGGAGCTTACATATTATTTGGGGAGATGAAATTACACAAGAAACAACGTAAGAGTCACGAAAGGCAGGACATAATTACGTGCTAAGTGATGTTTTGCAGAGTATAAGTACCATAGGAATTTAAGGAAAGTAGAGCTCTCTGAGGGATGGGAAAGTTGGAATAAATGTACAGTAGGAAGGGAGGAACTGGATTACCCTTTCAGTAATTAATGTATTAAAACAATAAAGGCTAATGAAGAACAAACGAGTGGAATTTAAGCATTGATAACCACTTCCCATGCAGCTTAATGTTACAGTACTAAACCTTGCAGCTAAAAAAGCGTCCCCAATAATTATATAATAAAATAGTTTTATCATTATATTACATGTGCAATCAAAAAAAGTATATGTTTTAAATGGCCAGCCCTCTTTGTTCCATGCATGTCATATGAAAGGCATATATATTATATTAAGAAAATTATATTGTTTTACAAAACCATATGTTTTTCTTTGAAAAAATACAGTTCAACATATCTTTGTGACTGAAGTACATTGTCATCTCATAGACATATTTTCAATTCCAAGAAGATACACAGGTAGTAAGATTAATTACCAACATTCATCAGTTATTACATGCCTTGGGAAAAATGACTTAAATAGAATACTGTCACAACAACTTCACTTGAAAAGATAGATCAGCAAACAAATTATTTCATAAAGATAGTCTTCTTATTTCAAAGTCCACTGTGTAGTTAGCAGCTAGTACAGAGGTCATACAAAGAAAGCACCAAAAATGAAGTGAGTCGTTCTTAGTTCAGTTTTGTTCAACCTTAATCAAATTTGGATCTTGCTATATGGTTCTTAAACATATCCTTTCAGAGTAAGTTAATCTGAGATTTTTTTTCTTGTTTCTATTTTGTAAATTAGGGAAAAAAGTGATTTAATAAGTCAGCAAGAAGCTTTAAGACTATTAATTCCTTATTTGATATAAGAAAACAAGAATAGATGGTACTGGAAGATCATGTGAAACAAATAAATATTGATTTTCTTTTCTAAAATTTGGCGTGTGGCAAAGTCTTTCTCAAATGACCACTTTAGAAGCCATTAAAAATTCTATTGGGGTGATCTGAAATTGAAAGCCGAATCAAACTTCCACCAGAATTCTTATTAATTTAAGGATTTTTCAGCTATACAGATGGAGATAATTTTTAGTGTAGTATTCACTCTAGAATGCTTAGGTCACTTAATAATTACAGTCCTATTTGATGAAAGTCCAAACCAGCTATGTGTGCCATCTTTCTGAGGATCATAAATTTTTTTAAACTTTTATTCAGCTTATAAAATGGAAGGTCTAAGAAATTTAGAGTAACTAACATTTATACTTAAATTATTTGTAGAACCTAAAGGCAAAACTTTGGTGTGAAATGAGTAGTTTTTAGTGACACAAAAGAGAAATACAGAACTACGTAGTCATTTGTTTTTTTAACTTTGAGTTTTCTGCTTCTTACTACAGAGTTATCCTTCACACTCCTCAGCAGACATCAATTCTAGTCTTCCTCCGATGTCCACTTTCCATCGTAGTGGTACAAACCATTACAGCGCCTCTTCCTGCACACCACCTGCTAATGGAACAGACAGTATAATGGGTGAGTCATAGAGAGGTCTCCATGTTAATGCATATATATATATATAACCAAAAGAAAGGACGTTATAAATGAAAGCCCTTTTTCGCTTAGAGTTAGTTTGCTTGCACCTGTCTAGTTTAGGCAATCTACAAGCTTCACTTTGAAGTCCTTCTTTAATAATACAGAAGCTAATATCAAAAATATTAACTTATTCTAAGTAAGTGTTCATAGAGTCTTAGAGGCTTCTATTGGCTTAGTTGTAACTGACCTTTCTATGTGCGTTTCCTTTTCAACTTTTAGCTTTTCACCTGCTTTTGGTATTAGGAAAGGAGATAGGTATAAAATAATGCTCTCACATAGAAAAAGCAAGCAGAACTATCAAGGAATTTTTGAAATGGAAAATGGGGAATAATATAGTAAAGCCAATTTATACCAAAATCACAGGTTGCTTTGGACCACTGATCATCCCTACTGAAATTGCATGAACTTTGATAAACATAGATATTCCATTATTGCTCATTTTCAGACTGGATCTTCTAAACTTGAAAAATTAAGAACAAAGGTTATAATCAATCCATGGTATAATTTTGCTAGTTAACAAAGAGGTCTGCAAAATTTAAAAGCAAGAAAAAAAGAAGTAGTTGCAGAGCAGAAAATGAAAGCAATATTACACTGTGCATGTGGTTTGGCTGATGGAAAGCCCCATCACTAGAGTCATGAGTTTTAGATCTATTGGAGAATGCATGGTCATTCATTTACTTAAATGTGCTGGCTTAGGTTTCCTGTCTACTTTTGGTTTTAGTATTTTTTTTCTTTTTAATGAATAAAGTGTGGATATTTAGAAAGGAAGAAGCAACTATAGTTAGGGGAGAAGACGACCAAGGGAGGACTCATATATTCACAGTAAATGGGAATAAATATATGTTTATTAATTCAACTTTATTTCTAGTATGCAAAAAGAGTACATGGTTTGGGAATAGCTAGTAATTTGGTGCCATAAGATAATAAATGTTGAATGAGCTGTAGTCAGCATAGCCATTAATCTCAGAGGGGAAAAAATGATTATATTGTTGAATTAGTTGTGTGCTAGTAATTGTCTTGTAAGTGATAAGATCTTATTATCAGACATGGGTACTATAGTCACCTCACAGGTGCCAAAAGATGCCCCTGTTGTTTGTAGAGACAAAGCCACTGACTCAAGTGCAAAGGGCAGGAGGAAGAAGCCCTGAGTTAATGGGAGAGGGAGAGAGAATCAGAATTCTTTGACCCCATATAAAATACTGGTAGAACGGCAATGATCTAAAATAATTTTGTACTTATAACAGACTACAGAATTCCTCATTAATAAGTGAGTGATAAAGTCTCATCATCCTTTAGTGAGAGAACTTGCTGTAGTAATTCAGCTTTTTGGAGAGAAACCTTCTAGACATATAACTAATTTGCTTAGGTTATCGGAACTTGTACAGAGGGGAACAGAATGGTTGTATTTCTTAATAAAGCATATCTTTGATCTGTTAAATATTTCTTAAGGAAATGTTTCAAATATTCTTTTAAATCATACTATTGCAAATAGGAGACTTTGGTTCCCTTATATAATAATTCTCTCAGAATTTGATTTGATTTTCACAGAGTATGCTGGACTTCAATGATGGCAGCAACTTTTTATAACAAGATGAGAAGCCTTCTCTTCTGAAGTTACTGATACTTTCCTAACAAACAGTATAGATTAATAAAATACATGTGTAGAGTTTCTAAAATATTTGGCATATATTCACTCATACTTAAATGCAGGAAATAAAGAAATATTACATTGCCTATATCTCAGAGAACAAACAGAGCTAATTAAATAATTGGTAAATAGGGAACACATAACCTGACATATGTTTTAGATTACACACATGATTCTGTATAAAATGACTGTAAGCAGTACTAATGCAGTAAGAATGGGGTTCAAACATTAACACATGGGCATCATATTTTTCATGTTTTCTTGGTGAAGATACACATCAGTATTTTCATATTTTCATGCTTCCATTAGGCTACTTTTCCAATTTGAAAGAAGACTACACAACCATCTCTCACATGTATTGAGAACCTTTTTCTTTTATGGTATTTATCTCATTACTTGTGGACTTAATTATTGGCCCATGAGTTACTTGCTAGAAAAAAAAAAGTTAAAATCATAGAATTTTAGAATTGCAAAAAAATCATTAAAATAATATATTCTAGCCTGCTCTTTTTACAGAGGAGGAAGCAAAGTCCCAGGTTTATTCAGAGTTGTGAGGCTTAATAAATATGACATGAAAATTTCATTCTGAAACCTTAACAGTTTAACCTCCTTGGACTGTCTTTAATTATGGGCAATTACAAAAGCAAAAGTTAAATTACTCTTCAATCCAGGTTTCAGAGATGAAGTAGAGTACCAAGGCTTTGAGTGAGTGAGGTTTTGCTTATTTATTACTTCAGAAGGAAACTAAGTTCACTTTGTTTTATTCTTTTATTTCTAAATTTACAACCAGACTTTTTAAAAAGAGGATTACTCTTGCTACACCAATGAATAATTGGCTTTTATGATATAATCAGCCCTGTGTCATTAGTAGAAATTAATAATGATTTTTTTTAATCTGGAGAAGTCAGAGGCATCCACCTTAATGAAGCGTCAGTATAGTAACTCCATTAAAATCACTTGCCAGCATCAAAATCACATTTATTTTTTTAAATTAAATTTAAACTGGAAAAGATCTATTAGGAAACTGTAGTAAAGTGCCATGGGTTGAAGACTGTGTTAATTCCAGTTCTGAGTTAAAATTGAAGTAGAATAAGAAGAGAATCATGAGTTGTGTTCAGCACCAAATAACTTGCCTCTAGCAAAGAACCTCTCTTTACTTAGGCATGTCCTAACATATCAGAAACTCTTCTTTCATCAGGGTGTTACATCAAACCTCTCCAACAATTGCTTTCCATTAACCTTTTCTTCAAGGACCCAAAGTGAATTCAGTACTACAGCCAAGTACCAGAGCAGATCTTTGTAACATAAGCTTTAACAACTTAAAGGAAATCTAGCATTTTGGGAGGAGTAACCTCTACAGCATTTATGAGAGGACATGGATGGGGGTCAGTCAGGAAGAGATGGTACAAATAAGTTGTGACCTGTGTGATTAAAGGAATGAGGGCCCATGTCAGTGAAATCATGCAATCATTAAAGAATTGAAGTGAATCAGTCAGTTCCCTTTTACCTATAACAGCTATTGTCATGTCTTTGTCCAAAACCTTCCAAGGCTGTGTTTAACTCAAAGCCATCACATTGTTCTGGCAGCACTAGAAGTGAAAATTTATTGAAAAGGGAAGTAGAGATCAGTTTTACAGTTAGCAGGCATTTGTTAAATTCCTACTCCGTACAAAGTACAAAGTGCTAGGCACTAGAAATGCAAATGTATAGTTGAACATTCCCCTTAGTGGTGAAATAGTACAAGGGTGACTAGGTGAAAGGAGTTGTGGGAAGTATATATCATATAAACAGGATTAGCATGAGCAGAAGAGATTGCCTTGGGTTCCCACATACCTGCGTCTCCTACCGTAGATGATCCCTAAGTCACCATTCCTGATAGAAAAAAACAAAACAAACTATGTGACCTAATCCCAGCAGGATGAGGCTACCCAGGAGCATAAAAGTCCATCCCTTCCCCCCCACCCACTGAAAAAGACATTTTCTTCATCTATGTGACTCCATGGGCAAAAAAGCCTGCCATGATTTGGGATTTTTGATTTTCTTGTCCCTAGAAGAAAAAATTAAGAACTGTGTATATAATAAATATATTAACTATGATAACAAGTATTTTTATTAAGGTAAAGTTTCCTATGGATGATGTGTTTCCAAAAGTCTCAAACAAAGCAATGCTGAAGGAACAGACTACCAAGATTTAATTTAGCATATGATAAAGATTACTTTGGAATATGTCTAATTCTTTAATTAATCTAACTTGCTACTTTTGCTTCTAATGACATGTTTGTATGACATGATGCATTTCAGTATGTGGCTTTCCTGGTAGAAACAATGTGTTCTTGCCTCCTTGAGGACTTGGTTTCTCTGTGGTATTATTATTAGGATAGTCATATAATATTCACTAAATGTTTGACAACTCTGAGCTTTCGAGTACATTTGGATGTTGAACAGTCACATAGCAGGAGAGAGGTATGAATTTTATCTAACAATATCAATGCATTTTAGTTGGGACCACCAACTGAGATTGCACCAATTTGAACTGTTTTCTTTCATTTCTTGCAAATAATTAGGAAGTCTAGCTTCCTGCTAAGTTCTCCTCCACCTCTAGACCTCCCCAGCAAGTAAAGTTTTATAGTATGTATTTGTGTTCCAATTTAAAAACTGTGCCAAATACAATACTGCCTCAGAGAGAGATGTTGCCTACTTTTCATCATTAATTTCAGGTCCACAGTTCATGTTACACACCCAGCAGTTCAACAGCCAGAAGATGTCCAGCATTATAGTCAGTGAATCTCAAATTTTAAAGAAACATGTCTTCTTTAGATGCTAACCGCATGACCCAGACTTTTTTCAAAAGACTTTGTGCCTTTGATATTATCTGCATGGTGTTCCCACATTAGGGTTATGGGTGTACATTGTGGGGGTAATGTCACGTTTCTGACATTTTCCAAATTCACCGAATCCCTAGGCAGAGCTCATCCTGTCTTTTTGTTAGGGTGTGTATGAATGTAACTTTCATTTTTCCCAAAGCTGATATTAAGACAGAGAGAGGGTGGTCCAAATCAGAGCTAAGGATCTTAAATTCTTCTTCATTTTGCTAAGCTCACAGCCAGCAGCAGCAGCACCTGTGTTCAAGTCTTCTGACTGATAATCATATACAACTGGCTGTGTTAAACCCTCCTACAAAATTATAGTTCCTCACAACAATTAAATATCCTCCATATTCATGCCAGAATTGTGTTTAGAAATGGGTCCTGTCCCTTTTCTTCCTCCTTCCCCCGACTTTGAGCAAGACAAGGGAAGAAATCATCCCAATTGGTGCCCACCAGATATGCAAACTCTAGCTTTGTTTTGTCATGAGGACTTTGCACATGTGACACCATGAGGTAGTGGAAAAAAAACTGGCCTAAGAAAAGACTTGAGTGCTAAGCTTGGCTCTAGTCATGTGACCTGAAGAATGCCCCCTCACCTGTCTGGGATTTGGCTGAATGATGCCTGAAATCCCTCTCCTCCTTAAAATCACATCCAGCTACTATGTAGGCAAGGATCAGGTATCTCAATGAATACCTATAGAATCAAAGGCTTGGAGAGGTGAGTTTGAAGAGCAAGACGTGAGGAAAGGTAGCTAAGAAATTTAGTGGTACCATGCTCCGTATCTGAAAAGGAAGAAATCATTCTGCTCGAAAACTAAACAAGCTCTGTTGTGGTTTTATCTATCCAGAACGGGCGTTACCTCACTCAAAGTGAGAGCCTGAAAAGACTTTAGCCTGAAAGGGCCAGGCTCTCCCAGTGAATCCTGGGCCACATCCAGTAATCCTGGTGACCGTCAGGGCACTAGACCCAGATGGCTCTGGAGGAGAAAGCGAGGCCAGTGACTCTGCACAGCCCTGCCTCGCTCAAATCAAAGTCAACTGCAAGTCATGGCATCATTTCCATAATGTCATGGTCCTCTTCTAGAAGGAAGGACCAACGCAATAACTTTGTCAGAGACTTTAAAAATTGACTCATAATGGCAACATAAAATTTTCAAAGGGATGGATTTTGTTCTTTTTTGAACTGCGTATTCAGTATTATAAACATATATGTATGTGTACATATGTATATGTGCAGATACATGCATGTATGTATATGCACATGTGCATACATATGTGTGTAGACAGGCACATACATTTTTATACCTCGGTTGTTCCTCATCTGTAAAATGAGGGGGCTGCTTAGATGACCTAAATTTCCTTTCAGTTCTGCTATCTGGTCTGTTTTAAATCTCTTTCTTCCATCAATATTATAAATATTGTTAATAATTTGTATGGTCTGTTAAGTTTCACAAACTGCTATTCTTACAAAAATGCTGGCAGGTTATAGATAGTGAGATACGATGCTTCACTTTTCATGGATGGGGAAAACTGTAGTTTAGAGAGGCTAAGCAACATATGCAGCATCATACCCAGAGAAAAGATAAGTCAGGACTTGAACCCAGGCCTTCTGATGATAATACCATCTCTTTTTTCCTTACACCACTTATTTGTTCTTTTCTTGAGCACTACTTACGATATTTTGAATTGGTAGTATGTTTTATTTTTTGTTCCACCACCCACCCATCTCAATGTCTTTAAACATAAAATGAGAAAACTGCATTTAAAATGGTTAGAAGATTGTAATTACCCACATTGTTCCTTAATTAATAAAAATAATATCAGGTCACAAACTCATTTTTTAAGTTAGTAACTTACTATTATTTGTAACTTATAAAAAAAGTTACCCTGCCCAAAATAGTTTTCTGGACCCTTAGCTGCTTTTCAGTGTTTATTCTCTGCTTTGAAGTTGTTTTGAAGAGATGCTTTGGAGACTACTTGCTTCAGTATTATATCTTGTCCATAACTGACACCATGTCTGCTCTCTTGTTCAGACTCATCCTGTGTTGTAATAATGTGGAATTTTACAGTGTGATCTTGCAGAATGAATCCTGGAACTTCTATTTCATAGTTAACCTAATTTTAAATTAATTATAATTCAGTAGGAGAATGGCCAAAGAAATTGTGGTATATAGTTAAAGGCATATTGCTACCATAGGAAATAATGACTGTGAAGAATTCAGAAAAACACAAGAAAGAGTTTTATAAACTGATCAAGAGTGAAGTAAGCAGGATCAGGAAAACTAAATACAATGACTGTAATATGAAGGAAAAGAAAAATTAAATAAAACTGAACTCTATATACATGAACCAAACTCATCCCTAGACAGTGAAGTGAAGAAAATTTATCTCCCTCCTTTCATTAGAGCTATTTTCATTTTCTCTTTAAGCCATTTTTTTTAACAGGAGATGACTTACTAGATAGGGGGCAAGGGCAGGATATATTCAGAAATAAATATGATATATTTTTGAAGCATCGGAAAAGCAAAAATAGTTTCACATTAAAAATAACAATAATTAGTTTACAAATAACCTAGTATTGGCCTATAAGCTTATTTTTTTCTCGTGTTTAGTACTAAAGAGATATCATTACATGCCCTCACACCCACAAATCTTCATAAAGAGAAAAATGCCCCATAAATGGTGTTATAGGATAGGAGGAAAAAAGAACTACAGTAATTTTATTTCAGAAACCTCATTATCTTTTTCAGGTAGACAGGAGCTGGTAACCTTTTTGTGTGTGATGAACTCCTTTAGGAGCCTAATGAAGCCTGTGGAACCCATTTTAAAATGTTTTTTAATGTACAAATAAACATAAAAATGAGAAAGAAAATTATTGAAATAGAGTTATCAAAAGTATTTTTTAAAAAACAAATTCATAAACTCCAAGTTAAGAATCCTGGCTTTAAATAGTTAATGCTTAGGAATATATGTGTCCCTTTATTAGAAGAAAAAGGTTTTTTCAACAAGTGTTTTAGCATTATTGCTCAGTATATTGTCATTATCCCAATCTGTGATGTCTAGCAATAAATTCAGAAAAGATTTTTGGAAGCAACTTTAGTTCTAAATAAGCACCAAGATAATGATTTTTAAAAATATGTACATCCGTTTGTAGCACGTGCATGATTCAAAGTTTGGGTTTTGTTTTGTTTTGGTCAAAACAAATAATTGATTCTAGTTTTTTAGTTCTTCTGCCTTTAGGTTTTGTCTATCACTGTGCTTATTAACCACTGTGTCTAAATGTGAGTGTTTAACTCTCTCAATTATATCTACAAAAAGTTTTATCAAAACATTTGGTGTTCTCTTCACCTCTGTATGGTCATGATGGTAAAAATGGAAAGCAAAAGATATAGTGTGACTGTGGTAAGACAATTATAATATCTCCATTTCACAGAATACCCTCTATTCCAATACCTTTGTTTTACAAATGAAGAAACTAAAGTATAACCTCTTGGTTCAAGGACAAGGCCAGAAATGAAGCAAGCATACTTGGAAAGCCTATATATTTTTTAAGATTATATACACATATATACACATATATACACAGTCTTGTTTGATTAAATCAATAGAAATCAAGTCGCCTTTTTCTTGTCTACAAAACAGTGATAACATGTTTCCTAAACCTCTCAAAATATGTGTATAAGGTATTTTGAGAAGTTAGCCCATAATAAATAGTATAATATATATTGTAAATAATAAAAGAAATAACTTGGATGATCAATGATTTGGTCAGTGTAGGGAACTTTTGTTGTAGAAATTCCATCCACTAATGCATTTTGCAACCATCTGTGACTTGGTAGGTAAGTCCAAAGAAGTTACCTAAGGCATATAAGTCATTTTCCTAGAGTTGTACAGCTCTTGAATATTAGAGGTGGAATTTGAAGAGGTCTTCCTCACTCCAAGAGCAAAACTATCCAGCACGACACTGTCTCTTTTTATTATATATCATGTTATACTGTTGATTTATGTTATAGTTGCTGGGTAATAATAAAGACCTCAGAGGTATTAACTATACCTCTTCTTTAATAAGTTGCTTAGTTCTAGAAGCTACTCGTGAGATGCTTCGGAGAACTACAGGTAGCTTTCGTTTGTACATTTTTTCCTTATAATTCATTATCTAACAGTAGGTTAGTGTGTTTGGGGGTAATAAAGATAAGCCTTAAGAGTTGATAGCATAATTTTATCCTCAGAATTTTGACGTGATTGACTTCATTGACATAGCAATTTGTTTCTGTGCTAATAAATAGATATATATGGAAGGCTTTTTTTTAAACGTTGCATTTTTCTACAGGCCGTACCTCTACAGATTCACTGTTATATTTAGTCCAGCGAGCTAAGAGGGAGACATAGTGTTTGCTATGTGTCAAATGTTGATTGGTGGCAAAAATAACCTAATTTCAAATCGACTAGAGAAATGGCTCTTTTGGAGACTCCAGAGACTTTATATTGAAGTGTCTTCTTTAACTACAATTTTTTTATCTATATGGTTACTGCCCCTCACCTATCACTGCCCTTAATCAAAGGACAGGGCAAATATCCATTAGGACATTTAAAATAACACACCAAGGTGTCAGGTGTATATTTGATCTGTAAAAAAAAAAAATTGTTAACATGAATGTATTTGACATCTACCTTAGCAAACAAATTAATGCTAATTAAAGATTAATGTGATATAATTAGCATTAAAATGCAATTAAATTATGAGTAAGTGGACTAGGAATAGAAATTTCTGAAATGTTGTACTGCCTGGTTTTCACATTCAGCCTTTTGTTTTTGCAGCAAATAGAGGAAGTGGTGCAGCAGGCGGTTCACAGACTGGCGATGCTCTGGGGAAAGCACTTGCTTCGGTAAGAAAATATTTACTTTGGACTCCGCGTGTACTGTTGTAAAAGGGTGAACTTTAATCAAAAGTGGACGTTTGAAATTTCAGAAAATGAACAGCAAACAGGAAAGATTTGATTCTAGAGAGTATCAAACTTTGTTGTAAAATATAACGTTCGTTGGTTAAAAAGGGGCTGGGGCTTCTTGGACGTATGCGAAAACTAAAGATTTTATTCCCATCTTTCTTCTTCTAATAGTTGTACGAGGTAGCACCAAGATCCTATTTGTTTGACATTATCATTTCTCTCTTGTTCCAAATTATTAATTTTGGTAGACGTACCAGATTATAAGGACTCTTCAGTTTCACGATATCATTCCCTGATTGTACCCCAAGTTCTCAAAGACTTAAAAAGTGCAGTAATTGGAAAATATGATTTAACTTAATTTATTCATTTAATAATGGAAACAGCATCAGATTTAGAGACAGGTGATTTGAATCCCAATTCTGCCACTAATGAAATGTATGACACTAAGGCAAATCATGTAGTTTCTGTGGGCCTGGGAGTTCTCATCTATTAAAAGAGGGAATGGTGTTGGATAAGATTTGTTTAGGTTATTTTCATCACAAAAATTCTATGGTTTTCTTACCTGGTAAAAGCATTCTACTGTGTTTCCTTGGTCTGCTATCAAGAGGCAAGATTTGGTTGGACCTATGCTTTCATTAGTTAAAAAAGGGCACATTTTATTTCTATAAGGGACACACCTGATATTGTCTGTATAGACTAAGCGTGTGTACTTATAGATGCAAATTGGAGATGTTTTCCATTATGACAACATCTTAGGAGGCCCAGTTGGATGTCTACCATCACTAAAAGTATCAAATGAGTTCATTTTACTGAAACATTCTTTCCAAAAATGTCAGTGCTTTAAAAAAAAAAAAACTTAGTTCTTACAGCTAGTTTCTATACAGACAAGCCATGGCCAAAAGGAAAAATACATGGATCACAGAATTACAAAACTGTAAGAGCTCCTATGTTTTTATACAAGGAAACTGAGGTACAGAGAAGTTCCATGATTTACACAAGGATGTGTAGCTAGTTTGGAGCAAGCTGCTAGAACCCAGCTTGACGGACTCTAAGCCCATGATTCTTTGAATAATGCCATGCATTCTCACCATGTTCTACCTTACCAGATTACATAGCTGTGAATGCATCTGGGTTAGTCATGCTCACTGAACCCATCTGGGTCATACAAAATTCTAACCCCGTCATAGAGTATAGCTTTTAACTAATATGAATGGACTTTTATTATATTTTCAAAGGGATTATTTTCCAAAGGTGACATTTAGGAAGCCATATATGCATTTCTAATCATGAAGACCCCAATAGTTGAGCAGTTTGTGGTATCGGTCCTTTTTGGAACTTGAGATGATCCCATTAGGCTAAATTTGCTATATTACAGGGCTTCTTAACCAGAGTTTATTTTAGAGTCTGCTTTATAACTTGAGTTTTTGTATTGAATGATTTTTTTTTTCTTTTACTATTTTAAGATCTATTCTCCAGATCACACTAACAACAGCTTTTCATCAAATCCTTCAACTCCTGTTGGCTCTCCTCCTTCTCTCTCAGGTAACTGTACTTGGAATTTGATTACACAATATCATCAGAAATTAATACATATAATTTCTTATAAAAATAACTCGCTTACAGCTCTGTAAGGTTTGTAAAGTGACTTCCTCTTGTGACATAGGCATAGATTTTTTATTTTTGCTTGGATCTGTGATTTTATTTGTAAAGGACATTCCTAGTGAAGAACTTCTAACAATGCAAGTCAGTACCACCTCAGCAATTCATAATCTTGGTGAACTGCCTCAGGCAGTGAGAGGTTAAGTGACTTCCCCAAGGTCACCAGAGGTAGACCTTGAACTCACATATTCATGCCTCAAGGCTGGCTCTATCCACCACTGGATACTGCCTCTCAAGAGAGACATAGGAGTCAGAAGTATTTCTCACAACTCCAGCACATTTAGAAAAGGATAACAGGACGTGCTGCCGTTTGGAAATGTTACTGTGTATTTTTCCCCAGAATATATGGATTAGATTTGGATAGAAAAAGCCATATGTGGCCTTGAGGCTGCAGGTTCCCCACAGAAACCTGCAGGACCCATGGAATATGAGGAAGACCTTTATATGTCTTAAGTTTTCCCTGGGTCTGCAGATGACATGAAGCAAAAATGAATAAGCATATCTCAGATGGCAAAGTTTAGTTAGCATATTCATTTCCACAGAAGGGAAGTGTGCTCAAAAATTATGTTCTATAGGGATTTATAAAATTTTATTGAGTTCTTTAGTACCGTAGGAATAATTTAAGAGAAAATTATTGTATAAATAAATTGTGAAAAAAAATCTGGATAAGAAAAAAAAACTTCTAATTAAATTTATAATGTAATCAATTTTTATGGCCTGGTCATTTAGCTCAGACAAGGGTAAGTTTAGTGCATTATGAGAAATATACATAAATTAGCTTAGTTTTGAGAGGTTCCTTTCAAAAGGCTTCATACAGCACCTAAAACAAGCATTTCCAGTGGGCTGTTGGTAGTTATTTAGTAGCCATATTCTTTGTGGTGTAGACAGGTGACTTCTTAATAGATCAACTTTTGTTGACATCCTTAAGAATTGTTTTTAATTAATACCTTATCAAACTGTGTTTTTAAAGTCATTAATGGAGTAGACAACCTAAATTCCTTCAGATATTATTGTCTCTTCACCTCTTTGTTACACCCTGTAACATACACATTGCCTGGCGTTTATGCTGTTAATTTGTGACAGTGACATTTTGAAACTACTGGATTTCTTTGCAAGAGAGGAATCAAATTCTGGATCAGGAGTGGTAGTTCACTTAAGATTCCATAGCTTGCATCTACCCCTCCTTAGAGGATAGACCCGAAGATGCTCTAGAGAGGTTTATGGACCCTGATGTCCTGGTAGCAAGAAAGGGGAATTGGAACTAACTGTAGAGATGAATTGGCTATTGTCAGGTGACAAGCTGAACATTAATCACCTAGTGCTTAAGTTAACACAATGGAGATGTTGAAGGATTATTTTACTGACTGTGACCCAGTCTTTTCTGCAAGCCATGGCCTGTACCTTAGGTAAGTGAAGAACCACTAATGTCAGTGTTATTTATCAGGGAGGAAAAAGTACAGCATAGCTTTAAAGTCAGTAGTTTAATAGATATGTAAAGTAGTACACTCAGTGGCATAATTTTGGGAGACAAAAGTAAACACTGTGCTCAGTGGCATGTTGGTTTAGAAACATTGAGGCAGAAAAAAATATATTTCATAGCCCTGTTAGAAAGCTAGAGAAGATCTCATGTGAAAGAAAAGTTAATTTTTATGATGATGTGGATGTAGGGACAAATATTGATCCTCATTTCCATGTCTCATTATTTTATTTTAAGAAGTGTGCAATCTGTATGCTCCCTAAAACAAAATTAATTTGAAGAGAATCACCTTTTCATCACCATTACAATAGTAATATCACTTATTGCCCTGAGTAAATTCCAGAGTCTTTTATTTCTACCAAGCAAATGTATAAACAAACAAAAAAAGTCATTGCTTCACTAAACCCTGATGTGGAAAATAAAGCTCTGTAATACTCCTTTGCTTTCAAAATTATAACACTTTAGTGTTACTCTAAAGGTAATTCACAAATTTGGTTGGCTAGAAACATAAACATATATTTAACAAGAGCTTTTCTTTATATTCAAGTTTTGTGACTACAAAATAAAATAATTTACTTAACAAAGTATGTTGTTATCACAATATATTCTATTACTGATTTTAACATGGAAAAGAATGGTTTCACTCTGCCATTGTTTGTAATTTTAGTCATAAGAGGTTCTTTTATAGTCATAAGAGGTTCTTATAGCTAATCTTTGGTCATAAGTGACCAATGATTGAATGCTTTATTAGCATGTATCAAATACGTGTTTCACCACAGTAAGAATAATGATCTGGTATGAGCTGGCTTTCCATAAACAGCCACTACACCCCTCTTAGTATTTTTTTTAACGTACCACTTCTCCTTTTAAAAGTGATGTTTCCTCCTTCAGGAAATGCTCTCAAGTATAGTTTCAGAATCAACAAAATCATCTCTGTTAGGAGGTAATTTGAGGCCCAGTATCTATGTATTTTACATAAAGATACCTCCCCATCCCACCTCACACCCACCCTTGGTGTTTCAGGTCTCTGTATGCCTCCTCTGTAGCCTAACTGGAAACTGGTATTTCCTTGTCTATAAAACTATATAAAATATGGGAAATACGTTTTTGTTTGTAAGGTTCTAATTGTGATTTCCATTTTAATATTAGCAGGCACAGCTGTTTGGTCTAGAAATGGAGGCCAGGCATCATCATCTCCTAATTATGAAGGACCATTACATTCTTTGGTATGTCTGATCTATTAACATATTCTAACCTAGCAGTTTTTGTGCCATGGTTTCCCCTTTTATATTCTTTTTCTCGCCCTTCACCCCGCCTCCCCTTTCTCTCTCTCCCTCCCTACCTCCCTCCTTATTTTATTATAGTTAGTACAGCCTTATATCATGTTGGCAAACTGAGCTGCCAGCTCAGCCTGAGGGCCGGGAAAGTTAAAAAGTTTTGGTGCTGTAAGTGGGCCTGTATGTAGGTCATTCCAGGTGCTACTTTAGCACCACCAGACCTCCATATTGGGATTCCTGCTGCCAATCTTTCTGTCCAAATTGAATCTCCTAATGCCAAAACTTTGACTCCCCAACATATAGGTGTATTGCCTCTAATTTGATAAGTAGCATGGCTACTGCATCTTCACCACCAGCAGCAACTTGTGATATTATATCCTACGTGAGGCCGGGTTGTTACAATTCTGGAAATGTATTCTTAATTTTCTTTTTGTAATAACTAGGTCATAAAAATTTTTCTCTAGCCCTCCATTCCCATGTGTACTGTTTGATTCTTGGCTCATTACAGTTAATTCCATACATTAAACAGTAATACTGTTTATGAATAAAGTTCATTGCAATAAGGTTTGAATTTCCAAGTGTAGAAAAGCTAAAAATTTCTAATGGTTTAATAAATAATATGTTCACATTATAATTCAGTGTCAATAACACTCTGGTGTGTCCCAACTCATGGAGGATAATACCAATATCATACATCAAATAATCGTAGTCTATTATCTGCCTCACTCATTTTCTTCTCAGATTATGAGCATTTATGGAAGAAGGGCAGATAGCTTCAGTCAGATTGAACCATGATTTTTTTTCTTCCAATTCTTGGGATTAACACTGAGAAAAAGGTTCACACTTTGCCTATCCATATGTAGATGCTTTATCTGGTCTATGTTTTAGTACCTTTCTTCCCGTATTTGCATGTATTTATTAGGAACGCGTGTTAGGAATATGAGAATTGCACTTAAATGATATTTTTTAAAGAAAATTTAAAAGAGAAATCCAGAATGTAAAAAGAAAGTTTTTTCTTTGGTTTCTGTTTTTCTTCCTTTGATGTCTCCCTTGCTACAATGCTTGGGTCACTCTATGGAGAATATGCTATGTACCTAAATGCAAATAGCCCTGTGAGATAAGGTATGTGAATATTATCATCTGGATTTTACAGATAGTTCATCTGAAGCTGAGAGAAGTCAAATATCTTGTCCATCTTCACACAGCCAATAAGTGGAAGACCTAGCATTTGAATCCAGACCTTTTAATTGAATTCTGCTTCCATTATACACATACATGTTACCAGTCCAGTTATTTCAATTTTGCATGAAACATTCTGAAGAATAAGCAAAAAGTTGCAAATCTTAAAAAAAAGGGTTTGTAACTGGATCAGAAAACTTTCTGAAGATTTAAGTTTTAGGGAAAGTTTTTAAAATATTTTAATATTCTAGAACAATTTATCAAATTTGTAGTTTCTGGCTACAGATCTAGAAGTTCTAGTAGTGTCGGTCTCTGTTAAACATCATCTCTCTTCTCTGGGTCTTTGTGACACTAGTGTTACTTGGTTCTTCTCCCCCTCCAATCATCGCTCCTCAGTCATCTTTGCTAGATCGCCGCCCGTGCTACACTCTCTAACTGCGGCTGTACCCAAAGGTTCTGTTCTTGTACTTCTCCTCTCAGTTGACATTCTTTCACTTGCTTGACTTCCTCGGCTTCTCGGGCTTACTTGTTATCTCTAAGCAAATTATACCCAGATCACTCTTTCCAATCCTAGTCTCTCTCTTAAGCTCTAGCTCCGTGTTACTACAGGCATCTAAAAATCACCAATGCCAGAAGAGAACGTGTTGTCTTTTCCCCAAACCTCTCTGCCCCCTCATTTTCTATATCTCATATTTAGCAGCTAGGTGGTGCACAGAGCACGAGATGTAGAGGCAGAAAGACCTGAGTTCAAATTTGGCCTCAGACACTCATTAGCTGTGTGACCCCTGGGCAAGTCATTTAACCGTTTGTCTGTTTCCTCATCCACAAAATGAGCTGGCAAAACACTAGTATCTTTGCCAAGCAAACCCCAAATGGGATCAGGAATAGTTGGACATAACTGACTGACTGAACAACCACAACATTTCCATGCTTAGTGCTAAAAGGTTTGCAAAGTGCTTTACATATGTTATCTCATTTGAAAACGCACCTATTTCTGTTGAAGATATCACCGTCCTTTGGGTCACTCAAGTTGACAGCATTGGTGCCTTCCTCAATTCCTCACCTTTCTCTACCCCATATATTGAATCAGTTGTTGAGTTTGGTCAGTCTGCCTTCACATCTCTTGCCTCCATTTCCTTCCCACTTGCACAGCCACCACTCTGGTTCAAGTCCTCATCACCTTTCACCTGAATTCTTGCAATAGCCTATAAATGGATATCCTCACCTCTAGGGATCCCCCCTCTTCAATTTACCATCCACAGGTATAACTCAATGGTGTGTATGGTGTACCCCAAAATCCTGAGGACATGCATTGTACTTTTGGGAAAGCAAGCACTTTAAACTGTTTCAGCACATACCATGCACCTCCTTTGGAGAATGTTCCCATACAGCTGCTAAAGTGATTTTCCTAAAGCATAATACGTAACAATGGGACTACCCTTCTCAATAAACTCCAGTGGCTCCCTATTACCTATAGAGTCAAATACAAACTACTCCATTTGGCTGTTAAAGTTCGTCAAATCCTGGCCCCAACCTACCTTGCCAGTCTCATGTATTATTCCTACTCACGTGATAATTAACATGGTGTAGTAAGCAGTTAGAGAGATGGCCTTGAATCTAGAAGGACCATTTTGGGTGACTACAAGCAAGTCACTTTTGGAAATTCATGTAAGCTATAAAAAGGATGCCACACAGTGTTGTTGAGGGAGTTTTCTCAACTGGGAGTTCCCTGTAACCATGAATCATGGGTCTATTCTCTCTCCTTTGTCACACTCTAAAATATATCCAAACTGATTTTCTTACAGTTCGTCACACACAGCACCCCATCTCCTCTCTCTGTGCCTTTGGAGTGGCTCAATCCCAAACCCAGAAAGTGTTCTCTCCTCACCTTCCCCTCTTAGAACTGCTGGTTTCCTTCGAAACTCAACTCACCTGCCATCTTTTATCATGAAGCCTTTCTTGATTGCCCCAGCTGCTAATGCCTTCCCCCAGACACCAGAAAAATCATGTTGCACTTATTTTGTATATATCTTGTATTTATTTCTACGTGTACGTCTTTTTCTTACCAATGGCATGAAGCCCCATTAGGACAAGAAATATTTCATTTTTGTCTTTATACTCCAGTACCTAACATAATGACTGGCCCATAGCAGGCTTGTGGATTGATAGGAGGAACAAGTTACGTGTTACGATGCTTTATAACTACCATATTTTTTTATTGGACGAGTAATCATAGGTCAGTTCAAAAGTAGTCATCAGTCTTCCCAACTGGACTTGAGTAAAAATTCTTTATATAATAGGCCAAAGAGATCAGTTTTTTTCCATGTGGTACAGGATGAGTTAAAGTAGTCCCAACACATCTCTTTACCTGAAAAAATGATACTTTCCCGAACCTGAATGGAAATCTGTTTTCAAGATTATATCTGCAGTCATGATCATGGCACAAAAATGAGTTGAAGGGCTCCTTCTCAGCAAGCCAACATTTGTGAAGCTCCTATGCAGGGAACTTTTGCATTATCTTTATCTATTATTCTATCCTACATTTCCAGCATTTTCTTGAGAGTAAAAATGTGCATATGCTAAGCAAATTTTCTCTACAAAACTGAAATTTGGGTCCCTTAAAGAAAGTAAATCTCTTAGACATTTGGCATCAGAATAAAGATGGAACTCAGGATAGTTGAAGAACAAAGTCAGACATAAGTAGGCAGAGCTCAGTAATAGATTGCCAAAAGAAATTGGCTGACAGATTGAATCATTCATTGAGCTCAGTATACGCTTACTAATCACCTACTTCGTAAGGACTGTATGTGATACAATATAAATGGAGAAAGGACACTACTCTTGCTTTCAAGGATCTTTTAATTTGAGTAGATAAAACCTATACACATACATGAAGCAGTGATCTTTTCTATCACAGATTTATTGGAGTCTGTAAGTGTTCCCTGCCAGAGTACTCCTAAAATTAAAATGCATGTTTTCATTTTCCAAAGTAACTCTAAAGTCTCTTTAAAGATAATGCAGTGTGGCATAGCGTAAGTACAGTTTATGTCCCCGAAGAATTATTGAATCTATTTTTACTCATGAAAATGAAACTACAGTGTTGGTAGTATTTCTCATCAGTTTTCTAGAATGAAGGGTTTTTTATGTTAATTCTTATTCTAAAGGATAGCAACTTAGATGGAGAGTGAATGTAGCAGGGTGCTATTTTCAATTATAAACTCTCCTAGTCCCCGTTTCCCAATGTACATTGTAACCTCCATCAGCAAAAATGTAGTTTACAGGTTGGATTTCCGTTTCATCATAAATTGAACTTTCTATTCTTTCTCATAAACTAACAGCAAAGCCGGATTGAAGATCGCTTGGAAAGACTGGATGATGCTATTCATGTTCTCCGGAACCATGCGGTTGGGCCTTCAACAGCTATGTCTAGTGGTCATAGTGATATGCATGGATTAATAGGACCTTCTCATAATGGTGCCATGGGCGGTCTTGGATCAGGATATGGGACAGGTCTTCTTTCAGCCAACAGGCATTCACTCATGGTACGTTTTGATATTTACCCATCATAAAAACTTTAAAACTGTTTTATGGGATTAGGAGTGGCCTATACCATTTTTTTTCTTTTTAATGTTTTGCCCTTATCACTTCAGCTTGAAGTCCTTTCTAAGATGAGGCTCATTTGTTGTTCTTTCATATAGAGTTGGTTTTTATTTATTTTAGTTTATAAGAAACTGAATTTCTTCATTGAGGTAATTGTGTAAATCTGTAGTTCCATCTCCAGTTATACTGGAAGATTTCTCTATTTGTTGACCTTATGGATGAAATTTTTATTTTTCCCAGTTAAGTGATATGAAGGGAAGGAATGTCATCTCCAATTGATGGGGATGCAATGAATCAAAAAATGCATTTAATTTCTTTTTTATAGTGCCTGAAAAATTTATGTGACTTTTTTAGTTGATAAATTTGACTTAGCTAAGGAGAAAAAAAAATGAGAGGGGAAAAAGTATATACAGAATGAATACAGATTCTTAAGTTACTATTATTTGATCTATTGCTTTTTCATTTTTAAGTTTCTTAACAAAAATATTAAAAAGTATTTCTGTCTTGGATGAAGTATTATGAAGAGTCATAACATGGTTGAAGTCATTTGTAGGAAACAAAAGTGTGCTGATTTCTAAGTAGTGACAACTGACTCAGTTCACTTCAATTTAACCATAGAAATATGCTTTTGAATATCTGAGCTAAATCTCTCTTTTTTTCCTTCCCCTGACATCTCTCCAATAAAATTATCTTGGAGTAATTGCTTGTTTGTCCATGGCAGTTGCTGAGAATTCACAAAAGGAAATTCTAGATTGTAATTTAGCTTGGCCTCAGGTAATGTGTTAAGTACTCTTGGGATGCAAGATTTTTCATTTGTACAAAGCTCCTTTTTCCCCTCCAATGTTTAAACAATACTGCTTTTAATGAAGAAATCTGGCTTTATTAAAAGCCAGATCTGTGACTTACAACCATTTCTGCATATCTGCTCTCAATCAAGAGAAAAAGAATTTAATTTTTTGTAGCTTTGTTTGCTTTGCATGTGTTAAACTGATGCAACATGCACCCAGGGCATCACTTCAGAGACAGTTTGTTCCATAAATATGTAAGGTTTCTCCTTAAATACCAGATGTAGGTGAAGTTGATCTTTAAAATAATAAATTACATTATGCTTATTGGAAATATTTGATCTCTGGATTGCCTTCTCATTTGTGTATCCTTGAGAGGTATGAAGGGGGAATAACTAGAACACTTGGGGGTACAGAAAGACAGAGAATGGGACAAAGGTAGAAGGCGTCAACACCAAGAAGAAAGAGAAAATGTAACTAGCCATGTGCCTATATTTTCCAGTACTATATTTGATTTACTTATGAAGCATCTAGGCAGAAGTGGGAGTGCTTATCATCTTGCTTTTGAAGACAAGTTCCTGTTCACTTCTCTGAAGACGTTTATAATCCAATGAGAGGATAATTGCAGATCCAGGTAGATCGGGCAGCGTCCCTCCAGAGATGCAGCCCAGTGACAACAGTCTGTTCCTTAAAGGAGTTGTATTCTGCAGTGTTGTTTTTTTTTCCTTCCTGAAAACCAGTCGGCTAGTCCTCAGAAATAGCATTAGTCATTATATGAATCTGTAACTTCTGTAAAGGCAACAGATTTGGTATTTTTCTTTGTAAAAACTGGTCTGAATTTTCAAGCAAAAACATAAGAACAAAGGAAATAGTTTTTGAATATAGTCAGTCTGCAGTTAGCCTTTGACCATTTCATACATTCCACACTGAAAAGGAAGTTGAAGAAAAAAAATTCCCCCAAAATAATTCAAGGAGGATACTGGTAATGTTTTCCACATTTGAATTTTAATACATGAAACAGGCTATAAAACTTTAGCCAGCTGCAGTAAATAAAGCAGCAGTGGGAGGTATGGACCGGAAACTTGTACAGAATGTGCTGGTGGGAGTCTCTTTCCCAACTGAACGAACACCTTCATTTGTTGGTTTCATAGTAGAAGAAGCAAGCTATAGTAACATGAGACTCATTCCTGGGCGGCTTGTATTGTTTCCAGTAGATCTTCCTTACACTCTATCCTCAATAATTTTTCTTATTCAAGAGAAGACAGCACTGAATCCTTTTGACCTTCTTGTATACTTTCTCTTCCATGCAAAAAAGCAAAGCAAAACAAAACAAAATAGCAAGATAACTTGGAAGATGATACAAGAAATTCCTTCTACAGACTTAAAGCTGTATTGGGGAGGACTCGGTCTTTGACTCTGCCATAATGTTATCTCATTTAATTGTTAACATATTGTACTCAGCTTTTAATTCATAAATTGTTTTCCTTGGAACTGAAGTGGGCCTTCAGTGATTCAATAAGTTTTTAAATAATGAAAGAGTTTCCCAGTATAGGAGAATAGTTTACAACACTACAAGTTGCATCCTTGTGTGTTTTCTAGACATATGTTTTCATCTTGTCATTCCTCCTGTTTAAAGCCCTTTAGTAGCTCTTCTTAATCTAGAAGATAAAGTTTATATTCTTGTCTTCTATTCAAGAACCTCTACAACCTCCCTTCCCCATATTCCTCCCATTCTTCTTGTAAAGACTTTCTCCCTAGCCAGACTTTCTGCTCACTGGTCCCATAATTAGACACACACACACACACACGTATATATGCTTGTCTGTGTATTCCTATATCTATACCATTGCTACTGCTGTGCTCACAGCTTGCATTGTCCATCTCTTTTCTCCTAATTCATACTATTCTTTCATGACCCACCTCCTTCATGGAGCTTCCCTAGCTAATCTGACCTCCAGTAATATCTCCCTTCTTTGAGTTCCTGTTAATATGTGTGTAATGTAATCTGCATCATACAACTTAGCACTCAAAAGGCATACATATATTTATACACGCAAATATGTGTCTCATTTTGAGAGGCTGCATGACAGTAGTAGAAAGAACACTAAATTTAGAACCCAGGAAAGTCAACTTTGAGTCTTACTTGTTATGTGACTAGATTCATTTCTCTGAACCTCAGTTTCCTAATCTGTAAAATGAATATGCTAATATTTTCTCTAAATATTACTGAGAAGGGTATTGTAAGAAAGGCATTTTGTAAATTCTAAAGAGCTCCATTAATGGGAACTATTATTATAATTCCCTTTTTGATTCATGTCCTATCTCTACAACCTATGGCAAGCCCTTCTGCCTCAACTCCCACAACTTTTATCTTCCTGCACTATCAGATCACCATGAGACAAAGATAATAAAGACACAACACATATATGTTAATTGAATCTTCCTTCATTTCAGAGTGTTTTGGTCTCCATAGTCCAACATGATTACAGTAAAGGCCATCTTCCAGAATTTCAGGGATAGCATAGTTAAAAAGAACACTGGATTTGAAGTAAAATCCCCTGACTTTGAGCTTTGGTGTTATGTAACTGATCTGAGGAGAGTCCCTTCACTTCCGTGGGGTTCATTTTCCTCATCTAGAAAGAAGTAAATAATAATCGTACTGCCTGTCTCATAGAGTTGTTGAGAAGATTGATTGAATTAATGTATTTAAAGTGTCCTGTAAATTGCAAAGCTCTAAATGAATGCTGACTGTTATAATTGTTCATTTTGCTTATTAGTGTGGTTGTCTACAATATTGTCTTAAAATAGGACCATAAAGGAATAGAGAAAATTCTCCTTAATACTGGGCCCATTGAAGGGGAGACAGTCATTGAGAATTTTGTTTTGTTTTTGTGTGGACTCTTTGATGGTCCTGAAACATTATGGCTTCTTAAAGAAATGGTATTCCTTATGCCAGATAAGGTGCCCTAAACATTGGGGTGCTTCCAGTACAGAAAAGTTTAAATTATTTTTATTATATGTAACCATGTAATGCAGTTTTCTAGCAGTCTAACCACAAATCTCTCTTAAATATAGTGGCTTTAGTAGATTGATGAAAAATATTTCTTAGCTGACAGAAATTTTTACCAAGTGGTAAGCTGTCATCTTGGTGTCTCAGTTTTCTCACAAGTAATACTATGACAAAATCACTAAGCTACTTGTTATTTTAAGGACTTAATACATTTATATAATACATAGCAATTTGCTAAATATAGTGCACTACAGTAAGACTACTTTGAAATATCAATTGAATTTACATGATATCTTCTTTAAGCTATTAAAATACAGAACCTATGCCTAATAAGCATGCCTTGTGTGGTTGTGGTGGTTGTCCTTCCTTCTCAAAGAGGACCAAAATGACATCACTAAGCTAGAGTCAAGTTACAGTGTGTCCGACGGCAGATCAGAACAACATGAGCCTGGAATGCTCTACCACAGGTCGGGCACAAATACTACATGTGAACATTTGGGGTGGATTCTCTAAATTTGCACGTGCTGTGTTTCCTTTGAGCTATTTCAATTCTGCTTTGCTCATAGAGCACAGTACCTTCTCTCATTTGGGCGGGCCATGCTAAGCAGTCCTGTGCCAGTGTCTCCCATGTCACACAATCATTTCCAACGTTCCTAAGAGAGACCTCGAGAGTGTCTTTGTATCTCTTCTTCTGACCACCATGTGAACACTTGCCCTGTGTGAGTTCTCCATAAAATAGTCTTTTTGGCAAGTGCACATTTGGCATTTCAGCAGTGTGGCTAGCCCATCATAGTTGTGCTTTCTGCAGTAGAGTTTGAATACTTGGCAGTTTAGTTTGAGAAAGAACATCAGTGTCTGATATGTCTTACCTGTCTTACCCAGCAGGGTAAACCCTGCTGGGTGACTTCAGAATCTTCCTAAGACTGTTCGAATGGAAGCAATTCACTTCTCTGGCATGGCACTGGTAGACTGTCCAGGTTTCACAGACATAAAACAATGTGGTCAGCACAATAGCTCTGTAGACCTTCAGTTTGGTTATTAATATAATAATCCTAATTATTTGTCAGTAGTGGTAATAGATAATGAAAAGAAGTTTGGTTTTTTTTCTAAAAATCACAGATAATCACTGATTTATATCACTTAAAGATTTTTGTTGCGGTTCGGGGGCAGATCATATAAGTAAATAACACAATTCCAATCTTATGCCATGATTTGCCCCTTGAATTGCATGTTATCTATAACTTGGATTGAGTAGTTTTACCAAGAAAGCTCAATTCATCTGGGGAAGAGCACACTTTTATGTTACATATTCTAAAATTAGACAAAAGAAAACTCCAGTTTCTACCCCAAACAAATTAGAATGCAGCATTATTAATAATTCTTGACTGCATGAAAACTGTGGTAAGGTGTTGATATGCAAATGATTTAATATTTATTTGGTAGTAAATCAGAGTTTAGAGATCATCTAACCCACTCCATCGTTTTATTAGTAAGGGAAGTGAGTTCTAAAGATCTTAAGTGAATCACCTAAGGAGTGAATAGCCAAGCCAAGATTCAAACCCAGGTCCTTTGAGTCCAAATCTAGTGTTCTTTCCTTTACATTATGCTGCCTCCTGTGGGAAGGCATAACCACAGATTTTTGTCAGCTTTTTGGTAGGGTTGGAAGCAACCTGAGAAATCACCTAGTCGATGCCCTTCAGTTAATAGATGAGGAAAAGAAGGCCAAGAGAGGCAAATTGAGTTGTCAGAGGTGTCATGGAGCTAGTAATTTTGATTTTGGGGGTGGGGGAGGAGTTAAAAAAAACACCAAGCTTGAGGTATTTTTCTTTATTGCATTTAAACACATTTTTCTTAGTAATGAATATTATGCAACTGTATAACTCTTTCAGCTAAGGGAACTTGAGGTAGTTTATACATCCATTAGCCAGGCTTTATAGCTGCTTCAGAGTCATTGAAGTAATCTTTGTTATTACGGCAGTTATTGAAAGGCAAGTCAAAAGGTCACCGGGTGAGTCTGTGCCAAAGGCAGCAGCAGTAGAACACAGGAATTCCAATTCCTCATCTTTTCTTCTGGGCCACTTGGGAGTATCACTATACTGAACAATTCACAAAAAGATCCATGGATGGAACTTAAGAATTTTCACTTTGAAGTGGTTTTCCTGCTAAGGAGTTTGCAAGTTTATTGTTTACGGAAAACAAGAAGGGCCTAGCTTCCCAGTACTTGTCCTTTGCCTAGAAGATACTTAAGTGATTACTACTACCAGCACACTGAACCATGAGTAGCCTTCTGGTTAACCATGCTACACTGAATGGTTGGCTCTTCATGAAAGTTTTGTGGTTTATCATTTTCTTTCATTGTCCCCACCCTTTCATCTCTCCATACCCATTATGGAAAAAATCTGAGCTACTGGTCACCAAGTCATAAAATGTAAACATCATCTAGGCCCTCTGAAGTTGCATAGCATCACAGGGACCCTAAGGTTATGTCAGAGGTCTGTGATAAGGCCCTGAAGGAACACTAAGGCAGGCCCAAGGAACTCATTACAGACCAAAGCACCTTTGCTAGGACACTATAGGTACAGTCCAACAAGAGATCCCTAGGCCAGTGAATTGGGTGAGGTTTACCCATAGTGCCATTCTTCTTAGGGTAAGGAGCCCAGTCATGTTTGTCCCTTTCTTCCTCCTTAACATTCCCAATAAATGGATTTTAATTTTAGTGGAAGGCCCAGAAAGAGCCTCTTAATGCCCAGGGGACCCTCCAACCTAACATGCTTACCTAAAAAAGGATCTTTGGATTGAATAAGCGAATGCCCCTCTCACTTATGTAACACGTTTTTTTTTTTTTCCAAAACACTTGTTTAGTGTTCTGGAGATAACAGTTGTAAATAATCTTTCTCTCCAGGTTTAAACATTGCTTGAACATGATACTTTGAGCTTATTTTTTTTTACTAAAAACATGAGAGTACACACTATATTTTGCTTCTCTGTGCTTCAACATCCAGTAAAGAATATTGTCCAAAACTTCAGCTGTCGTATAGTAGAAAGAACAGTAGATTTACAATTAGATGACCTGGGTGTGAGTTTTTGTTGCTATGTGACAATTATGTGGAATGACTCATGGGGGTGTGGCATTATGTAAGTTAGCAAATGTTTTGGAGCTGTGATAGACCTTGCCCATAGATCAATTCACAAAGACAAATGAGGTATAGCACCTGTCTTCATGAGGCTTACGGACAACGAGGACATACCACTTACTTAATTATACGGCCAAAAAGAACACAGCAAGAGCATAAGAGAAACACAAAGTAATGGGTACAAAGCCACAGTGGGAGGAGGGATTCTTCTTTAGCCAGAGAAATCAGGGTAGTACTCAAAAGGCACAGATGGGAGGGGAAGATGTTCATAGTACATAAGAAGGAGAAAGAGCAGCTAGGTAGCACCATAGTGTATAGACTGCCAGGCCTGGAGTTGTGAAGACTCGTTTTCCTGAGTTCAAATCTGGCCTGACACTTACTAGCTATGTGACCCTGAACAAGTCACTTCACCCTGTTTGCCTCAGTTTCCTCATCTGTAAAATGAGCTGGAGAAAGAAATGGCAAACCACTGCAGTATCTCTACCAAGAAAACCTTAAATGGGGTCACAAGAGTTGAACACGACTGAAACTACTGAACAACAGCAACAGTAATGGGAAGGAAAGTGAGTAGAGACGAAGAGCATTTCTATTTATCTAATAGTCTGATGTATCTGAAGCATAGAATTTCTGGTGGAGAGTTGTGTGAGAGAGAAGACTCTAAAAGCAAAGAAGAGAACCCAGATGGTGAAGGACCTTGAATTGAATTGCGTAGTTTAGAAAAATTAATCCAAGGAATTGAAAGTCATTGAGTTTTGGAATATCAAAGCTGGAAAGAACCCTAAAGATTATCTTGTCCAATCCCTTTATTATAACACCTCTGTATTGGGATGAGGGCCAGAGAAGTGCAGTGACTTTCCAAAAATCACACAGCTACTTAAATGGTAAAGCCAGAACTCAGCCTCAGGTGTCTTGACTCTCTGTTGGGTGGTTTTTTTGTTATTACTACATAGTGATTCTTCTGCTTTTGTTTTCTTAAAAAAAATAGATTTTCTGGCTGTATACATATGACAAAGACATCACAAATGCTCCTACAGTGAACATTTATCAACTACCCATGTGAGACTCAAATATGAATAAGACATTCTATATATTAAAGGATTATAGCTTGGCAGGGAAGATAAGATTTACACAAATAACTACTTGTGTAAGGCAGAAGGTACAATGTGCCATAAAATGTTTTGGAGGGAAATTTTACCCCTAGTGCCAAGAATCACAAAGACTTTGTGGAGAAAGTTGTATTTTAACTGGGCCTTGAAGAATGGATAGTATTTTGGAAAATTGGAGCTATACAGAGTTGGGGTAAAGGGAGGAGATGACTTCTAGACAGAGAGAAAGCATGATAATTAATGGGACTTTAAAAAAATTTTTACACAGGAAATAAAAGATCCTGTTTTAAATGGTAGTAAAGAGATGATTTGATTGTACCTATTGGAACACATCATTCAGCATTGTAGATAATTTTAAAGACTCTTCTTTCATAGCACATCAACACCATCCGTTGGCCTGCATGCCTCATATGAGAGCCCACAGGAAAAGAGAATTCTCGTGTATATTTTTTTACATCTAAATTGAATTAACTCATGGAATTTTCCACCCTTAGGAATTAAAGTAGCAGCTCATGAAGTAATTCAGTTATGTCATTCATACCAAAACAGAAAATAGTGAAGCAACTTGGCACTATTTAAAAGGCAAGATTTGGCTTTTACTGTTTTGTATTTGTCAAAATCTGTGGCTGTTGTGTTATTTTAGCTTTTATTGTGGCTGTAAATTTTTAAATCAAAAGTATCTTAATTACTTAGAAAACAGGAGTATAAAATAGGACCATAATAAGGGAATAGTTCAGGCAAAGTGGCTGTAAAGGAATGGGAACTTAGCTTCAACATTGCATTTTATATAACTTTTAGAGTTTTACCTAATTGGTTGACGTTCACAGTTGCTCATAATTATAGCTTCCACCATATCCATAAATCATCTTAGAACTATAAAGTTGAGTTTAACCAAAAGATCTGTCAAATATTATTCAGAATGACACCCTTTGGAAAGTATTGTCCTGATACAATGGCCACATTCATTTTAAAGCAGTTAATTGGGCATATTGTTAAAACCATGGTGTTGGGTTTCCAAGTTTTAATTTAGTGTTTGCATTCTCCCTTCCTTCTACACATGGACGGATCTATTGTGAAGCTGAAAGTGTGTGAAAGTTATTGGAGAATAGTAGTCTCTGGGTAATGTTTCTGTACACTGCCCAGATTTTCCCCCCTGTAGTCTAGATGGGAAACAGCTGGCTTTTGTTTAAAAAGCTGTTTTGTGAAATGTCTGAATCTTGAGGTGTAGAACTGAGGTCACTATTAAAGCAGGTGCTTAGGAACAAGTGAGAAAAGAGCTGAGGCTTACATGACTCTATAATCTTGTACAGGATACTTATGGGGGTGGGGCAGAATCTTGAATTTTGTTTGGTTATTTACTGAACTTTATTTTGCTGAGAAAATGAAGAAAGCTAATATTATCAAATAATTATACACTGCATATCTAAGAAATTAGCCAATGTGTATATGAATATACAGGATGGTATGGAATCTTACAAAATGGCTCTTACACTAACAAGAAAGACATCAAAAAACCAGGGTTCATCACCATTTTCTCCTATAGTGAAATGTCTAGACTTAGAATAAGAAGATGTAGATTTGGATTCAACTCTACTATTTACTAGCTGTGTGGTCTTACACACATTATCTAACTTCCCTGAGCCCCAAGTCTCCTCATTTGTAAAATGGGGGTGTTATTTTTATGCTACCTACCTCATGGGTTGTTATGAGGCTCAAATTAGTTAACATAAAACTAGCCCCTTAATTGCTTCAAAACAGCAAAGCATTATATAAACATGACCTGTTGTCCTATGGCAGATTATAATCATTCCAGTTTCCTTTGAGCGCACACCAGAATTGAAAGAACAGTTTTTAGTAGCCTTGAGACAGTGATTCCATCTTTAGAAATGATGATGGAACCCGAGAGAAAGGGATAAAAGTGAATTGACATGATCAGCACCAGAATTACTTCTTAAAAGCAAAGGAAGAAACATGTGGAATCACTAAAGTTTATGCACATCAGGTATCTACCAGCCTAAAGATGAAAGGAAACATATCTCCTTCTCTTGGAGCTGTAGGTTATTAGCAGCTGTTTATCCAGTTGGGAATAGAGATTAACATTGTAATTTTTGCAGAACAAGAATAAAATTTGTTTGGGAAGTTGGCTCTTCATATCAAGTTGATATGGACTGCCAAATAAAACTTCCTTTTGCAGAGCTCATGTGTTAGAGTTGAGCAATGTTATGATTCCCTGAGAAACTCTGGATTACTAAGTCTGTCTCTATTAAATGAAATAGAAAAAGTTCAGAGAAATGGGTGGAATTTTGCCATTGCAGCGTTCAGCTGTGTAGGACATAACATGAAGCAAGCTGCTCTGTGGATCCAGTATCAGTGCTTTAGCTTGACTTTAGACGTGGCATTCTTTTTTTTTTTCCTTTCTTTCTCTGAACCTCATCTTTTACCACTTTCAAGCCTACTTAAATAGATTTTGCATATGACCACTGCTTGCAAAATGCCTTTTCATGAGGTATTTGGAAGGCTGCTTAATACTCTGTGGTGCTTTCTTCTCTAAAAACTGTTGAACTTTGCTATTTTTTTCTGATTTAATGCTACTCTTAATGTCTTTTTTTTATTAAATCCTTTCTTTTGCTTTTGATCTTATTTATAGCTGAGCCACTGGTCATATGGAAGCTATTATTGTATAGCATGGAGATGAAAGACTTCGTTGCAGTTAAATCAGAGTGAATCATTTGGACCAATAATACACACATACAGTGAGATACCATTTGTGTCAAAATGCCCTGTGTTGTTCATTTTGTAACCTAGCGGTTAAGGTTTATAAGGGCTTTACACAAATCTGCTTTCTGTCAGAACTATGCATTTTGACAATACTGAACACATGTTAACATGCACTCCCTTACTGCTAGCTTGCTACATGTAGACCGTGTCTATATGGTACCAAGTACTCAGATAAAAAGTATACATTTCATTTACATGTCAATGTCAGATGTCAGGAAACTTGGGAGATATCAGAATTAAGGTGCTAGGTTTTTTTTTCCAGTTTTCATCTAGATGTTAGGGTTTAAAAGAAAGAAGCATTTTTCTGTATTTAATAAAATTAGAAATAGTTTTTGACTTCATAAATATAATCTCAAGCCTAGAGAATAATGTTAAGAGATGAAGGAACTTCAGATCTAGTTCAGCCAGCTCATTTTAGAGGTAAGGAAACTGAGGTCCAGAGGATTTAAGTGATTGGCCCAAAGTCACACAGCTGCTAAGTTACAGAAGTTGGGAATGGAATCGACTCTCAGTCCATCGAATTTTTCCGCTGTCCAAGTCCATGCCTTGTTATGAGGAGTACTGTGGTTGTATTGCGTAAAGCACTCTTGGTTTAGAGCCAGCTGAGATCGAGATCCAGTCAGTTCTTAGCTCCAGTGCTGTGAGACCCTGGGCCAAACTCTTCAAATTTCACTTTTTTCATCTAAAGATGGAAATAATATACTTGTCCTCCCTACCTGTCATATGGTGATTGTGAGGAAAGAACCTCCTAGAGCATTACATAAATATGAATTTTTCTTCTGTTATTAATCTTTTCATCAGCCATTTATTAAGGATCTAATTAGATGCTCTACAGAGAAAACTTCAGTGACACTGTCCCTGCCTTGTCCCTATACTTGCATCCTCAGACTTATTCCTCAGACATTTTTTAATCTGGCTTATGTGACCACATTACCACATCATGTGACCACATCAGTTAGGTAATCTAACTGAACCTGCTCTCTCTCTAGTTGCTGGCAATATCTTAGTTGACAAATCCGATAGTCTTTTCTCAGAAAGGTGCTGTTGACTCCCATCTCCTGATGAATATTCTGTCTTCAGTGGATTTTCAAGATATCCTCTCTCCTCACTTTTTTCCTACCTGACTGAATGCTTTCCAAGTCTCCGTCCTGGGCTTTCTCTTCTCACTCTCGCTATGCTCTCCCTCTCTCTCTCTCTCTCTCGGTGGCCTCATTAGCTCCTGTTGATTTAATTGCCATCTCTATGCAAATGACCCATATATTTCTATATCCAGACTTAATTTCTCCCCTGAGGTTTGGTTCCACATCACTGTCTATTATACATTTTGAAGTGGATGTCTCAAAGACATTTCATATTCAGTGTGCCAATATCTTCCTCCAAACTACCCTTATTCCAGATATGCCTATTCCTGTCAAGATCGCTACCATTCTCCAAGATCGTATCCTTGTCTCCTCTCTGTCTCTCACTCTACATATCCAATCAGTTACCAAATCTCACTTCTTCCAGTATCTTCCCCATTCCAACTCTCTACTCATATGGCTACTACATTTTGTTGAGGCCCTCACCACCTTTTACATTGATTATTACAACACTTCCCCATTGGTCTCCTGATCAAAAATCGTTCCCTACTCTACACTATGTCTGTCATCCACACAGTTGATTTCCTTCAAAGGCAGATTTTACTGTGTCATGGCCCTACTCCACAAACTCCAATGATTCCTTATTGCCTCTAGGATCAAAACCTAGCCCTAGGTTATCTTTCCAGTCTTGTTACATATGTTATAAGGCCATACTGCCCTTTCCTTTCCTTTCATACAAATCACTTTATTTACCATCTGTAATACTTAGAATACACTTCCTCCTCATTTCTGCTTTACAGAGTCCCTCTCTTCCTTCAAGCAAAGCTCAAGCACCAGCTTCCAAAACCTGCTCTAACCCTCTCAACTACTAGTGCTTTGCCTGCTTGGATTCATTTTCTTTATGTTTATTCTTTATGTGCTTTTTTACATACATGTTATTTCTCTCCATAGAATGTAAGCTTCTTGAGAATTAATGAGTAAAGGATTTATTAAGCTCTTAATGTGCTGAGCACCACAGATATAAATACAAAAGTGAGACAGACCCTACAATCAAGGGTCTTTGTTTAGGAGAATGGTGGCCAAGGAACATGGTAGTGTTATGGGAATAGAGAGGAACATGCCTGAGGTGAAGATGAGGATGCTGGGTCCCAAGAAGTGCAGAGTCCAATGGCTTAGGTCTTCCCAGGCAAGGTCTCTGGTGTTCCTGTTTGGAAAAGAGAGCAGCCATGGCATCTGGGTCTAGTAGGTATTGTCTCATTCTTTGTATTTCTATCCTCGGTTGCCTAGCACAATACCCAGCACACAGTAAGTGCTTAATAAATGATTGTAACTTTTGCTATTGCTATTTGCTTCTAACAGTGTCAAGTCACTTCTCAGGGCCCCAGGCAATTTTCTCAGTATTATAAAAATAATCATATACAGCATGTTTTCTAGTTTATAAAGTACGTTCTTGACAACCACGCAAATAATATCTGCATCTTACAAGAGGGAAACTGAGGCTCTGAGTCACCCAAAGCCACATGACTGTTGAGTGGCAAAGTTGGGACTCCAATCCAGTTGTTTTGATTGCAAAGCCAGTGTTTTTTACCACTACACTCTGAAGCTTGTCTACAGATTCTGCTTTCTAACATGGTCTGATCATTTGGCATGCATAGTTCAATTCTTCACATAGATGATATTACAGTCTAGAGAGCAAGACTTGAATACCATTACTTTCAACTGTAACAGGACAGATTTACATTAGAGACAAATAAGGGCATTTGTGCGGTCAGCCTTTCCTGTAACTTTTAGGAATTAAATAAAAATCTAGGTTACAAAACCACTTAAATTAAAACATTTTTGGAATGAGGACACCTTTAAATATTCCTTTCTTAGTTCTTTGATAATATGAGTCTGTATTTTATTTTTTTGGCCCATTAAGAGGAACAGTATAATAATTTTAATGTTTAATACCTCATCATCAGAAAAGCTACCTCTGCTCTGTGAACTTTGGCATGGCTGCCTGTGAGCACTAAAGCAGTGTCTGTTTGACTGCTCTTCTCCTCTTTAAAAGAAGCACTTTTAAACTAAATGGTATTTTTCAGATTTGAGAAAATAAGTTTGCTTTCCTTTGATATGACAGAGATACTGGCAAGATAATTGAAACTGAAATCTAACACTCTGCAACTGTCATGTATAATTGATATTTCATGGGGAGATTACAATTCAGACACCAAAACTGTTTTCTTTGTCAATGGGTGTCTAATTACAGGGAAAACCCATCAACTTTTTGTTCTATGTTTGTTGTGAAACCAAAAAAAGGGGAAAGAAGAAAAATTAATTTCAAATGCCAGGGTTTTCTTTTCTGTCTAATATTCCTGAAGTCGAGTTTTTCTCTGTTTTTCTTTTTTTTTTTCCTAAGGCCTTCATCAACAAGAGTGATTTGAGACCAGAGAGTCTACTTAAAAATAAGAAAGCTCTGGATTTCTAAAGTGTCATCAAGGTGGTGCAATTTTAGAAAGATTGTGGTAGTATAAGAGTACCTTTGGTCTGAAAACCTGTTTTGAGACAGTTATCTCAGGAGATAACATTAATAAGGATTGAATAACTGCCAAATAAAATTTAATACATTTTTGCATCTATGAAACAGGCCTCTCAAATACAAGTAGAATAATTACTTTCAGAATGCGTGCTGGAAACAAAAGGAGTGAAAACAGTGAACATCTCTTTTGTTTTTGTTGTTTGTTTTTAGCTTAGAATAAAGACAAAGATATTTACTAGAGTGCTTTCCTTCATTCCCCGTGTAAAAATGGCCTTGCCAACCACTACCTAATTGAAACTGCATATCTTTTAAATCTGTTTATGTTGTGGGAGAAGCAGCAGCAGTTGAATTTAGAGTTCTTGTTAGACTTCTTGGCCTTGGCTCTGAGATAGTGAATTTTAGGGTTTTTTCCTCCACTGTAAGGAAAGTGGAGAGGCTGCCACAATAAGGGTTTGTGTTGCAGTGTTTGAAATGAAAGCTGTTGTCTCCTTTAAGAAGAAAGTCTCTCTGATCCCTTCTGAACACATGGTTGTCTTTTAAAAGGCTCTGAAGCTTCTAATCAACATACTTAATGCTATCCATATTATTTGTTGGATTTGAATATGAGCATTACCTCTAATTTACAGCAAACACTAGACAAGTTACTTAGCCTATTGGAGCCTCAGTTTCCTCATTCGTAAAATGAGGGGGTTAGATTAGATCATCTTTAAAAATCCTCTGAAATGTTATGACTTTAAAATTCTGTCAGTGGATCATAGATGCAGAGCTTGAAATGACCTGAGAGGCCATTTTTTTCAAATCTTCTCATGTTGCAAAAGAGGGAATGGAAGTCCAAAGACTTGTGATTTGCCCAAGCTCAAGAGGTCGTATTTGAACCCAGATCCTCTGAATCTATAGCCTCTTTGTCATGGAATGTGGGACGTTAGGTAATTTCAGACCCCAGTGTTCTGGAAGAGTTAAATTACTTCCAAGGAGTAATTTATGCACTCAGATAATTGAAATAGGTCTATCAGTAATCCATATACAGTCAAATGTAAAATAGGCTGTCCCCTAGTCTTACATATCAGGTACAAAAACCTAATTGGGATCACTGTATTTTGTTCAGTTGTTTCTAATCTTCGTGATCCCATTTGGGGTTTTCTTGTCAAAAATACTGGAATGATTTGCCATTTCCTTCTCTAGTTCATTTTACACATGAGGAAACTGAGGCATACAAGGTTAAGTGACTTGCTCAGGGTCATGTAGCTAGCAAGTGTCTAAGGATAGATTTGACTTCAGGAAGAGGAGTCTTCCTGACTCCCAGACCAGCCCTCTATGCACCATGGTACCAGCTAATGCCCCAATCACTGTATAACCCAAGAAAAAAAAGAAAGTATAAACATGTCATAGGAATTTGTAATGCTCAGTTCTGTTCACCATTTTTAAAATATGGAATATTGATCTAAAATTTTAGGTGCCTTCTACAGAGGTTACTATGGATATTCATTATAGGCCATTATTAATAAGTTTGAATGTTTCCATGTGCTTAATTTTTAACTTGAAATTTCTTAGAATCTAGAGAGGGGGAAGATAATAAAAACTTCAAGGCTTTGAGGGAATGTACATTTTTAAGGAATAGCTACCTTGGTGCCAGTTGACTCCCAGGTGGAAGGAATGATTTAAGGAGTTGTTTTTGCCTAACTCTGTATACTTTTACTCTGCTGCAGATCTATTAAACCGAGGAGTGGGGGTGGGAGGGGAAGGTCCTTGCCTTTGTCTGTAAAAATGACATTGATCACCTGCTTCATCAATAGAACATGCCTTTTGGGTTGTCTTTCCAGAAATGGTCATAGATCCATGCTCACATGCCCACACTTTCTCACCTAATCCCTCCAGTTATTGAAAGAACATTTTTGCAAGACAAATGACAAGCATTAGATACACAGTCTGGCTGTGAAAGAGAGTACAGGTTCATATGGAAAATTGTTCCATGGACACAGACAGAATGGGAACATCTTCAAAAATAATTCACTATCAGATGTAAAAAGAATATATTATTTTTCTCAAAGCCTTGAATTTCATTGGCATAATGGAAGAGTTTTTATAGGGACGCATAGAAACAGGTGGTTGCACTTCCAAGGGTTTGTGCATATGATTTAGGTACCTTTTGTACATTCTACCGGGTTACCAAAAAGTCAGAAGTGTTTAACTGAAGATGTGGCGTGCTACTGAAATGTACAGAGGTAGGTAACTAATACCTTCCTCTGGAAAAAGTTTGGTTATACCACGGATCATTTCATTTACCCCTTAAAGTGAGCAAGTACAAGAAAATCCTGGTCTGTTATGATTAACTCCTCCCCTAATATAAGATAGAAAGCTCTCTGCAACAACTGATTTCCAGCCCTTCCTTGAAGACTTCCAGTGAACAAGAATACACTGTACTAAAACAGAAAATGATTAATATTATAGAGTTAAAGAATAGATAGTAGAAAATGCAGGGGGAAAGTAGAAACCAAAAATAGAGTAGATCCTGTGATTGTTTCAGCCCTGCCGTGCTTATCTCTCACTACAGAGAGATTCAGATTGTTAAAGTCATTGCATACATAAAAGGCATAGAGTTAAATGAAAAGGAAAGCCTAGGGAAGAGCCATATATAACAAAAAAAAATCAAATAGAAATGAAATGGTTCTTGAATTTTGGTAAATAGTTGGAGTATGTAAATATTATCACGTTAAAGGTGTTGGAGGGCAGCTAGATGGTACAGCGGATAGAGTGCCAGGCCTGGAGTCAGGAAGGCTTATTTAGCTGGGTTCAAATGTGACCTCAGACACTTACTAGCTGGGTGACCCTGGGCAAGTCACTTAACCCTGCTTGCCTCAGTTTCCTCAACTGTAAAATGAGCTGGAGAAGGAAATGGCAAACCACACCAGTATCCTTGCCAAGAAAACCCCAAATGAGGTCACGAAGAGTCAGACACAACTGAACAACCACCACCACAACAACAAAGATAAAAGCCAAGAAGATATAAGTAAGTTCTCCCCCACCCCCTGTGGATACTATAGGGATCAGGAAAACTAAGTTATTTAATATTTCAATTGATAAATATTTAAGGGAAAGATAAAGCATTAACTTTGAATTGCACCAAGAGATGCATTGCAAAAAGGTTTGAAAGAGAATGCTTCTACAGTAAAAGAATTGGGAGTCTCTTTAAGCTATGATTCATTTCAGTGACTTGGGATTTTAATAAGTCCTATGTGAACTTTAAGAAATTAGGTACACTATGAATACCTAATAGATGTGAAATTGCATGACATTGATTACATAAGTGGTGGTCGAGAGACTTAAAGATCTAGCATTGAATATAACTATAAAGTCTTATATCTGTAGCTTATATCTTAGATTAAATGAAAAAACTATTGATAGATTTTCTTTCAAAAGTACAAATGAATCATCAAGAAAATGGTAAGACAGTTCACCAAGAGAATTGAGTATTCATCGCTCTTCTCTTCTATGGGAAAAGAACAGAAATACAGTGATGTATTTTATGTCACATCAAACTATTGAAGAACCCTGAAACATTTAGCCTGAAAAAGTGAAGATTACAGAGAACATGATAGCTGTCTTCAAATAATTTGAATGACTGTCATGTAGAAAAGGGATTAGACTAATTCTTTGTCACTACTAAAGACAAGATCTGTGGTTCGAAGTTACATGGAGGCAGATTTCCTTTCAGTGAAAGGAAGAATACTCATATTGTAGTTAGTTATATTCATTCGTAAATAGACTAGGCAACAATTGTGAGAAAACAGGATCACCACACCTCACGCGTTCAAGCAAAAGATATTATGGAAAAGTGGGAGCTTGGACTTCATGACACCCACCCCCAAGAGTCTTGCCAAACTCAATGGTGATATCAGACTCAAGATGTATTATTTCATTTTGGTTTTTTCTTCTTCTTGAGACTGGGTCTCCCTAATTTAGTTCAGGCTGAAAGTGCAGCAGCTGCTCCTGGATCCCACTGCTGATCGGCAAGGAAGTTTTGACCTGCTCTGTTTCTGACATAGGCCAGTTCATCCCTTCTTAGCCTCATCCACCACGCCCACTCTCCCTACTTCCAGGGGCTTGCCATATTGGTGTTATTCCCACACATCCAGTTGGCATTAGCTTATTGTAGTTCAGAACTCCCAAACTCAGGTGATCTAGCAGCCTCAGCCACCCCAGTAGTAGAGACTAGAAACTACAACCACACTCGGCTATATGTCGATTATCTTAATAAGGGAGTAAATACTGTGTGTAGGCTGAATGGAATATATGTGATTAAAGGGCCAATGAAAGCCTTTCTATCACCGGCCTGGTTGTGTCTGAAATTCCCACAACTGGAATCAATATTTGCGTTATGGCATTGAATTCTGAAAACTGATGTCAGAATGCAAATATGTTACCTGGAAGAGGTAGGACATTAGTGGGTAACAAAAGGCAGAAGAAAGTAAGGGAAAGGGCTATAACTGGTTACAAGAGAAGTGTCAGGCCTACTTGGGCTCCAGAGTAGGGGCTCTTCAGAACCAGCATAAAGACATTCTTGGAGGAGAAACTCAGAGCAACCACAGCAGGAGGTAGAGAAACACAAACATCATCTACTTTGCAATTTCCTTAAGTGTAGTACTTGCTACCAAGTTTTATTGTAATATTATGGCATAATGTTTTAGGAATGACTAAGAATTCAAAGCCACACAAAAAAAATCTGGATTCAGAAGGAAAGAGCACCAACATAGGTAAAATTCTAAGACACATAGTACATGTGAAACTCTAGAAATCAAATGGTTATTATATCCATTCCACCTACCATGTAGTAGCTATTTGAGCTTGGTCAAGGCACAATATCTGTAAGCCTCGTTTCTTCATCTATAAAATAGAAATAATATGTACCCTTTCACAGGGCTATTGTGCAGATTAAATGAGATAATATATCCTAAAGTAACTGAAATATTGCCAAGAAGGTAGCATTGCTGACGTTACTTCCAACTATAATTGTACTCAACACAGTAGTGATCTAGTTATAGTTTGCCTAAATTAGGTGCTAGCAAAAAAATGTAATCAAATAAGTAATGATATAAAATGTCCAATTAAATGTAATCAGGCCTTGTAAGTCATATTGAATGTGTTTTCACAAGAAATTCAGCATATTTCATTTTCCTAACATTTGCCAAAACAGAAGACACTTAACAGTTATGTATACTGTTATTAGTCTAAAGACATTCTTAAATTTTACTCTGTCTCTTAGTTGTCTTTTCAATCGCAGAACAACTTAAGTTATTGAGATTTGATAAATAACAAACTAGTCATTTGTGCCTGCAGACTAGTTCTAAGGACTTTTTTAAAATGGTATTGTACTATGAAAATGTTTATCATGGTATATTAAGAGCTCTCACAAAATGTTTTATTTAGCATTAAGGTTAGAACTCAGGTTAGTAGATAGTAGAAAAAACACTGGTCTTGGAGATACAGAATCATGGAATCTCAGAGTTGGAAGAGACATCAGAGACCATCTACCTCTCCCTGACCAGGAATCCCCTCCACAAGATCTCCAAAGGGGTGTTTCCAGCTATAATGTGGAGATTTCAAATGACAGGCAACGCACGATTCCCAAGACCACCCATTCCACTTTTGGACTGCTGTCATTGTTTGGAACTGAACCCAATGGTCCAGGCATGTTCTCACCAGAGGAGAGAATAGCAAAACTCTTACTTTCTTCACTCTAGATAATTTTCCTTCCCAAAGCCTAGGATTTTGATATCATGGCATACATACTGTTTGGTATCCACTAAAATTTCCAGATCTTTTTGAAAGAATTGTTGTCGTGCCACATCTTCCTCGTCCTCTGGTGTAAAGTTTTTGTTTTTTTATTTTAACCTAACTACAGAAATCAGAAGATCTAGAAGTTTAGAGACACAAGGCATAGATTTAGTTCCTGACACTAGTACTCCTGAGTTATGTAACTCCTGGCAAGTCACTTAATTTTTCTGCTTCTTTGTCTGTAAAATGGAATGAATATTGCTTGTTACTGTTTACCTCACAGCATTGTTGTGAGAAAAACACTTTGTAAAGTGCTGTTTAAAATGTGTTTTATTTTTAAGGGTGGCAGCTTACACATGAGGATGCTTAAAAAATAGTTTTCTTTATAGCTGGTCTCTGGATTTACCAAATCAGGTCACCTGAAAAGCTATGTTACTCAGTTTACATAAGGAACCAAAGTATATTTAGTCTGAATGAGCCATATGATTCTCCTAGAACTTCCTAGTTGATTTATTTTGAATTCATAAGAAATAGATATTTCTTGGGGTGGGAGGGGGAGTTCTCTTTTTGCTATTCTAAATATTTAAAAATATTTGGTGTTTAGTTTTTTGTGATTATCTTGGTCAGATTTGGTTTTTGTTTTTCCCTTTGGGGAAAAAAAGAATTCATTTAATTTCTTGGTCTCAAATTAGTGATAACCGTTTTGCTTGTAATGTTACATTGTATCTTTTATGAGAAAGATTGTTTTCTTGTCTTTGGTGATATTGATCTATGAAAAATCACTTTAGAGATAGGAGTTTCACTTAGGCTCATTATCTCACTCCCACACGTGCCTTTATACATCAATTAAGCAATAGATCTTTTAAAAAATTTTCATAGTAGAAAGTCTAGCTTTCAAGTCAAAAAATGTGTTATGTTTATGTTCCTCAAGGTTTGTAAGCTCTGCTTGGGTTGTATTTAGGCATTTGCTACTAGTCAACAATTTCTCCCACAGTTACCACATGCCAAGGGTACCTGGATCCAAGAGTGTGTGTCTATACCTAATAAACATCTTGAGAGCATCTTTCAAGCTCACTGCCCACTTTCTTCTTTGTGCCTTCCTTCCTGAAACCATAAGAAACATTAGCTTATCTATCATATGATGCTTTCCTGAGCCTAGAATGGCAAAAATAATGAAAGGATATCCAGTGTGCTTGCCTGGCAATGATGGCATGACTGGTGTGTTTAATAAAACCTTTATTGGTACATTTTCCGGTGTGGTGGTGTTGGCAGAAATGGTCCCCCTTTGGATTTGGAACTCGGCAGCTGATGAAATACAGTAAACATTAATTTGGAATGGGCTGCCAGTTTTGGAAAGCCAGGTGACATTTTATTATATTTGTACTGAACAGGGGCTATGCCGCATACTGCTGTAGCTTCCTCTGTCAGAGGCTTAGCTGGCATTATGGAAAAAAAAATGGCAGGCCTGAGAATCTTATCCCCTGAAATGAAAGTCGAATGCCAAATTGAAATTCCTACAGGATTTCCGATAGCAATGGGGGAATTGAGAAGCCCACAATTAAGCATATGGGCATTAAGATAATTGTCAGATCTGTTGGCGGACATGATAGAAGACAGATGGGTACGAATCAGTGCGCTCCACTGCAGCACCCTGGGAGACAATTTGACGTTTTACCTGCCTGAGCTACCCTGCCATATTTGTCACTAAATGTGCGGCACAGCATCTTACTGAGTGTTAAGTGTTTTTTGCACGATAATATAGGTAGATGTGTGGGACTCTGGTGCCCTCTAGTGAAAAGCAATCGAGAGCAATGTTAAATGCTGGTGTCTCCTTCCAGCTAACTGATGTTTGGAACTAGTTGCCTCACCTTAGTTTCCATTCCCGCTAAACTCTATGTTGTATCTTGCTTTTTTTTAGGTCGGTGCCCATCGCGAAGATGGCGTGGCTCTAAGAGGCAGCCATTCTCTTGTGCCAAACCAGGTTCCAGTCCCACAACTCCCAGTTCAGTCGGCCACTTCCCCTGACTTGAACCCTCCCCAAGATCCATACAGGGGTGAGTCCACCACAGAAGTGCTCTTCTTAACAGTACTCTGATCTATATGCTTCACCTGTTCCCATGTTAGGTTAGATACTGACATTTGCATACTTGGTATTCATTTCTAGATTAAAAACTGGCACAGAACCAAAGATCAAGTTCAGCATAATAAAGTAAAATGAGAAAGCAGCCATTTAGAACCTGTTTTTCATAGCTTCTGTTTCTCCAAAAACTGTTTTTGCAAAAATCCTTTGAGTCTCTGGTTTCATTTGAGTGGGGAATGAGACATCAGAGTGATGACAGTAAAGTTTATTTTAGTTATTTATACATTTTTCACTCAGTCAATACAATTACTATTCAGATCATTTAATGTAGTTAGATATAACATGAATATGATGCTTTCTAAAAGATAGGGAGGAAGGGTTTTTTTTAATCGAAGGAAATTTAGAAAGAAAAAGAATTAGCTGTATTAAGCAGAGATTGTCAAATTAGTTCTCTGGTAGGGAGAAATCCAGCATGATTACATACCTCCTCCTATAGACAAGAGGTTTCATAACCTATGGATAGATACCCAAAACCATTTATTGTCTACAGCTTATTTCAGGGCTGAAATTTTTTTTTCAAGAAGTCATCTAGCTCTTAAGTCTGACTCTTAAGTTATCACAATGATTAATTTTATAAAAGGAAACAAACATTTATATCAAAATAGCTTCAATAATAATTTCTAGAGCCCAATATTAAAAATTTGTTGTAAGCCCAGAAAGGTGAGCCATGTCATATTCCAGATTTTCTTCAGAAGTATTTGTCAAAACTGAACGTATTTGAGGATGTTAACAACCCAACTTTCTGGAATCATAGAAGCATTTACAATTTGATTCTAGCAATCAGTGATACTTGATGGTAGAAGTTCTTTGGATCCAGTAGTTATTCCTCAATTGTAACCATGACCATCTATGATTAAAATGAAAATGTGTAACTAACTGCCTAACATACATATCTCTTTTAGTCACTAATTATTCTTTGAATGAGAAGGAAACCTAATTCAGTAATATCATTATGGTATCTTTTGAAGTCTTACTGACTGAATGTATTTATTTTATTCCATGGGAATAATATTTTAAGGATTTTTTCTATTAAATCATGCACATGGAAAAACTCAATATAATAGCTGATATTTACTTGGGTTCTTAATCAGAACATTGAGGTGTGTGATTTTCATGATTATGATTTTCATTGCAATTAAGTTGATGTTTTGTAGACAGTGAAATTACCATCTACTCCAAAAGATTGCAAAATAGAATTTAACCTCAGAGCCCATGCAATATGAAAACTGGTTTCAGCAGGTGCATTTTGGAAACTTCCCCAGATAGCATAAAAGAGTGACATTCTGAGCGTGAGGGTCAGAGTTCAGCTCTCCTCATTGTCTAGCTGGCAGCCCCACAATAAGTAACATCCACGTCTGTACGTTTAGTCTTTGGTGTAAACCTTGGCAATAGTAACACAGCCTTTTTTCCCCTCTAGGCATGCCAGCTGGATTGCAGGGGCAGAGTGTATCCTCAGGTAGCTCTGAGATCAAATCTGATGATGAAGGAGATGAAAACCTGCAAGACACGAAATCTTCTGAGGACAAGAAATTAGACGACGACAAGAAGGATATCAAATCAATTACTAGGTCAAGATCTAGGTAACAGTATATAATACTGTCGCTTCATTTAATTCCTTTATTGGACTTTGATGAAGTGAACAGAACAAGGAAGAAACTATTCGGTTTTTTCCTAGCAGGTAAATCCACAGCTGGAAAGGCCTATTCTAGAAGTACTGATAGTATCATTTCAGATACCGGTACTCTAGTAATGCCTAAAATCCTCTTGCAATCATCAGTTTGGGCACCAAGCAAATTATGTACCATAAAAAATAATCACTGATAGATTCAAAAATAAAGCAGTGCACTTTTAAATCTACGCTCATTTATAAATTTGATGCAAAATGTTATTCTTTTTAAAGTGTTTCTAAAAAAAATCAAAATTTCAAAACAATATAAAATACTAGTCTAATATATTGGTACACTGTACTCTTTTCTCTTACCCTTAAAGTATATCTGGATACTTATTTTATCTCAGTTTTAATAGCATTGATACCTGTATTTTTATGGTGACAAATTGAGCCATAGTTCAGAATGACATCTAAATTGTTAACATTCTTCTTTTGCAGTGCCTATATAGATAGAAGGTATGATGTATAATCGTATTCATCTCCTAATAACTCATGTTGTCTGGTTTATTTTTAATGCCCAACATAGTTGCATCCTGAATTATCTTGAATTTTTACTTCCATCTGACAGTGGTGAGCTTCTGCTGCTGCTACTCCCATTCCTGATCTTTTAGTTCCCCTTAACATGTTTCATTTCCACAGGGAGCCTAATTAATATCTCACATTCATAGAGTACTTTCAGGTTTACAACATGCTTCCCTCACAATGACCCTGCAAAGTGAGGTTAAGTGACTTGGTCACAGTCATGCCCCTAGGAAGCATCAGAGCCTGGACCTGACGTTCTTCTGCCTCCAGGTCTAGGCTTCAGATCCACCAGTACTTTGGCAGAACCATGCTGCCTCTCTTTATTTACTTTTAAAGAAACCATGATTGGGTCCAGGTGTCTTTTAACAAATAAGAAGACTTTGATGGGATCTTTAAGATTTCACTAGACAAAGAATTTCAGTTCAGCCATGAAGCCAGTGTGCCTGTGAGGTCTTTAGTCTGTTGCCATCCTGCCCCTGATGAAGTCAAGGCACCTAGATAGAATAGCTTAGGTGCTGTCTGCTGCTGGTTAACTCATTTCATTAGAGCACCAGACTAATAAGGTCAGCATCTTAGCTTCAATGGCCATGGATTTTCAGTTGTTATCTTCTAAGACTACAGACTGTTTCCTGAATTTCAGTCAGACACTTCACAAGAAGGCAACCAATTTAGAAATCTTGGAAGGATTCATTCATGCAAATCCATTACCAGGAAGGCAAAAACTTTTCAGATTACATGCCAGACTCGCTGGGTTAGGAGACTTATTTTAGTAACGCATAGTACGTTCCATAAGTATTGGCCTTTACATTTGAAGATAACCGTTGAGGTTGTTTGTATTCCTATGTGTGGATGGTTTGTTTATCTGAATGAAAAAACTGATGCATGAACATTGTACCTTCTAGACAACTTTTCTACAAAACAAGTTGTTTGACCGATAATTTAGTCCCTGTTACTTTACCCTGTTATTAGTACCTAGGAGACAGATGGCTGCTGCCATCATACTGAAGTTTATTAAGCTAATCTCTATCAAAGGAATATATGCCCATTCCTATGGCTGAAGAGGGAAAGATACATGCACACACGCGCGCGCACGTGCGCAGCACAGGACAGTGACCCTGATCTTGAGACAATTGTGCCAATGTTGATTCACTAGCACAGACAGTGATGCAAGACTAGCATTTCCACCTGTTTTTCAACTTTGTTACAGTTGCCATAGTCTAAAAGATTTGGATAAATGTTATGGGCTGAGTAGCCCAATTTATGCCTATGTCTACATTAACTTGGGAGCTCCTATGAAGATGGTGGAATGAGAGATATCCTAGGAGCCGCTCCCACCCCCAAAGTAATATAAGCAGAAAGCCCAAATGCTCGTGCTTCTAGCTTCCCTCCCTCTAGCTAGCCTCCTTCCTTCCACCTCCTAGGTGCTTGCTTATATCAGTTCTGTTGGATTTTAAATACCAGTTACCAAAATGAAGACCTGGACCATGAGGAGACAGCTCAGATAGCTCAGAGACATGAGCCCAGGGCTCAAGAAGAAGGAAAGGAGGCAGCTAAGGAGGAATATGAATCTAGGAAACAAGAAAATAAAGGCTATCTTAAGGGTAGCACTGGTTGCAGTTACTTAAAATATAGCATAAGAAGATATATACAGCCGTCTTGAGAGAAAGGAGAAGAGGCCTCATTTCAGAGGCTTCTGGGAATGTTCCTCTTAACAGTGAACTGGGGGGACCATCTCTTGGATCCCGTACCACCACTCTCAAAGGTCCTAGCAGAGGGACGATAGAAAATTAGTTTTAGAGAGAAGGTAGAACCCAGAAGAACATGACTAGCAAAGGTTAAGAATAGTCTTATCAATTAACTGTTAACCAGTTAATTGGCACTGGGCACTAGGAACACAAAATCAGAAGTGAAAGAACTTTATGAAGAGATATATACAAAATAGTTTGAAGATGATTTGGAAGAAGGAACCAACAGATTGGGGAATCAGGGAAACTAAGCCCCACTCCAGTGGCCACTTGGAATTTTCCAACAGCATTAGCCCTATTGGTAACCTCACAGTCTGAGGGACACAACAGCAATGACCAGCCCCAGTGTTTCAGAGAACGTGTAGCCAGTGCTGGAGAAGGGGCACAACAGTACTAGGCCTTAAGAAGAGCAAGGACTGGGGGTAGAAAGCATAATTTCAGTAAGGAAATTATAGGAAAATCAACACAGTGAGAGATTTTTTTTAAAAAAATAATGCAGGGCTGACTGAGGAAAAGAAATGTTCATTCAAGGAAAGATTGTTACATCAATGAATAGGAACTAAGTAAGAAAGGAAACTGAGGCTGAATCCCTGAGAAAGGTGCAGTTAGCACAAGGATTTCTTCAAGCCCTACTGAAACAACAATGAAGCAACTCTAGGAACTTCTAAGAGGGTTCAGAAGCAACATCAAGTTTAAGTGAAAATATCAGACACCAGAAAAGAAAAACAGGCTCCTAAATAAATCAGCAAATCTAACAAGACACTAAAGAATTTATAACAAAACACAGAAACCCTCTGAGTAACAGTAGATTCTCTTAAAAGAACAACAGAATTGGAATGCAAAAGTGCAAAGGCAGAAGGGAAAATAATGGAACATGCCTTTACACACACATTAAGTGCGTATGACCTAGTATAGGAGACAAACACTTGAATAGCACCCAGAGTTCTTCAGTACGAACCTTGGGCACTAGCAGTTCGGTATTACTCCTTTAAATTGAACTAAATTCCACTAATTGCTATTATTTAACTGAATGTCAGGAATGCACTCTGTTCTAGAGAATTTAGAATTAGTAATAACTACTAACTTGTATCCTCACATTCTGAACTAATGAGCCTGTAGTTCATATTAATAGAGCTGTCCTTAAAATCCATCAGTCTACTGAAATTTGACTTGCTCAGCTAACAAGCTACAGATCTGGGAAATTAAAATTCCAAACAGGAAAAAAAAATAACAGTGTGACATACACTCTGAAGATATTAAATAAAAGGGGATAGATTTTTCTCCTAACAGTCTGGTGCTCTAGATAAAATCTTTAGTTGACACTTACTATTGAAAAATACTCAGAATTCCTTAACAGCAAAATGTTTAATAATATAGCCATGAAAATATAATAGGCATAAATGTTACAGCCTCCTATTCTTCACGTTGCTTCTCTATTTAATAGAGTTCTGTGTAGAGACAAACACTGTACAAAGCTTCTGATATTCTAGTCATAATTTAGCATGAATGTCCAATGCACTGTTTAAATAGCTGCCAAGGCCACCTGCCCAAGTACTAAAGTGAGGGTTGGCAATTATGTGGTAAATTAGGGTTGTATACATTCCAGATATTTTAGACCAAAATATTCACTTGCAGCACACCCTAAGCACTCAATAAATGATCCCCTTATGTCTTCAGTTATCCAAATTGGCTGTCTAATCCCCCACATAATTGCCAACTCTCCACTTCACTTTGGAATAGGGAGATTTGGCAGAAGGTGTTCTGTTTGGGACAAAGAATTAAGATTCACTTACCCTGATCTTAGCAAGCATTTTCAGAGTATTTTGTAGGTTACCACTAAAATAAAAACCATTTATCTCTTCTCCATTCATTTTCCAAAATGCCATTACTTCCATGCTATCCTCCTCTCTTTTATTGATAGAAAGATGAGAGAAAAAATTACAGTGACAATTTGAGGTTTTTTCATTTCATTCTTTGTTGGTAAGAGATACTAAGGAGATACTTCTATGTGACTAACACCTCTATGTAGCTGTTCAGTGATCAGATCAATTCTTACTAATTTAGCTAGTAGCTGTTACATATACATATTAATGGGTCCTTTGAAGTTTTAGTAGACTATTTTAATTTGTTATTGAGAACCTTCTCATTTGAAAAGGTCACTCTTGTGACATTTAGTTATGCTTCCAAATCTGTATTATAAGCCAGCAGTGTTTGGGGAAAAAAATCTATGCAGTCGATTTGCATAACCAATTTATTTATTTATACATTTATTTATAAGTGAATAATGAATTCAAATTACTTATTAGCCCATGAACCTTTGGAAAACAAGTTCTCAATTTCAAGTCTTCTTTGTGTTATATATAGCACAATGTTTAATGTACAAAATGATTACCCAAATGATTGCCTTTTTGACTTTACCTAGGGGAAACTTGCTTCTGTTGCTGTTCCACCTATTCCATTATGTTCATTATTTCAAGTAGTGTGGATTTCTAAAGGACCGGAGTGCTTTATAGCAGTATCCTGCTTACTGGTTTCAGAAGACATTACAGGGTTGGGAGTTAGGAGTGGAACTGGAAAGTAGAGGACCCATTGAAATGAATAAACAACAATTGAGAGTGGAAAAAGCAAAAGGGTTCATTCTAACCTGGCCTAGCTATATTTTATCCCTGCTCATTACCAGAATAGCATACCAAGGAAACATCACCATGCCCCACTTGGCCTTCTAAGCTTAAAATTGGGAGGAGCCACATTGTTCCAGCCAGGTCATCAGGAAGTACTTACTGCAGAAAGTTATGTACCTGCAATGAGACACTAATGACTCTTCCCCCTCCTTATATTTATTTACCCCTTGCCCCACATCTCACTCTGGCTACCAAGGGAATCATTTTAATGCCTCAGGTGTCTTAAGTTGCAGTTGATTCCATCACATTCTACAAATTGATCCATGAAGAAGGACCAGTCCAAATCAGTATTGTTCCATCCCCCAAACAACCCCAGGTCCAGAGGCCTAAATCATCTTCCTCACCTTAATTCTTGGCTGTTGATGAGCCAAAAGAAATTCTTGTTGATTGGTTTAAGTTGTGTCTAACTCTTCAGGACTCCTTTTAGGGTTGTCTTGCTAAAGATATTCACGCAATTTGTCATTTCTGTCTCCAGCTCATTTTATAGATGAGGAAACTGAGATAAACAGGGTTTAGTAACTCGCTTAGGGTCAACACAACTACTAAGTGTCTAAGCCTAGATTCGAACTCAGGTCTTCCTGACTCCGGGCCCAGTACTCTCTTCACTGCTAGGAATTAACTATTTTTCTTGTAGGAAAGAAGGACAGAAAGAGTTAAATGAAAGAGAAACAGGTGAATCTGGTAATTTCGCATTGCAATCAGAAAAGCATCTTTACTTAGTGAACATTTGGACCGCAAATCACAAAACTCTTAGAGGTGTAAAGGACTTTCAGGCATCGTCTAGATTCTAGTCAATAGGATTCCTAACATCTCTTTAGTAGCCTCTGCTGATACTTGTCACAGGAAGCTCAATACCTATTGTGGCTGCCCATTTCACTTTTAAAAAGTTCAATTAAGCCAAAATGTACTTCCCTGTAACTTTCATGTATTGGTCTTAGGTTTGCCCTTTAGAATAGCACAGCACAAGTCTAATCCTCTTCTAAGTGGAAGTCTGCAAATATTTGGAGATTCCTATCACCAGCCTCACCACCTACTACCAGGTCTTCTCTTCTCCATCCTAAACAGCTATAGATTCCCTCAACTCTTCTTCATTCATAAGTTTCCTGAAGCCTGCTCACTGTCTCGATAATCTTTAGTTTGTCGTTATGTTTAAAGTGAAGTGCCTGGAAGTAGGAACCATACTTTAGCTGCTTCCCTCACCTATTCTTAAAATAATTAATTTCTACAAGGAAAAGTCATCGATATCATCTAACTTGGCCTCCTGAGAGGGAGAAAACAAGGCTCAGAAAAGGTTGAGGACCTTACCTAAGATCATACAGCTGGTAGTGGCAGAGTATGGACTAAACATCTAGCTTTTTAGAACTCCGTTGCCTTATTTAATTTTTTTTAAAACCTAAATGCAGGAGCTTAAACTTACCCTATTTACCTTATCTTGTTTAAGTCTGTTGCTCTTTTTGAATCATTTGCTTTCCATTGATTCAAATGCCACACAGACAGGAACTTTTCAAAAGCTACTTCTTTTAAAGTGTACTTTGCTTACAAGGGTCATGCTTCCTATAGGGTAAGAGAAAACAGGCTGTGGTGCTGCTTTTTGAAATGTAATGTTTTTTGTTGAAATGTACATTGTTTCATTTTGGCTGATATCCTACACGCTTTCATTCTCCCAATGCAAACAATATGTGTCCCTGACTCTGACTTGGCCATTGTCTCCAGCTTGATTTGAGCATTATAGCTTGGGTAGAACCATTAGCTCTTTTCTCAGGTGCCGGAGATTTAATGGGATGAAGAGCTATCTTCATAGGCAGTCGCAACAGCAAAGACATTTGCAAAATTCTGGCCTCGTATGGAGGACCTCAGTGAAAAACCTGAAGGGAAAGAGAACCCAGAGGGAGGAGGAATAAGGAAAATATTTAGAAAGCTTTTCCCCTCACACCATTAGAAAATGTTATGTCTTTTTTTTTTTTGTTTCGCAGCAATAATGATGATGAAGACCTTACACCAGAGCAGAAAGCAGAGCGTGAAAAAGAAAGGAGGATGGCCAACAATGCCCGTGAGCGCCTGCGTGTGCGTGACATTAATGAGGCTTTCAAGGAGTTGGGCCGCATGGTGCAGCTCCATCTGAAGAGTGACAAGCCCCAGACAAAACTCCTGATCCTCCACCAGGCTGTGGCTGTCATCCTCAGCTTAGAGCAGCAAGTGCGAGGTCAGTTTTACACTACATCCTGCCTTCGTTTATCCCCAAAGTAATGATGCGAGTGGTTAGCTCTGAAGCTGATAGTTGTTATAAGCAATGGCAAATATCAGGCACTGTAAAGCAAAGAAAATTCACAGCCCAAAATGATCACTACAACCTGTGGTCACATGGAAAGTTGATAAGGCAACTCTTTCTTTTGACTCTAGTATTTAGATTTTAAAACTCCAGTTTGAAGTTTCCCAAGTGTATCATCTGGATCCAGAATTTAGAATATCTGCCTTGCTCGCTTTTCTGAATTACAAACTTGGTGTCCAAATTCAGTATCCAATTCAGCCTGAATCATCTTTTCCCTTCCTTCCTACTTAAATGCACAAGCATTTAACATACCAGCAAAGTATGTTAATTACAAAGCGCTCTTGTTGGTTCCCATTAATTCGGTACCACTGTGAAAGCACCAACTTTCATTACATTACTACCTTAACCCCAGAAGTAGCACCAGGGTTAACTAAATAATTGGATGAAAGTAGAGATCGGATTCACCAGACTGAACTATTCGGCAATGCTCTTTACTTTAATGTTACACAGAAAGGAATCTGAATCCTAAAGCCGCATGCCTGAAAAGAAGGGAAGAAGAAAAAGTATCTTCAGAGCCTCCTCCACTCTCGTTGGCGGGACCTCACCCTGGAATGGGAGATGCATCGAATCATATGGGACAGATGTGAAATGGTAAGCTCTGCCTTCAACCGTTGCAGATACCACTCTTTAGACCTAAGTCGTCAGACATTTTTGAAAAATAAGCTTTAATTGAGACCCCTCCCAGCTTTTGGTTTAGAAAATGATTCTGAAATGCTCATTCAAAAAATGTGACTTATGCTAAAATCTATTCATTAATTTTCTTTTTTTTTTTTTTTTACTTCTTTCACAGGTCCAAGTTGCCACATTTCTCCATTAAAACAAGAGACCACTTCCTTAACAGCTGTATTATCTTAAACCCACATAAACACTTCTCCTTAATCCCCTTTTTTTGTAATATAAGACAAGTCTGAGTAGTTATGAATCACAGACGCAAGAGATTTCAGCATTCCCGATTATCAAAAAACAAAAAACAAAAAAAAGTGCAACTTGAGGGACAACTCTCTTTAACATATCATTCAGAATGTTTAAAGCAGAATGTTGCGAGCTATGGCACGCAGCCCAGAGACTGAATGGCAATCTTCTCCACACTGTGGAACAATGCATTTGTGCCTAAACTTCTTTTGGAAAAAAAATATAATTAATTTGTAAGTCTGAAAAAATATTTAATTTAAAAATTGTAAACTTGCAATAATGAAAAAGTGTACTTCTGAAGAAAACTACATGAACGTTTTTGTTGGTGTTGTAGTCAGCTAGTGTTTATACTTACTGGATATTGAAGGGGGAGCTTTGCTGCCCTAGTTACAAAACCAGCAAACGTCCTAATGAAAATGAAGTGATGACATTAGCCATTCCTTAGGGTAGGAGGAACAGATGGATCTTATAGACCTATGACAAATATATATATATAAATATATATATAAATATATATTAAAAATTTAGTGACTATGGTAAGCTTTTGTTCATTTGTTTCAGACTTTTTTCTCCTGTAAAAAAATAGTACTGATTAACTTTTTTAAAAAAAAAAGATTTTACTGTAAATACTGATTTTTTTGTCTTATTTCTGTCCCTCTCCCCTGGTTTGTTATTGTAACCTGTAGTGCCAACTCTGTCTCTGGAGGGGGAGTACAGGATAAATGCTGACCCTGACGTTGCTTCTCATTCATAAATAAGTAGAAAGTTGTTTCTCCAGTCTTTTGGGAACACAGGACTTAAAAGTCACATCATGTGTAGATATTATAAGCAGCATTACCAAGACGTGGCAAAATGAATTTGTCGGAATCGTAATGTTGCTCTTGTGACCCTATTCTGGGATTTTCAGAGGTACAAGGTTAGAATGCTACAATGTTACCACTGTGCCTTCCAATGTTTATATCATCAGAAACATAACATAATCAAAGTGGCTGTGATTTTAAACGATTAAAGTGTTACCTACATGTGTAGCCTAAGTAGTGTGCAGTGAGGCGTTTCTGAATACATGGTCAGATTTTTGAAGAAAAAAAAAACAAAAATAAACATCAAATCAGAAAATTGCAAGTAGTGTGATAGATATGATTGGTTTTCTTTCTTTTTTTAATTTTTTAATTTTTTTTCTTTCCAAGTGGGTTTACTAGAGTGTAGACCCCCTTTCCTCTGCCTCCTCCTTAGTTTGAAAAATGCCAATATCCAATCATCATGCAGCATTATAACAAGCCTTATAAGTCCTAAAGCATTAAGTTGCACTTTCTCAAGGAGGGGTAGTACAGTATTTCTCTGGCCAGTATGAATGAAGTTTATACTTAACATATTTGATAGTAACATAGATCA
>CM053622.1:316184463-316196963 GCA_028646595.1 Phalanger gymnotis | reverse complement strand
TCAGCAATCTAACAAAGGTGAGACTTTCTCACATAATAGTATTTTGCCAGCCCAAAGACACATAATGGGGCCTTCTTATCACAAAGTAGTTTAGTATGCCTTTCCTGTGTTGTGAGGAAACATCTGAAATTCAATGATTCTTGTCAAGGCGTAAGTAGATGGTGGCCAGATAGGTGGCACAATAGATATAGTGCTGCACCTGAAATCAGGAAGACCCATCTCACTGAGTTCAAATCGGACCTCTGACACTAGCTTGTGATTCTAAGCAAGTCACTTAACCCAGTTTGCCCCAGTTTCCTCATCTGTAAAATGAGCTGGAGAAGGAAATTACAAACCATTCTAGTATCTTTGCCAAGAAAACACCAAAAAAGGTCAAGAAGAGAAGAACAAGACAGAAAGGATTTAACAACAACAAAAGTACGTGATAAAAGTTGGAACACAAAAGTTGGAATTAAACTTACTGGATTAAATGTCTCACATGGCCTCAGATAGTATACACACAAGACTTCTGGCTCAGTCAGAAAAAAAAATTCCAACTTCACAACAACAGGGAAAATAAGCCCCAGGAGATTCGTTTGCAAAAGTTCTAGTTCTAAGTTTATGCTGTGTCTAAAGAGTTAAAAAAAAATACCCAACTAAACCAGTCAAGAATTCAGTTAATCTAGATGTTTGCAAAAAAAAATACTAGACGTCAGGATTGGCAGGGCTTCATATATAAAGGGCAACGTAGACACAGTGTTATACTCTAGAAGAGCATCTCTAAGGAGCCCCAAAGCAGAGATGCTTGATATGGCAACCCAGGCAGTTTTCATTGACCTTGACAAAGACCACTAAGCCCAAGAGCTTTATGTAGTTCACAATGTGAGTGAGATCCAAAGCCATACTAGTATCTGACTTTTCCTGGAGAAAAGAAAGCCCCTTTGGGTAACTGTGTAATTTACTGGTAAAGACTGACCCCACCTACAATACAGTACTCATGCAAACCTTTCCCACCGTTTTTGGAAATGGGCAGTGGCACAAATACTGTCCCAACAGGAAGCATAAATGTGCCAAGCATGAACCAAAAATACTCAGGCACAATTGGGTCTCCCTTGCCTGTTTTCTTGACATGAGTAGCATGCTAGGAAATAGAGTTGAGAAGAGAGAAGAATCTTTTACTTTGGAATATGTTGAAGTAATAGTTCTTGGAGCAACTTCCTACGTTTAATCTCTTTTAGCTTCATCATAACCCAATGATGTAAGGAAGGGCCAGTGTATTATTCCTATTTTCCAAGTAAAATTAGGACATAGCGTTTTCCCAACCTGTACAGAGTAAGGACTAGAAGATTGACTCTCAAGCCAATAATGTTTCCAACTAGATCACACTGAATTTGACTAGCTATGGAGTCATGTTGCTTTGTGAACTTCAGTTGAGTCCTTTTCCACCTTTATCCAATTCTGCTTTTCCTGTACTTTCTACTTCCTTCTGCATTCTATTAAGTCAATTTCCTCTTATTCTGTCTTCAATAAAGAATTTTTAACTGGCTACATTTAGTTCATAAAATCCCTTCAGGTGTCTGAGGATCATCACTACATCAATCTTTCACCTGCCTCATCTTTAAATAATCCCAGTTTCTTTTTCATCTTGTTCAAAAGTCCAAGTTTCTAAACTTTTAATCATCTTCATTGCTAACCTCCAAATCTACTCCAAGGTCGCTCCAAACTGCAGACACTATGATATATCCTTTTTTGGAATTCATAAACTCCAGGTACGACATCGAGGTGCTTGACATGACGAGTGAAGGTTTACCAGGTTGTAACAACCTGACTTCAATGGAGAAGTGATTGTGACCATGTACATGTCTCAATTATCCTATCACTTCACCCCATTCCTAATACCAGCCAAAATGTCCATGGTATCAGTGGTGGAGAGAGCCGACTGAGGCTTGCAGGCTTCAAGACCTTTTAATAAGACAATAAAAAGCAGTGGTTTTCCTGAAAATGAAGTCTCCCCTTACTGTAAGGAAAAGTGAAGAACTCTAAAAAGGCACTGTAACAGTTTCATGTGAAATTTCCAGATATCCAATTCCTTTATATTTTCATGCCTCTGGAATAAAGTTTATACACTGCATATAACAATGTCTATTGGCCTACCAACAATTTCAAGCAGAAAAGCCTTGCTAACCTGTAAGCTAAACAGAAAAATCGGGCTTAAAAATGATTTTGATTGAGACAAGCTTACTTTCAGGTGGCCCTAAAATAAAGAAAGCTTATTGGGTGGGTGTTGAAGCAGACTAGAAGATACTAGCATATGCAGGGTTGTCATGTTAGAGACCCAGGTTCTAGTTGTATCTGCATTTGCTGGCTGTGTGAATTCAATCAACCAACAAGCATTTATTCAGCCCCTACTATGCACCAGATATTGTGCTTGATGATGGGGATACAAATAGAAAGAAAAATGAAACAATCCCTCTTCTCAGGAGAGTGCCTTCATCTTCCAGGGGCCTTAGGAACCTTATCTGTAAAATAAGGTCATTTGGCAGTCTTGAGGGCAATTGCAAGACCTAACATTCTAAGACTTTTTTAGTCCATGAATGGTATTGAGCACTTCAGTACATTTGTACTTTTTACATTTGCACTGTCAAGAATTCTCAATTTCAGATGCACTTCGATGTCTAGGTCCAACCCCTGCCTAGGTAGGCTCTGCCGTACATGAGGATCCACCAAACAAGTGAAAAGGTTGTCAAACTAGACAAAAGCAAACTGAGTCTATGAGTTGGAAGACCTCAAGTTTTGGCTGGGAGCCCAGAATTCAAGCTGATGTTTGGCACCCTGTCCAACATGTTTGAGACTCTTCTGTAGCAATTCCTCAGGAGTCAGGGAATCAGTCTTTTGTACCAAAGGGTACATGGAGGGGAAAGGTGAATGGAGGAAGAAGCAGAAGTTGACTGTAACAGCTCCTGACTCATTCCTCATTGCCAATAATCTTTGTATCCAATTATTCATCTTAGAGTTTTCACCTCTTTCTGTGGTCCAGTTATCAGCCATATTTTTAAAAGTCCCTTAAGGGAGCAAAAAGAGTCTTCTGCCTTACCCTAGAACTTTCGCTTTTTTCAGTGATCATTTTTTAGTTATAATAGGAGGTAATAGGGATGATTTTAGAGTTCTCTATCTCCCCAAATAGCCCTACCCTATATGGGTAGACTGATCTAAATGTCTTATCAGTCCATCCTTCACCTGCCCTTTGACAGAGATACTGGAGAGATACAAAATGACCAGAAAATATACAGAAATGCCTGGAGAAAAGGGAAAGGGAGATAACCATCCACCAATGGATTTACCATCCATCCAGACCTGGGATCATATAGCTTGGACAGCCCAGAAAGAGCAGGACATCAGCAGACATATGTGGAGTCTTCCCACTCTTTTCACAAAATCACAAAGCAGATCTAGACCTGAACATCTCACACAAGGACATAGGTTAATACAGTGGAAAAGAGCACTGATTCTAGAGTCAAAGGACCTAGGTTCAATTCCTGCCTCTGACAACATGGCACCTTGGTCAGATTTGCTTATTTTCCTTGGCCTTAGTTTCCCCTTCTGTACAATGAGGGCGATGAATTAGATAGCCTTGGGTGTCCCTTCCAGTCCATCTACCACCCTCCATAATAGTCCTCATCTTTCTAGTAAGGCAAAGCCAAATAACTTTCCTGTTGAAATCACTGGTCCTTCCTTTAGAATAGGCCTAAATGCCTAAAATGCTTTTCTATTCTCAATACGTCTCCTCTCTTTGAGACTGTCCAAATCCACATTATATTTCCTCCGAGACTTTTTGAAGTATGAAGTTTCTCCTCTTGAAGGAGAGATCTGATGCTTAAGAACAGCTAAAAACCATTTGGAACCAAATCTATTAACCAATGGAGGTAAAGGAGCCCCAAAATTTCATTTGGGATTAAAAAAATATGAAAGATGCTACCATGAATGATCACAGCACAGAATCCAACATCTTCAACCTAAAGACATGGTAATGTAAGCCAAGAGAGTTTAAAGGACATGCACAGGATCGTAAAGCATTGGTCACCCAGTTTATAGTAGAGCCACCATCCACAGCCAGATCCACTGGTTCCTAAGATTGATTTTCTTATCTTGCTTGTAAGGCAAGTAGTATCTTTAAATAAGTGCGTAGCTTCCTGAGCTAACTATTCAGAAGAGCAGTACTATTGCATACAGAGACATTCCTGTATTCATTAGAAAAGTTCATTCCTTTGCCCTTGCCCTCAAGTGTTTACATAGTGGTCAGAAGTGATACAAGGACACTCTCCGAGTCTCTCTTAAGAGCTTTGGAATTGATCGTGTGATATGGGACACACTGGCACAGGACCACTCAGCATGGCATGCCCACATCAGAGAAGGCACTATGCTCTATGAGCAAAGCAAAACTGAAACCACTCAAAGGAAATGCAGGATGTGCAAATTTAGAGTATCCACCCCAAATGTTCACCTAGACTATTCGTGCCCAACCTGTGGTAGAGCATTCCAAGTTCGTATTGGTCTGATCAGCCACACTCAGACACACTGAAACTTGATGCTAGCAGAGTGATGTCATTTTGGTCCTCTTTGAGAATGAAGGACGATAACCAACCAACTAGAAGAGTTCATAGAATGGTCTCAATATGTTATATACAGTCATGTATGGCAGCTTAGCAGTATCTGCCACATGGTAAATGAATTGTAGACAAAAAGCACCATAATTTGTTCATTCTTCCAGGCATGTAACAAACTTATTAAGCAGCTAGATGCATCAGTGAATAGAACTCTGGGCTTGGAGTCAGGAATATCTGAGTTCAAATCTGACCTTAGACACTAACTACCTGTGTGACCCTGAGCAAGTCACTTTACCCTGTTTGCCTCAGTTTCCTCATTTATAAAATGAACTGGAGAAGGAAATGGAAAACCATTCCAATATCTTTGCCAAATGGAGTCATGAAGAATATGACAGACCTGAAATGACTGAATAACAACGAGTCTGATTTTTTTTAAAAAGGAGAAAGGAAAACCAAATTGTTTGTATTCAAATTGAAAAAGCCAAATTCACAACACTTGAAAAGGAAATAAATGCAAAAATATTAAATAACATATTAGCAAATAGGCTGTAGCAACATATTTTAAATATTAATTCTACACCACAAACAGGTTGAAATTATGCCAAAAGTTAAGGATTGGTTCAGTATAAGGAAAATTATAAACATAATCAGAAATTATTTTTACCAGTTATATGACAACAATTAATTCCAACATTACATAAGCTGTTTGCAAAAGCAAAACAAAATAAAAAACAGGAGAAGTGACATTTTCCAACTCTTCATAGATACAAACATAGTCTCAAAAACTAAACTAGGGAGAGACAAAGCAGAAAAGAAAACCATAGTTCATTCCTAATGAACATTGGTACAAAAAAAATTGAATAAAATATAAGCAAATAGGCTACAATAATGTATTTTTAAATTATATATTATAATCAGATTGTATTTGTCCCAGGAATTCAAGGTGGTTCAATGTATGGAAAACTATAAACATAATACACCATATTAATAACAATAAAACTAAAATTTAATACCCATTTCTATTTTTAAAATTAGAAAACATAGGAATAAATTGCCTTTTCTTAACATGGTAGGTTGCATCAATCTAAAGCACAGAGAAAACACTACATATAATGGAAAAAAGATGCTTTTCCAATAAGATCAGTGATAAAGGAGGGATGTCTATTATCACCATTCCTATTTATCACAGTCCTAAAAACTCTGGCTATAGCAATAAGATAAGACATTAAAGGAATAAACATAGGCAAAGAAGAAACAAAACTATTGGATTCTTTTTTGCAGATATGATGGTCTACTTAGAAAAACTCCAGAGTCAGATAAAAATGAACTTAATAAATTCAACAATTTTGCAGGATATGAAATAAATCCACAGAAATATTGTTATTTCTGTATATCACCAATAGATTCCAGATAGGAATAGCTAGAAAAAGAAAATCCATTCAAAATAACAACAGAAAGTATAAAATACTTGAGAATCTATGTACTAAAACATGCACACAAAAGCTATGTTAATATAATTATAAAATTCTCTTCAGAAATCAACCTAATTTAGAAAAAATGAATTGCTCACTAATAGTCTTTGCCAATATAATAAAAATGATTATACCACCTCAATTGATTTATCCAGTATCATACTAATTACACTACCAAAATATTATTTTATAGAGATAGAAACACTATAAATTTCATCTGGAGGAACAAAAAGTCAAAGAATCTCAGGGGAATCATGAAAAAGGGGGAAAGAAATGGACTTATCAGTATCAGATCTTAAAATATACTGCAAAATAATAAACAAGACAATTTGGTGATAGTTTAAAACAGAGAAGCCTATTATTGGAAAAGATTTGATATAAACGCAAAAAGGCAAATGAATTTATAAAGCAAAGATCCTACCTATATAAAGATTCACTATTCGACAAAAACTACAGGGAGAATTAAAAAGTATTGTAGCAGAAATTAAATACAGAATGTCTAACTGCAAAATTAACTGCAAATAGTTACATGACTTCAACATAAAGGGTGACATCATAAGCAGATTGGAAAAGTATACACAAAATTGCCTTTCAGATCTATGGAAAAGAGACAAGTTCATGATCAATCAAGGAATAGAGAGGATCACAGAAGATAAAATGGACAACTTCAATTATATAAAATGAAAAAATGGTTTGCAAAACAAAATCAATGAAGTTAAAATTTTAAAAAAGGAACTGGTAACTGAGAAAAAATTTTACATTAAGTTACTCTGATAAAAGTCATAACAAGACATGTGAGGAACTGATCTAAGTGTATAAAAGCCATTCCCCAATTGATAAATGGTCAAAGGTTATACAAAGGCAACTGTCAAAGAAAGAAATTCAAGCTATCAACAAATACATAAAAAAATTCCAAATCGCTAATAATTAGGGAAATATAAATTAACTCTGAGGTTGCACTTTACACTAATCTGATTGGCAAAAATGACCAAAAAAGAAAAGAAAATGATACATATTTGAGAAGCTGTGGAAAACAGACATACTGATGCTCTATTGGTCTAGCCGTGATGTAAAAATCACTAAACTGTACATACTCTTTCACCAGGCTTTACCTGTACTAGGCCCATATCCAAAAGAGATTTAAAAAACACAGACGTAAAGGAACCATATGCACAAATAATCAATTACAGCTATTTTTATAGTGTCAAAGAACTGGGAATTAAGTCTGCTTATCAACTTTGGAATGGCTAAACAAACTATGGTATATTAATGTAATGAAATGTTATTTTGCCTTAAGAAATATTTAAAAATGGGCTGAGGCAAGACCATGGAAAAAAGGCAGGGACTAGCCTGAGCTTTCCCCCAAGTCCCTTCAAATACCTTTAGAAAATGACTCTGAACAAATTCTAGAGCAGCAGAACCCACAAGAAGACAGAGTGAGACAAATTTCCAGCCTGAAACAACCTAGAAGGTCAACAGGAAAAGTCTGTTGTACCAGGTTGTAGGGGGAGCACAGTCTAGCACAGGCTGTGCCAGTGCAAACCCAGCCTCAGCAAAGCCAGAACAGGCCTCAGGGGACTGAATCACTGGCAGCAGTGGTGGTTTCCAGACTTCTCAGCCCACGCATGACAAGGACAACTTAAAAGGTCAATGGGAGAGTTCTGTAAGTCCTGGGTGAGAGGGGAGCACAGTCTAGCACAGGCCCCACCCACACAGCCCTGGCCCTAGCAGACCAAGAGCAGACCTTGGGAGTAACGGAATTGCAGTGGCAGCAGTTCTTCTGGAATTTCAGTCCATAGATGGAATGTCTAAAAGTCACCTATTTCAACTTCTGGGAGCTAAGATGGTGGAGTAAGCAGTAAGTCACTCTTGCCCTCCCTTATTGACCTTGGAAAACCCAGAAAATGCTGCCCCAGGAAAAATCCTAGAACACTGGAGCCAGCAGAAAGACTTAGCTCAGGAGGCTAGGGAAATTAATGGGAAAGGTTCCTCTTGGTGTGGCTGAAGGGGACCAGTACAGGACAGGAGGTATCCTGGCAAGCCAGTGGCAAGCTCCACTTCAGCAAACCAGTGGGAGATGCTGAGCCCCACAGTAGTGGAGCAGGCAATCACCAACACCAGGACCCCCGTGTGCTTTGGCACAGCTAGAAGAACCAGCAGACACTAGTGCAGAGAACCACCACATGTGCTGGCAAATAGGCATCCACCAACAGCTGAACCTATCTGTGTTCTAGTGCAGCCCCAGGTGAGGCAACCTCTGGCTCTCAGACCACCCCCACCCACCACCCCATGAGCTTCAGTGTAATCCCAGGGAAAGGCAGAAAAACCCCATCTGGCCTCAGCACATAGCAGCCACCACCACCAGCTCCAGCTCAGCACCAGGTAAGCTACCAGACCCCTACAGCCTCAAGCTGCCAGTACCTGAGGCCCTAGCACACAAAGCTAGTAACCAGGTCCCTAGACCCCAGTACAAGAAGCATGGGACAATGCCCCTTGTGCCCCAGAAGCACATATCAATTTTAAAATCCACAAAAAAGGTAAACACAATGAGAAAAAGCAACAAAGAAAAACAATGACAAAAGAAAATTATTATGGTGACAGGGAAGATCAAAACACAAATTCAGAAGAGGACAACATTGTCGGTATATCCACATCTGAAACCTCAAAGGGAAATATGAACTGGTCTCAAGCCCAAAAAGCCTTCTTGGAAGAGCTCAAGAAAAATTGTAAAAGTCAAATAAGAGATGTAAAAGAAAAATTGAACAATTCCTTTAAAAATATAATAGATAAAATAGGGGAGGAGAGAGTACACTGAAGAAAACAACTTCTTAAAAAGTATAATTGACCAAATGGAAAAGGAGGTACAAAAGCTAACTGAAGAAAACAATTCATTAAAAATTAGAATGGGGCAAGTGGAAGTTAATGACTCTATGAGACATCAAGAATCAGTCAAACAAAATCAAAAGAATGAAAAAAACAGAAGACTCTGTAAAATACCTCATTGGAAAAACAACTGACCAGGAAAATAGCTCCAAGAGAGACCATTTAAGAATTATTGGTCTACCTGAAAGTCATGATCAAAAAAAGGTGTCTTAACAGCATCTTGCAAGAAATCATCAAGGACAATTACCCTGAGGTCCTAGAACTAGAGGGTAAAATAGTCATTGAAAGAATACACTGATCACTTCCTGAAAGAGATTCCAAATTGAAAATGCCAAGGAATATTGTAGCCAAATTCCAGAATTATCAAGTCAAGGAGAAAATAATACAAGCAGCCAGAATGAGACAATTCACATATTGTGGAACCACAGTCAAGATTATGCAGGATCTTGCAGCTTCTACATTAAAAGATCAGAGGCCTTGGAATATGATATGCTATAAGGCAAAGGAGCTTGGATTATAACCAAGGATCAACTACACAGCAAAAGTGAGTATAATCTTTCAGGGGAGAAGATCGATATTCAATGAAATAGGGGATTTCCAGACCTTCCTGATGGAAAGATGAGAGCTCAACAGAAAATATGATCTTCAAATACAAGACTCAAGAGAGATGTAAAAGGAAAACAGGAAAGAAAAAAATATATTATTCGATAAGGGCAAATTGTTTACATCCCTACATGGGAAGATGATACTTGAAATTCTTGATAACTGTATCTTTATTATGACATTTAGAAGGGAATTACGTAGACAGAGAGTGTAGATATAAGTTGACTTTGATATGATGACAAAAAAAACCTAATTGGGTGGTGAAAAGGGATTGTAATTGGAGAAGAGGAAAGGAGGAGGTAGAAAAGGGTAAATACATCACATGAAGAGGCACAAAGACATATCACAGTAGAGGGAAAGAAGGGAGGGAGATGAGCATTGTTTGAACCTTATGCTCATTGGATTTGGCTCAAGGAGGGAATAACATGGTCAGGTTTAGAAATCTAACTTGCCCTATAGGCAATAGGAGAGGAAAGGGGAAAGAAAAGGGAGAGGGTAGGTACAAGGGAGGAAAGAAGCCATAAGGGGAAAGGGAAAGAAAAGGGAAGAGGTGGATAGAAGGGAGGGAAGAAGTAATAAGGGAAAAAGGAAAGAAAAGGGAGGGGGCTGATAGAAGGGAGGGAAGATTGAGGGAGGCAGTGGTCAAAAGCAAAACTCTAGTGAAGAGGGAAAGGGAGAAAGGAAAAAGAAAAGCATAAACAAGGGTGGGAAATAGGATGGAAAGACACAGATAGTAATAATAACTGTGAATGTGAATGCGATGAAATGTCCCATAAAATGGAAGCAGATAGCAAATGGATTAAAAACCATAATCCTACACTATGTTGTTTACAAGAAACACATTTGAAACAGAGGGATACACACAGAATAAAGGTAGAAGGTTGGAATAGAATATATTATGCTTCAGCTGAAGTAAAAAAAATTAGGGGTAGCAAAAGCAAAAATAGATCTAACTGAAAGAGATAAGGAAGGAAACTATATCCTGCTAAAAGGCACCATAGACAATGAAGTAATATCATTACTAAACATATATGCACCAAGTGGTATAGCATGCAAATTCTTAGAGGAAAAGTTAAGGGAGTTACAGGAAGAAACAGACAGCAAAACTATACTAGTGGGGGGCCTCAACCTTCACCTCTCTGAACTTGACAAGAAAGAAGTTAAGGAGGTGAATAGAGTTTTAGAAAGGTTAGCTATGGTAGACCTCTGGAGAAAATTGAATGGGGATAGAAAGGAATATACCTTTTATTCAGAGATATATGGTATCTACACAAAATTTGACCATGTCCTAGGGCATAAAAACCTCATAATCCAATGCAGAAAGGCAGAAATATTAAGTGCATCCTGTTGAGATCATTACGCAATAAAAATTACATGTAATAAAGGGCCATAGATAAACTAAAAATTAATTGGAAACTAAATAGTCTAATCCTAAAAGAATGAGTGGGTCAAACAACAAATATTAGAAACAATCACTAACTTCATCCAAGAGAATGACCACAATGAGACAACATACCAAAACTTATGAGATGCAGTAAAAGCAGTTCTTAGATGAAGTTTTATCTCTAAATGCTTATGTGAATAAAATAGAGAAAGAGATCAATGAATTGGGCATGAAAATGAAAAAGCTAGAAAATGAACAAATTAAAAATCCTCAATTAAATACCAAATTAGAAATAATGAAAAACAAAGGTGAGATTAATAAAATTGAAATGAAGAAAACTATTGAACGAATAAATAAAACTAAGATCTGTTGTATGTAAAAAACAAACAATAAAATAGATAAACCACTGGTTAATTTGATTTTTTTTGAAAAGTAAGAAGAAAACCAAATTACCAGTATCAAAAATGAAAAGGGTGAATCTACCACCAATGCATAGGAAATTAAAGTAATAATTAGGATCTATTTTGCCCAACTGTATGCTAATAAATTTAACAATCTTAATGAAATGGATGAATATTTACAAAAATTTAAATTGCTGAGGTTAATAGAAGAGGAAATAAAATGCTTAAATAACCCCATTTCAGAAAAAGAAATTGAACAAGCCATCAATGAACTCCCTAGGAAAAAATCTCCAGGGTCAGATATATTTACAAGTAAATTCTATCAAACATTTAAAGAACAATTAATTCCAATACTATATAGCATGTTTTGGAAGATAGGAGAAGAAGGAGTCCTATCAAATTCTTTTTATGATACAAACATGGTAGTGATACCTAAACCAGGAAGAGCCAAAACAGAGAAAGAAAATTATAAACCAATTTCCCTAATGAAAATAGATATGAAAATTTTAAATAAACATATTAGCAAAAAGATTATAGCAACTTATCATGAGAATAATACACTATGATCAGATAGGATTTGTACCAGGAATGCAGGGCTCATTCAATATTAGAAAAAGTGTCAGCATAATTGACAATATCAACAACAAAACTAACAGACCATATGATTATCTCAATAGATGCAGAAAAAGCTTTTGACAAAATACAACACCTATTCCTATTAAAAATACTAGGGAGCCTTTTGGTCTGAGCTGTAGCAAGCATCTGTGCAAGCAGCAACGAGTTCCCCAGCTTTAGGCTCTCTCTCACTGGCTTTCTTCCTCCTGCTCCAACACCTTCCCCCTCTATAACCATGACAGAACAGGCCATCTCCTTCTCCAAGGACTTCCTGGCTGGTGGCATCACCGCTGCCATCTCCAAGACTGCAGTGGCCCCCATCGAGAGAGTTAAGCTACTATTGCAGGTGCAGCATACAAATAAACAAATTGCTGCAGATAAGAAGTACAAAGGCATAGTGGATTGTATAGCCCCAATTCCAAAGGAACAAGGAGTGCTTTCCTACTGGCGGGGTAACTTAGCAAATGTCATCAGATATTTCCCCACCCAGGCCCTTAACTTTGCCTGTAAGGATAAGTATAAGCAGGTTTTTTGGGGGAGGAGTGGACAAGCACACACA
>CM053622.1:316166593-316183963 GCA_028646595.1 Phalanger gymnotis | reverse complement strand
GCCTCCGTAGCCTCAGGGGTGGAAGTCGAACCACAAACTCCGATCCCGTCCCGCTGCTTTCCCCACTAACCTTTTGCTGTTTGTGGGTTGTGAGGTCTGGTACATGCCACAGCGCGAGCTAGAGCACCCTCCGCTCCACTCCAGGTCTCGTCGGTCCGCGGTCTGCTGCCCCGCGCCACGCCGCCTCGCTCACTGGGCTCTGCTTGGCTCTGCTTGGCTCAGCTCCGCTCCCCTCGGCTAGGGGCTGGGAGTTCTGCTCGGGACAGACCTTACCCGAGACCATCCAGGCAGATCTGGGCTGGAGTCCTGCTTCCCTCTGCCCCTTTGTGGGTTCTGTATTTCTAGAACTGGTTCAGAGCCATTTTTTCATAGGTTTTTGGAGGGACTTGGTGGGGAGCTCACGCCAGTTACTGCTTTCCAGTTGCCATCTTGGCTCCACCCCCCACAGATAATTCTTAAATTACTTCTCCTCCTCCTGTTTTCTAGGTCAATTGTTCGTATAATCTAGTTTCCAACCTGGGAACTCAAGTGAAACTATTCTTCCCAAAATTCCATTAGCAAATTTTCAAATCTTTTGGTTTCTTCTTAACCCTTAATTTCTTGATCTTTCTACAGAATTGGACACTGCTGACCACATATTTCTTCTGAATACCCCTTACTTTATAGTTTTGCATGATCCTGCTCTATCTAGGTTTTATCACAACTCTTTCTCAGTCTAATTTGTTGATTTAGCAACCATGTTATGATCCCTAATTGTGAAGATACCCCAACGTTTCATCTTTTTTCTTCATGGGCACTGTCACTCAGTGACTTGATTAGTTCCCATGGTTTTAATTATCAGCTTTGTGTTGCTGATTCCCAAATCTACATATTCAGCACCTACTATGTGCCAGGCACTTCTCCAAACATCAATCATACCATACTTGCTGCTTGCTGCATATTTCAAAATGGATGTCTTGTAAGTATTTAAACTCATCTTTTCCCTCAATACCAACCCTCTTTCACACTCCTCTATTTCTGCTGATGGTATCACCATCCTTCCAGAAACCAATGTTCATAACTTTAGAGTCACTCTTGACTCTTCACTATCCCTCACCCCACATATCCAATCCATTGCTAAATCTTTATAATATTTATTCCATTCATTCCCTTCTCTCAACTCACATGGTTACCACTCTATTTCAGATTCTCATCAATTCTTACTGAAATATTACAACAACTTCATAATCATTCCCCCTGCTACTAGTCTCCTCCTTTGCAATCTGTCCTGGATTCCAAAGTTATTTCCCAAAACTCCATTGGTTCTCTGTTCCTTTCAAGTTCAGACAGAATCTATTCTATTTGGTATTTAAAGCCCTTTACAACATGATTATTCGTTTCTTCTCTTCCCATACCCAATGATCCAGGCAAACTGCCCTTTCTGTTTCTAAGGAGTTAAGTCAATAAACATTTATTAAACACTTACTATATGCCAGGCACTGTGCTAAACACAAGGGATACAAATAAAGGTAAAAAGGCATCTGTTTTCAAGAAGCTCACAGTCTAATGGAGGAGACAATGTAAAAAGAATTATGTATAGACAGAGTATATCCAGGATAAATTGTAAGTACAGAGGGAAGGCACTAAGGTAGTGGAGGACTAAGAAAGGCTTCTTGTAGAAAGTAAGACTTTAGATGAAACTTGAAAGAAGCCAAGGAAGTTTGAGGTAGGGATCAGACAGGAGAGAGCTCCAGGAATGATAGACAGCCACTGAAAATGCCAAAAATTGGTACACAGATTGTCTTGATAGAGGAACAGCAAGGATGACAAAGTATGGGATGGAAGTAGGGTATAAAAGAACTGGAAAGGAAGCAAGAGGCTAAATTATTAAGGTCTTTAAAATGCAAACTGAGAATTCTATACTTGATTCTGGAAGTAATAGGAAGAAACTAGAATTTATTGAATAGGAGGGATGACATGATCAGAACCTTACTTTAGAAATATCAATCTGTGCCCATCAATTGGGGAATGGCTGAACAAGTTGTGGTATATGGATGTAATGGAATATTATTGTGCTATAAGAAATGATGAGCAGGTGTACTTCAGAAAAACCTGGAAAGATCATATGAACTGATGCTGAGTGAAGTGAGCAGAACAAGGAGACCATTGTACACAGTAACAGCCACATTGTTCGATAACTGACTTTGATAGACTTAGCTCTTCTCAGCAATGCAATGATCTAAGACAAGTAAAAAGGACTCATGATGGAAAATGCTACCCACACCCGGAGAAAGAACTATGGAGTATGAATGCAGATAGAAGCATACTATTTTGTCTCTTTTTTTCTTTCTCACGGTTTTTCCCTTTTGTTCTGATTCTTCTTTCACAACATGACGAATGTAGAAATAAGTTTAATAGGATTGTACATGTATAGCCTATATCAGATTGCATGCCATCTTGGGGAGAGGGTGGGGAGAGAGGGAGAAAAAAAATTTGGAACTCAAAGTCTTATTTTACACAGTAACAGCCACACTGTGTGATGACTGATTCTGACAGACTTAGTCCTTCTTAGCAATGCAAGGACCTAAAACAATTCTAAAGAACTCATGATGGAAAACGCCATCCACATTCAGAGAAAGAACTATGGAGTCAGAGTGCAGAGGGAAGCAGACTATTTTCTTTTTTGCTTTGTTTTTCTTTCTCTTGGTTTCTCCCATTTGTTACAATTCTTCTATGCAAAATGACTAATGTGAAAATGTGTTTAACAGGAATGTATGTGTAGAGCCCATATCAGATTGCATGCTGTCTTGGAGAGGGAGAGGGAGGGAGGGAGAGAAAATTTAAAACTTATAGAAGTAAATGTTGAAAACTAAAAATAAATAAATTAATTTTAAAAAAGGAAGAAATATCAATCTGAGAGCTGAGTGAAGGATGGAGAGGTTTGAAACTTTGTTCAAAGAGGCTATTAAAATAGTGTAGGCATGAAATGGTGATGGTCTGCACCAGCATGGTGGCAATGTGAAAAGAGACAAAGCATTATATATGAGATGTTACAAAGGTAGAAATAATAGAACTTAGCAAATTATTGAATATGTGGAGAGAGTGAGGAGCAGCAGATGACACCTGAGTGACTGGGAGGATAGTGGGACCCTAAATAGTCATAAGGAAGTTAGAAGATGGAAGGGTTTAGGGAGAAAGTTAATGAGTATAGTTATGGGCGTGTTTAGTTTAAGTGGTTGGTGAGCCATTCAGTTCAAGTTGTCCAATAGGCAGGTAGAGATGTAAGACTGGTAGTCAGCAGAGAGATTAGGGCTACATATTAAATAGATCTGAAAATCATCTGCACAGAGAAAATTGAATCCACGAAAGCTTATGTGATGACCAAGCGAAATAGTACAGAGTGAGAAGAAAGGAGGTCCCAAGACAAAGATTTGGGGGACACTCATGATTATCAGGCATAACTATGGGATCTTTTGTGGAAGATCCAGCAGAGAAGATTGAGAAGGAGTGGGCAGACAGGCAGAAAGTGAATTAGGAGAAAGCAATGTCTTCCAGTTAATGGATAATAATGAGAATAGAAAAAAGTATCATAATGTTACTACGACACAGAGAAGAAAACAAAAGAATTTCAGAAGAGGATGCAAAAAGTATAATGTCGTTACTTCCACATTAAAAAATAGAAGAAAAATAACTAACAAAAGTCTATAGTTTTAGAAACAATCCCCTTTTTAATACTTAAAATGCTTGTTTGTTCCTTTAGAAAGGCCAACATCATCCACTGCATCCCAGGACCATCGCCAGTCATCTTGACCTTTGTCTTGCCACTGGATTTTGATGACTCTGAAGGAAAGAGTGAGGCTGATGATTTTGTGTAGCTCTGCCACACTGAAACCCAATTCATGCACAGGTTGAGACATCACCCCCATGATGTCATTGGTCCTCTTCATAAACAAAGGACAAACAACAACAGCAATCACAACAAATGTTTTCAGTTAATCTCATAATAAAAAAAGACAATTTTAAAGAGAGATGTTAAAAACAGGGCACGATTGGCTTTGAGATCTCAGTCACTGGCTAGGTTATGGAGATTATTGTTGTTATTCAGCCATGTCCAACTCTGTGTGACCCCTTTTTTGTGGTTTTATTGGCAAAGATACTGGAGTGGTTTGTCATTTCCTTCTCCAGTTCATTGTATGGATGAGGAAACTGAGGTAAACAGAACTAAGTGACTTGCCTAGGGTCACCAAGCTAATAAGTATCTGAGGCCAGATTTGAACCCGGGAAGCTTAGTTTTCCTGACTTCAGACCTGACACTCTAACCACTATACCACCTAGCTGCCTTTTGCAACTATCTACCTTAAGGATCTCACAAACTCACTGAAATAGTGAAAGAAACAAAGTATAGTAGAAACAGAGCTGAATTTGGAGGCAGAAAACCTGTTTTCAAATAAAACTTCTGTGTTATGTTGGACCAGTAAGTCTCCTTTACCCTTTGGGTCTCAAGTTTCCTCATCTATAAAATAAAGGATTGGACCAGTTTGCAAGGCCCCCTCTAGCTCTAAAGTCTATGTTTCTAACAGGATGTTTTGACTTTCAAATAAATAGAGTCAGGAAGTATATTTTCTTTAGAAGGACAGTGATTGAATCACTTTGTGTTGCTCATGACCGTCGTTAGGAATGTATGTATCTGTCAAGAGTTTGAATCCTTCTTTTGTCTGTAAAGATTACTATCCTGGGAGGAAACAAACAGAAATGTGGAGATGGGAGAAAGAGTGTCATGCAAGGGCCAACAAGAAGGCTAGTTTGGCTGCCATGAAGAGGAGTAATGCACATTAAGATTGGAAAGGTAAGTTGAGGCCAGTCATGAAAAGGTTTAAGTGGCAAACCAAGGAGTATGTATTTGATTCTAGAAGTCATTTTAGAAGGGAATCACTGGAGTCAGGTGAGCGACATGATCAGACAGACCCCTTAAGAATATAACTTCAGCAGCTGTGTAAAGGAGAGAAGACACCTGACGCAAGAAAAACTATTAGAAAGCTACTGTAAAAGTCCAGACAAAAGGCAATGATATGGGACAGCTGGGGGGCACAGTGGATAGAGCACTCAAGTCAGGATGGACCTGAGTTCAAATCTAGCCTCAGATACTTAGTAGCTGTGTGACTCTGGACAAGTCACTTAACCCTGATTATATTTTTTAAAAAGGGAAAAAAAACAGGTAATGAGGGACTGAACTTGGTAGCCATGTTAGTGGAAAAAAGGAGAAGGACACCAGAGGTTTAGCAACTAACTGAACATGTGGATAAGGAAGAATTAGGAGGTAAAGATGGCTCAAAGTTTGTGACTCAAAGGCTGGTGGCCTTTTCCCCTTTTCTTTGCATCCCAGAACTTAGCACAGTTCTTAGTAAATACTTGTTTACTGACTGGAAGAGCTGAGTTTGGAGGAAATTCAACAGTCAACAAACATCAATTAAGAATCTACTATGTTCTTGAAACTGTTCTAGGCACTGGAAATAAAAAGACAAAAATGAAACAGGTTGTGTTGTCTATGAGCTTACATTCTAATGGTAAAGGGAAAATCTAAACACATATATAGAGCATGTACCAAACAGATATAAAAATAACCTGGAGATGGGGCTAGGAGGCACTCACCTCTGCAGGTATCATACTGAAAGTAGTGCAAGAATAGAGTCCAGAAGGAGACCAGGGATCTAAGAGTTGGAAGTAAAAATAATGAGCTCTGCTATGGACATAGCAAGGAAATGAGTCCTTTTTGCTTAGCATGGAAGGAGCCCTGAGGACCTGGGGTAGGAGGGTAGAGTAAGGAGAGAATATAGTCCTATGGAATAAAAAGGATGGCAAGAAGGAAGGACCAGATGTGGGTTTGGCTCTAGACACATGTGGAGGTAGACTACTTAGATGAGTTCCTGAGAGTCCTCATCAAGCTGTAGGGAGGAGAAGCCATTATCAAGGAAGCATTCCATTACTGATTATACAGGTACAGCTAAATACCTAGGGAATTGCGGATGGGGGAGCTATGTTCCAGATGAGTATTGTGAGAACTAAAAAGCAAACTCTGTTATTCTGACATCTATTCAACAAGTCTTCCATATCTGACAATCTGCATAAGCCCCAACACCAATGACCAGGAAAACCCTTTGGGAGGTGGGGAAGTGGTGGGGAGGTCCTATGGAATGGACATTCCCAAACATCCAGTTGTACGAGGGCATAAAACCAATGCATAGACAGAAGTCAGGAAGTGAATAATTATTTAAGACTAGCTATTGCCAGGGCCAACAGCCTTCGTTTTTTTTTCTGCTCCCTTCGTACCTACATCCCAGGATCCCACTGTCCAACGATCATTTATGGACTTTCCTTATCAAGAACATTATCCTAGCTCTCTTTCTCTACAGAGGCAACTACCCATGGCAATGACCTGGCTTTGGATTCAACCTAGCTCTGATATCTCCTCATAACTCCCAGCTGCTCCACACTTACCAGCCCTTCCCGATCTTATCCATATCATCCTATTGTCTACAGTCTCCTGAAGCTAAAGGAATGCAAGAAAACACTTTCAGAGTTTCCCTACACATCCTAAGGAAACCTAAACCAAACATTCTCTAACAGAGAAGCCAAAGACAAGTTTTTTTAAAACCTAGTACATGTGTCCTTTCTTTTGTCATCTTCCCACTAGAATAGATTGTTTCTGCATTTGAAGAGGCCCTAGGAAAGTATCAGAGAAAAGACATTAAAAGGGGCAGAAAAGAGAACCATTTAGATCCTTCCTTCCTCACTAATGAGTATTAATTTTCCAAACAGACTGGGAAAGAAGCCTTCTCTAAGCCACTTCCAGATACTCCCTCGGTCAGAGGTCTGGCTAATTTGTTTGCAGAGTTTCTTGCTGCTCTAGCCTGATGAGTAGATGCCAACCTTCTAGAGCATCCTACTTCCAGAACATGAACAATCCTTTGGTGCTGTGACTGCCTGTGTCACACTTACATTCCCAGCACCTGGCTGCCCCACTGCTTATAGCAACAAGTGGGCTGATCACCTGGCACACTTGTCATTTTCCCTGAAAGAATTCCAAAAACCTGGGATCTGTGACAACCTAAAACCAGAATCCCAGCCAGCAGAGGGAAAGATACAAAATGAAAATTACTTAGCTGCCCTGTGCTCCCATCTGCCTTCCAACTGTCCACAAGACTGCCCCCAGAATGGCTCATTTTCTCTAGTTTTGCCAAGGTGGAGGAAGCATATTCCCAGGGATCACAGTTTCTCCCTGGAGACAGCTATAGAAACCAGAATGCAGACCTCAGACTTCGGAAAGCTTCCTGGAACATTCAATTTTAAATTTCCCCTGGAGTGTACCTCCCAGAAGCCCCCTAAGTGAATGCCCCTGAGAGAGTGTCTTGCCTTGTTAAAATCACACCCTCATGTACATTAGGAAAAGAAGAGATGTGTTGCTTGAGCCATATTTTTGGAAATTGCTAGTTGCAAAATGTTTCCTGAGGTAGAAAAAAGCACCAAGGACTGTAATTATTGGATTGTTTCACTTCTGAGTCCAAGAAACAGATGCTGTACTTTCAGGGCTTGGACAAGTATTATCACAAGTTAACTCCTCTTCTTGCCACTACAGCATCTATGCTCGATGGTTTACTTGATGAGTCCTACTTATGAGATCAGTTGAACCACTGCCTATGAGTTGGTTTGTTAAGCTCTTAAAAAAGCAGCTCCATGTTGTAATCTGGTGCTAATCAGATTTTAGTCAGATGTTGCCAGGAAAAAAATCAGTATGTATAATGTGAGACTAGGAAGCCATGGAACAAAATCCCAAAGAAGAAAATCATCCTGTAAGCTCTAGGCTGATGATTTAGAAGAGAAACTTGGGTTTGGTAAGGAGGAAAAGGCCTTTGATGCCTTCCTGCTTTCCTTAGCCTCTTCCCAAGATCTGGATCATTTCTGCAATGAAATGAAACCATAATTGTTCACACTTATATGGCACTTATCCTTAAGATTCATAAAATCAACTCACTCTCAATGACTTTGAAAGCCAAGCAGTGAAGTATCCCCATTCCATACACTGGGAAATTAAGACATGGAGAAAATAAGTGACTTCCCCAGGCTAATAGTCGTAAGTGTCAGGAATTGAAAACAGGTCTCCTCAATCTGATATAAAGTTCTCAACTCTCCACTACACAGTATTGCCACCAGTTAAATTTTAAGTACAGTGGAAAGAGCGAGGCATTCAAAGTTTTGATTTAGCACCCAGTGTTTCAGTCATTATCTGATATCAGTAATGATTGCAAAAAAGGTTTTATAGCTGTTTTATGCGTTCAAGATGCATTATGAGCATTTTTTCTTTATTTTTAAAGTCTATTTTTTCATATGAATAAATCAAAACAGAGGTGGTCAAATTTAGGATCAAACAGTAAGCCAAGTTCATCAGGAAAGTTCAGAGCATTCAGGCTATTCCTGCTGACATTCAAAGTCCTCCATAATCTGTCCCCAGGCTATCTTTCCAAATTTATTTCCTCTTGGACTTCAATACTTTCCACTCCAGTGAGAATATCCACTCCATGGTCCCCAACACATTTTATAGGCACGCCCTCTCTGTGACTTTTCTGGTGCCGTTTCTTTCCTTGGAACCCTCTTCCTCAATCCCCTTTCTTTTCACCTATTCAAATCCTGTCGAGACCTTAATAACCATCTGTTAATACTCATCTTTTCTGGGAAGTTTTGCTGACGACTTGAGCCTACTCCATTTCCTGACCATCCATGACTCTGTCTGGATGATTCGTCTTAGCACTTAGATTGACAGATTGCTACAACTGGAAGGAACCCTGGAGGTCACACACTCCCACCATTCTACAGATGAGGAAAATAAAGCCCAGGAAAAGGGAAGACTTGACCAAGGACAAGCTAATAAGTTACCAAGGCAATCTAGGTATCCCAATTCTTTCAAGGTCCAAGGCTCTTTCCACTAAACGTATTGCCTTTTGTCCAGCCATCTCATTTGACTACATTCAGTTTGTTATTTCATCCGGCATTCTTTGTCACATCTAATTGTTTCTTTCATTCCACAGATGTCATTTCTTCAGGGGCAGAAACCATGTTATCTATTTATTTGATATGTTCCACAGTCCCCGAGGCAGAGTTGGTCATATAGTAAATGCTCAATACATACTTCTTCAAATGAATTCAGGCCAGGCATTCTAGTACTTGATGGCTTCTTTGTCCCCCATACTATAACTAGGTAATGTAGTGGATAGAAAACTCAGAAAAACCGAGTTCAAATCTTTCATCTGACATTTATTACTGGCTATGTGACCATGGGACAGTCACAACCTCTCTCAGTCTCAATTTCTTCAGCCAGCTTTGCAATGTGGATACTAATACCAATACTACTAATAATAATAATGACAGGGCCCTGTCTCTCAGGGTCAGCTTGTTGTGAAGATCAAATGAGCTAAGTGCCTTGCAAAATTTAAAGCAGTATATACTCTTATTCCTTTGAGTTGGTTTGGCAATCTGAGTTTTTAGTACATGTTAAACATATGTACTAATAAGGAAATCTCTCTCCACCCTGCCAAAGCAAAGAATAATAAAATTTATAATCACTTTTAGTGTTGTTTTTCATTTAATAATTCATAGTATAGTCAAATGACTATACTATAGTATAGTTTTGCTATTATTTGCTTGAAAAGTGGAATGTAGTAAGATTTTGTACAGACTTCTGCTTACTTAGTATATTTCCCTTTCTGATAACGCATCTATGAGGTCCTATAATAATACTGTCAGAAATTCTTCTTGGTTCTGCTTCTGTAAAAAAAGTTCTAACTAGCTTTTGTTCTCACAAAGGTCTGTGGCTGCAATCTCCCTCTCTGACCCTCTCTCCCTCCTCCTCCTCCTCCCCCCCCTTCTTCTTCTTCTTCTTCTTCTTCTTCTTCTCTCTGTCTCTCTCTGTTTCTCTCTTTCCTCCTTTCTCCCTCTCTCCCTCAATTTTTTCTGTCTCTATGTGTATTTCACTTTATTTCTGTATGTCTCTGTCATGCTCAATTTCTGTATCTGTCTGTTTCTCTGTCTGTGTTTGTCTCTTTGTGTTTTTTTCTGTTTTCTCTTTCTCTCTGTGTTTCTCTCCTTCCCTTTCTCTCCTCTCTTTCTGTTCCCTGAGCCCAGGGCTTCCTGCACCCAGAAGTAAATATGAAACAGGGTAGAAAGAAAATAGCCTCTGTCCTAGGATCAGAATTCTACTGTGCTCACTATTGAACTTCTGACTGTTAAATGCTACCTGACCTACTCCTGCTGGCATTAGGTGACCTCGCTGGATTTGCTTTCTTGGACTTCTGATATATGCCACATTGATTTACTTGGCCTTCCAGGCCTGACCCCTTCATGTCAGCCCTGTCCCTTGCCGCTAACACTCTGGCATGACAGTGAGACCACTAGCACTTACTGTGGTGCTAAATAACCCTAAGAAGAAGCCCAAAGAGGATTAAGTCAGATGCAATAGGTCAGGATGACTTGACCTTTGTTATTTTCACTTTGACCAAGCATGTAGTCCTTGTAAGTAAGCCTGGTTAACGTTAATCAGAGGGGGTTTAGAAGTGAGGACCTAAATAACCTCGAAAGCTTGTTCTGTCCTTAACCAGTGATTTGGTTGCTGAGGGCTAACCTCTGAATTGGTGGTGGGTGGTGCTGAGAATTTTGCAATCTAGGACAAGCTAAACAGAGAGAAAAGCTTAAGAGAGAAACTAATCCACAGACTTTTTACAAATACGATTTTTTCCTCCCTAGGCTGTCTCCCTTGCATTTCCCAGATGCAAGCTGTTGATCCTATACAGCATAAATCCACCTCACCAGTTATTTTACTCTACAAAAATCATGGGCACACACGCGCACACACACACACACACACACACACACAGCTTCACATGGCTTCATCTTACTTCTATGTCAGAAAGATTTCTCATGAAACCACTCTGCAAATATCACAGAGTTGCTTTTTATTTTACCTGTTTTTGAGCAGGGAGGGCGCAGATCTGCATTCAGACTTGTGTATCAGGACACATAAAACAAACTCTAAAACCTTTTGATATAAAATCCTATACTCCAGCACAAGAACACAGCTCATGAGAAACCCTACCATGACCAACTAGTGAGCCAGGCAATGGAAGAGACTAAATTGCATTGTGGAATGGTTTCATCTTTGAGTTGCCGACTTTGAATTATCTTCTAGGAACGTGAATTCATTTGAAAATTGTTACTCATTTCCTGTTAATAGAAGAATATGAACCTTTTGGGTCTAATACTACTCCAATAATCTATATGATTCCATTTTCAGATCACCATCATCTAAAAGACATCAATGAAGCAATTCACCCATAGCATTGGTTGAGTTTTCTTTTTCATTGAACTGATTGGCATTCTTTCAAAATTCAGGTGAGTCATTCAAAATGGATACTTGATGGATAGACATGAAGGATATTCAACACAAAGAGTCAATATATATGATTATATGTGTATACACACACAGCTGTATACATGCAATATGTGTGTACATGTGTACATATATACATAAACATACATATTATATTTCTATATATAAATACATCTATGTTCTATACATATATAAATATCCATATATGTGTATCTGTGTGTGTGTATATGTATGTGTGTGTGTTGCATGGTCCTGGAGAAAGAGAACTGCATTTGGACTAAGAAGACCTGGCCTGGCTTCTCAGTCCTGGCATTTAAATGCCTGTGTGATCTATAGTAGCAAGTCGCTTAACCTAATTTTTCTGGGCCTCAGTTTCCTCTTTTGAAAATTAGGAGTTTAGGCTAGATGTCCCATCAGGTATCTGCTAGCCCTAAAATCTTTGATCCTATGACTCTAATTAAATTTAAGTTTATTTTTTTTAAAATTCAACAAGCAACTTTCTGGAGGAAATAGACAAAATCCGTGTGCTGTGAGTTTAGGGAGACCATGTTGTCTCCCCCTTCCATCATTTAAAAGCAACATTGTTGTTACAGACTTTTTGTGTCCCCATTTTGGGTTTTTCTTGGCAAAGATACTGGAGTGGTTTCCCATTTCCTTCTCTAACTCATTTTACAGATGAGGAAACTGAGGCAAAGAGGATTAAGTGACTTGTCCAGGGTCACACAGCTAATGCCTGATGCCAGATTTGAACTGAGGGAAATGAGTCTTCCTGACTCCAGGTCCATACCCTATTGACTGCATTGCCTAGCTGCCCCCAAAAAGAACCTTAAAGGTCAAGGAAATGGAGCTTATGGAGTTGCACAAATTCTATCTCCAAGGGAAGCCTGCACTGCCCCATCTACACATTCTGATTGTTGTTCTTGTTTGTCTTATAGTTCTTGAAGAGGACCATGACAACAGGGAGGTAATGCCATCACATGCAAGTGAACTGGATTTAAGTGAAGCAGGGCTGTGCAAAATTACCAGCTTCATTCTCTCCTCAGGAGCCACCTGGGTCCTGTGGCCAGATAGAAATAAGAACGAATGGAGATGGCCCTGGTTGAGTACACACATAAGCCTTGTACATAGTAGGTGATGATCACATTGCCTGTTAGTTGAATAAACTGGTAACAAGACAATCCTGCCTTAGCTAGAAATGGTCATCTAATGAGATTAATCACAGAAAGACTCTATCCAGAATAGACCAAGGTTACTACAAAGTTAGAAGGTTCTTCAACCCTTCCCCCCCAAAATCACTGGACACATTGCCCCTATTACTCAAACGCCCAAATTAGGAAAGTGTCTGAGCAGTCTCACTTGATAGGCTCCTTTTGCTGCCTGCTCTAAGGCTGTGTAAGACTCTACACAGTATATGCGGCTATCTTTCCCACTCCTGGCAGTTGCTAGCCACCTGGCAGCTGACTTCAGCTGATGCAAATTAAACTATTAATCTTCTAGCCTTGCCTCTTGATTTATTGACCTCCAATCAAATGGACCTAAGTGTGAAGAATTATTTAGAGGAGGGTCTTAGGATCTCTATATATATCAGGCATTGTGCTAGGTACTAAAAAAGTCTCTACAAGGAGTGTACATACATTTCTACTGGACAGGAATAACATGCAAAGAAGCAAATGAAAAATATATACAAAGGAGAGAGTATATTCTAAGTGGATAGATCTATGTTAGGTGTGTAAGTAGATACAAAAGATTGTAAAACATAGTCCGTGACCACATCAAGCTAAAAGTCTAGTGGAGAGATGAGACTAACTTAGCTGAAAATATTAATATGAGGCAGTATCTGCCTAACAATATTAATAATTTGTTGTTTAGTCCTGTCTGACTCTTTATGACCCAGTTTGGGGTTTTCTTGGCAAAAACACTGAAGTGGTTTGCCATTTCCCTTTCCAGTTCATTTTACAGATGAAGAAACTGAGGCAAACAAGGTTAAGTGACTTGGCCAGGGTCACACAGCTAGTAAGTGTCAGAGGCCAGTTTGTACTTGGGAAGAAGAGTCTTGCTGACTGCAGGCCTGGCACTTTATCTACTGCACCACCTAGCAGCCCAATACTTATAACAGCTAGCATCTATATTGTGCTTTAAGATTTGCAAAGCTCTTTACAAATATTATCTCATTTGACCTTCACAGGTCCAACATCACCCTCCTACTCAATAAACTCTAGTGGCTCCCTATTGCTTCTAGGATCAGATTCAAAATGGCATTCAAAGCTCCTAATAACCTAGCCACCTCCTACCTTTCCAGTCTTCTTACCCCTTACTTCACCAAGTCTTTGATCCAATGACATTGGCTTCCTTCCTGGCTGTTCCACGAACAAGACACTCCATCTATCACCTCGAGGCATTTTCTCTAGCAGTCCCCCATGCTTGGAATGCTCTCCCTCCTCGGCTCTACCTACAGACTTCCCCAGCTTCCTTCAAGTCCCAGTTAAAATTCCATCTTCTAAAGGAAGCCTTTCCCAGCCCCTCTTAATTCTAGTGCCTTCCAACTTAATTATTTCCTGTTTTCTTCTCTATTACTTGTGTGAACCTATTTGTTTGTTTATGGTCTCCCCCATTAGGTTACTAGTTCCTTGAGAGCAGGGGCTGGGTTTTTTTTTCCTCTTTTTGTATGCCCAATGCTTAGTAGAGTGATTGGCACCTAGTAGGAGCTTAATAAATATTGGTCGATTGATTACCCTGGATTCTATAGTGAGTCAGCTAGATTCAAATCCACGTCCTCTAAAGCCAAACGCTGTCCTCTTTCCCTAATGATTAAATCACCACTCTACCACAGCATTGAAGCATCTGAAGAGAAAGGCTTGGAGTAGGATGTGAGACGTTAAAGAATGCTTTTGTAATGGAAGAGAAAGACTTTTGAGTTTGAAAGACTAAATAGATTCCAGGTTTGGAGTTAAGTTTAAGGGAAGACTGAGTTGGGAGACACGATCCGATGAAAGGGGCAAGGGGCAAGCCTTTTTGCCTGGATCTGAGGGAGGAAGGTTGATGAGGCTCAGATCACTTTCTTCAAAACTACATAATCTTGAAAGGAAATGTACCATTAGGTACTTCTCGAGTCTTTTTTTTTTTTTTAATATTCTTCCAAATGCGTGTGAACTGCCCCCAAACCGGCAGGAAGAATTCTGAAATTAATTATTCAAAGAACTCTAAATTAAGATCTATGCATACAAATGCCAGTCCCAGGCTGGTTCTGCGTTTGGGGCCACCCAAAATTAGGGGAGGGGCCCAAAGTTCTTTGAAAGCCCCAGCCCTTAAAGTTTACCATGTGTGCTCAATTGGGCGAGGGCTATAGACTTCATGCCATCTCTCCTATGACCCCCAAATGATGCTAAAATGCCTATTGACTCCAATGGGAGCTGGAAGACTATGGAGGGCACAGCACTGAGGCTGATGGAGGCCAAGTCAGGCAGGCTTTTGTAATGAGCATTATTATTCCCAGCCTCCTCTTTTTGCACATGAAGCCATGAATATGTGTGCCATCCTGGGAGGACATGGAAGAGCACGCACAGTGCAACACATGGGCACCAGATGACTTGGGAACATGGATGCCTTTGCTTGTTTTAGCTTCTTTTTCAGAATTCCAGCAAGGGCAAGCATATAATGAGTTCAAACCGTTTACCACATTTCCTAGAGCTTTGATAGAACACGCACTCAATTGCTAACCACAATGCAATGTGGGGTTAAGTTAGTGTCCGTAAAGGGCTTTGCCAGCTAGAACACCTGAGACAGAAAGACAGCAGAATGAATTACACCCTTAGGTGGCACAGAATAGCTGATAGCTTGCTAGCTAATAAAGCTAGCTGGCTCCAGACCCTTAATCACACTCCATCCCTGCCATTCATTCCACCTCACTCCTTCCCACCTCTAGCTCTGAAATTGTGATCAGATTAACACTTCTGAAAGGGGTGTGTCATTCAGCTGCTAAGACTATATGCTATCCTGGGGCGATTTCCCAGGCTAAAACACTTTTCCCTCCCCACTACTAGATGTATTGTTCACCCTCATTATAATGTGCTTTCTCCGAAGTCTAGGACTTTCACTGTATTGGTATCCCCAGTGCTTAGCTGAGTGGCAGGCTCTTAGTAAGTACTTCCTTCATTTGACTCTGGCCACCAAATTAGTTCTGAATCTACCTAACCCTACTATCATAAAGCCCACATTTCCCCATCTTTTCCATGAGGATCATATGAGAGATTTGGTAAAATTCTTTCCTGAAATCTAAGTAAGGGGAAGCTAGGTTTCCTCATCTGTAAAATGAGCTGGAGAAGGAAATGGCCAACTACCACGGTATCTTTGGCAAGAAAACCCCAAAATGGGTCATGACGAGTTAGACACAATTGAAATTAGTAAGCTATATAGATAAATCATATATACTATCTTTGTATATATTTAGGTACAAATATTAACATGTAAGAATATATTGCAATAAAACATATATCACATGCTATAGAATATAGTACATAGAAGGGAAGAAATAAGCATATATTAAGTGTCTACTGTATGCTAGGCTCTGTGCTAGGTGCTTTACAAATACTATATCATTTACTCCTCACAACAACCCTGGGAGTTAGGCACTTTTAGTATCCCCATTTTAGAGATGAAGAAAATGATACAGGCAGAAGTTGTGACTTGCCTAGGGTCACACAGACTGTATGTGTCTGAGGCTTGATTTGAATTCAGGTCTTCCTGACTCCAAGCCTAGCACTCCATCCATTCCACTACAGGATGTTCACCAACAGTCCTTTTAGTAACATTCTAGAATTTTACTAGGGTTATAAGCATTGCTCAAGAGCCTATAGTTTACGCACTCCATCATTTTCATTTGCCCCATTCTCCACATTCACGACTGAGAGTGATTCACATTCCCATCTACCAATTCTTTCATTACTCCGAAGTATTGTTTTTTCTGGGCCTATGGATTTGAACTCTTGGAGAGGAGCTAAATAATCTTTTATTACCTCCTTCATGGGTTTCAACTCGCTGTTAGCCATTTTTGTTCTGTCCTTTCCAACGAAAAGATCAGTTCATCCACTCACAGCAATGTTCCATTTCCTTCTTTCTACCTTTTTTCTTCAATGTATAAAAAAAACAGTCCTTCTAGGCCTTATTATTCATTGCCAGTCTCTGTCCATTTTGAGCTTTAGCATGCCAGACCATGCCAAGATCTTCTCTTCATTTCCTATTGTTTTCCCTGCATCTGGGTTCTGAACATGTTTCTTACTACTCTCAGTTGGGTTTTGCATCCATATCATTTGCTTGAAGCACTTTACTTTCCTCTTCCTCCCTGGAATTGGTTATATTAGTCCTTTTCAGTGTCATTCTTGAGACCTCACCATCCCTCTCAGACTGATTATCCTTTCTAAAATATTAGGCCATGGAATCCAATGAATTTTTGTTTTATTCCTTAGATGAGCAAAGGACTTGGTCAGAAATCCACATTTTCTAAGTCTAAATGTCAAGTCAGACTATTCCTGGCTTCTGTCTCCTCTCTACCATGAATTCTAACATGGAATAGTTACTTCTCGTCAAGATTTTGATTGTGTCTCTTTCAAAAACAAATTTCTCCTTGATAATCAGAATCAGAACCAGAGTAATAATTCCCATTATTACTCCCTCCATGGTTGGAAGGATGAAATTATGAACAAGATAAGAATATATTAGTTACCCCTAAGTGCTTTGGGGGGTGGAGGGAAGGAGAGGGAGAGGGAGTGTAGTAGGAAGGCCGAATTTATGATCTCAAATATAATCATGTATATGTTTGAATGGTCCGAAATCGCAAGGTATGAGAGATTCTCTAAGGAGAAAACAACAAGAAATTTATTTAGGCCCCACCGCAGCAAAAACTTGAACCAGCCTCCCCATTCCAACATCTTGACAAAAAGACTCCAGGCCCAGAAAGCCCA
>CM053622.1:316153511-316166093 GCA_028646595.1 Phalanger gymnotis | reverse complement strand
GAGAGAGAGAGAGAGAGAGAGAGAGAGAGGGAGCTGGCAGATGTGTAGATAATTAAATCCTTCATCACTGTTATCTCATGCCACCTTGCCAGGTTTGTGATCTGTTTCCTGAGTTTCTCTATTTTCCCCTTCTGTCTGGGTGGTCTGTTGGTCTGTTGTATATTCCCATGACAATATTGCTTCAATTCTCTCTCAGTGGATATTTACACAAATGTTCTCTACCACATTTCTTCTGTCTTGCTCTGGGATTTCCTCACATGATTAGATAATACCAAGCTCCTGCCTCTTTTATATTTCTTTTCTTCTTTTTGAATGCTGGAACCTTCCAGAGACATCTTCTAGTTAGGAATTCCATCCCATCCAGTCTTTGTGATGCCTATGAGGTCAACTATGCTTTCCTGGGTTAGGATTTCAAGTTCACCCAAATTGTTACCCCACATTTGGTGTATTTCTGTATAAAGATCTGGTGCCATGGGTTTTGTTGTTGACTCCTTTCTTGGATTCTATTTCCTGAGTATTGCTGGATCCCTTAACTAATCAATCACTCTTTTTCTTTATTCTGTACTATAGCTGCTACTCACTATGATATTTGGCTTAGTAGATATTAGGAAGCAGATTTTTTTTTCTTTTTTTACCTCACTTTTCAGTTTAAAGTCATGTTAGTCAGTTTTGCAAGCTTAAATCCTATATCCGTAGCTGTAGATACACATATACCTACACATATACACATACATGCATATATACACATACATGTTCATATATATGTATGTATACAAATATATGTGTATATATCTATATACACATATTTGTATATGTATATGTTTCTATATATATGGAATATACCCAAGAAGGACTACATTTTGTGTATCTATTATATACATTGTAACTATGATGTGTGTGTGTATGTATGTGTGCACTTGAGTGAGCGTGCGGGCTCCCATTATTTATTCAGTCATTTCAGTTGTGTCCAACTCTTCATGACCCCATTTGGGGTTTTCTTGGCAGAGATACTGGAGTGGTTTGCCAGTTCCTTCTCCAGTTTTACAGATGAGGAAACTGAGGCAAATAGTGCTAAGAGACTTGCCCAGGATCGCAGTTAGTATCTGAAACCAGATTTATACCAACGAAGATGAGTCTTCCTGACTCCAGGTCTGGCATTCTATCCACTGTACCACCTAGCTGCCCCTGTGTGTGTGTGTGTGTGTGTGTGTGTATAGGCATACATATATATGTGTATGTGTGCATACATATATAAAACAGTCTTTCCTGGGCATATTCCATACGTAGACAAAAGTCCATTATTCATAAATTTAAACCGTGGACCAGAAATCCAAAAATCTTTTTTTCAGACACCATCATCTTAACCAACTGGTGGCTTCTGAAATCTGCCTTTCTCTTATGAAGCCGCTGCCTTCACTTGGCAGCAATTCCTGTCCTTCCATGAAGCCTCCCTCAATTAAAGCTATGTCACTACAATCACACACTCTTCACCATTACCATTTCCTCAGCATGCAAATTTAAATTTCTGTTGCTGGAGAAATGATTGTACTTTTGATCTTAATCTTCTTAGAATCCGTATAGTGCTTTTAATTCAAAGCACACAATTTCACATTAGAGTATAGATAGTCGTGTATTGTGCTCTGATTGATTCATTTTCTCCAAAGAGTTTGTAAACTACTCCAATCCTGGCAGCTTAGCGAATGGTGTGGAAGGAGTGCTGGACTTCAAGGATTGAATTTCCAGCCCAGGTCCAATACATTAATTAGCTGGAAGGCATGGGCAAGTCCCTTACTTAGCATCTGTGAGCTTCGGCTTCCTCGTCAACTGAGAATAATAATATTTGCCCTAATATTTGCACTGTCTACCTCATCATACGATTGTTTTGAGGAAAGTGCTTTAACAAAACTTGAAATGGTAAAGAAATGCGAGCTCTTATTATTCCCAATAGTATATGTCCCATCTCTGGGAGGATTCAATAAATAGTTGTTGAGGCACTGATTGAATTTCTGTGTTTGTGCTTTTATGTCTATTCACATGCACTTGCCCTGTATCTCCTCCTCCTCCCCATTACATTGTTTGTCCTTAAAGGACTGCCACTCTCTTTGCTTACTTTTTTATCTCCCAGTAGAACCCAAATACAGACTTTTACACACAGTGCATACTTACCAAATAAACATTCCTGACAATATTCCTTCTTTCTGATTTAGGAGACCAACAATTAGTCTCCTAATCTTTAATCAGGGATTTGACCAGAAGGGTTTACAGCCTCTTAAAACTCTACTTTGTAGCTTGAAGAAAGCTCTACAGGAGCTTGTTGTAGGATCAAACCTAGCACTTTCTTCATCCGCCATTCCACCCTGAGAAACTCTAATCCCACTCTGACACAGGACTGTTTTCTTAGCTCCTCTTTACGACTTCCTAGTTCTAAATCCACAAAAAAGAAAACTAAAGATTTAGGCTTGAGCCTTGACACAGACTTGCCTTTGGGGTCAGGGGAAGCCAAGGCTGTAAATTTCACCCAAATTAGAGTTTACACAGGAATTGCTTTGTAGCATTGTGAGCTATGAATTGACAGAGAAATCAAAAAGGAAACCAATTTAGAACCTTCCCTTGCTGTAAACAGGCCTTGGTGTAAGAAGGTGGACAGGCCAGAGTAGGTGACCTATCCATCAGTCTAATAATAAGCTAGCATATAAACACTTAATAAAAGTGCTTACTATTTGCCAGGCATTGCACTAAGCTCTGGGGATACAAAGAAAGACAAAGACAGTCCCTGTCCTCAAAGAGCATATATTCTAAATGAGTCGACATGCAAACAACTATGCGTAAACAAGATCTAAACATGATAAATTTGGAGGGAATTCTGTCAGAGGGAAGGTACTACTAAGCATTAAGTGTTAAAGGGGAACAGGAAAGGCTTCTTACGAAAGGTAGGATTTTGTTGTTGTGGTTGTTTGTCTTCATTTTTGAAGAGGGTCATGCCAATCAAGAAAATGATGATATGACTTGCAATTGAATTTGATTTGAGTGAGGGAGGGCTGTGCAAGGTCACCAGCCTCACTTTCTCCTCCAGAGCCATCTGGGTCCAGTGGCCAAATGTTGAGACTTGAAGGAAGCCAAGGGAAATCAAGAAGCAGAGATGAGGAGGGAGAGAATTCCAGGCATGTGGGGCAGCCTGTGAAAATGCACAGGGTTAGGACTAAGATCAAGTATCTTGTGTGAGGCCTATCTCACTAGATTGTTGCTTGCATGGAGGGAGCAAAGTGTAAGAAAACTGGAAGGGTCAGGCTGATTAATCATGGCAACCTTGGGCATATGGAGCCTGATCTTGCCAAACACATCTTGAGAGCTCACAGCAGGTGAATTTATCCTGCACTCAAGAAAAGCAGCAGCAGCAGCAGCAGCAGCAGGGGGCAGGTAGACAGGATTGCATTCCACACTAAAATAATGGGAATATGTGGAGCCAAATTATCAGGTAAAAGGCTGTTTTGAGAAGTGCAACTGTTAACTATTATTCGTTTGTTTGTTTAAAGTCCAGCTCTCAATCAGGCTTTGTCTCTTCCTTCATTTTAATGCACATGTATGCCTTGAGAAACAGTGTGGCAGGATAGAGTGCCAGATTTGAGTCAAGCATAGACCTGGGTTCAAGTCCTGTCTGGTAAATACTTGCTGTGGGAGTCTGGACAAGCCCTTAAATTCTTAGTGCTTTACCAAAGGTGTCAGACAGAGGCTTGTGACTGGAAACACTCTCTGGTGTAATACCAACCAGATTTTAAAAATGTAACTGGGAAATATTTAACAAAATAAATAAAAATACAAAAGAACATAGAAAATGTTAGCATATGGTTTTCTAAGTTAACATGCAGCCAGTAAGGGGCCTCATGTCCAATTCAGTGACCTCCTTTTCTATCTGAGTTTGAGATGCTGCTTTTGTCTACTCTCTAAGACTTTAAGTCTTAGGTAACTGACTGTCCACAAACCCATCGGTGAGTTAAGGGGTAGCTCTCAAAAGCATGTGAAGACTTTCCTGAGTGGAATGGGAGAATGAGAACATTTGTTCCAATGGCCTTGAAGGTGGCTGAAGCAGGCACTGTGAGACCTTAGAGCTTGGTCAGACATTGAAGAAGCCAAGGTCATCCAATTTATCCTCGGCCGTCATAAGCCATCTTGATTTTTGTCTTGCCATTGGACTTCAATGACTCTAGGGGAGAGAAGGAAGCCAAAGACTTTATGCGACTCTGTCTCACTTAATCCAATTCGTGCATGAGTCAAGACATTGCCTGTGATGTCAGTGGTCCTCCAAACGTGAAGGATGAACAACAGCAAGAAGGGGCACTGAGCGACATTGGCAAAGGGAGTTTGCTCACTTGGAATTTCCTATGCCAATTAAATCATAGGTTCAGGGTCCTAACCCTTCCTTCCTCCTGCCTTTACAATCCCTGAGCCTGTACTCTGAAAACAGTAAGCATTTGATAAATGCTTTTTTAATTCATTTAGAAGATTAGCTCCATGAGGCCAAGGACTGTTATCTCTATGACTTGGCAAAATAACTAGTACATAAAATAGGCTTCTAATAAATGCTTGTTTGTTTGATTGACTGGCTGAACACCCTTCTTTTCTCAAGTGATTCTTCAACAAAGGCTCCGAAAGATGAATGTAGGAAGACTAAAGGAGCTGCCTCCACAGGTAGATGTGAAGGACCCTAAAGTACTGCCCTATCCCCTTTCATCCTGCCCCATTGATTTACTGTGGGTGATGCTGGAAATTCCTACCTTAAATTCCTTGAAGTCGGGGATCATGCTGTCTTTTATCTTGAACCTAGTAGGTGTCTAATAAATGGTTTTTGAACTGAATTTCTTAACTATTCATCTATTTTCAACAACTGCCACACAGAATAACAGGATATTGAGGGAGCGGGACCCTAGTTGAACAAGTCTTACAAAAGTCAAGAGCATGGAGCACTATACAAGCCAAGGCAGGACTCTGTGACCTGGTCAGCCAGGGCACTTCAAGAGATGCTGTCAGTTGTTTGGTTTTAGGATGGGGGGATAAGAAGAGAAGCCTAGAAAAGGGACATGAGAAGACAGTTTTAGACCACTTTGCTCTATTTTGCCTTGGACTAACTCCTGGTATTGGACACTTTCAGCCAGATGATCCCATCACATTTCTTTAATCACAGTGCTAATACTCTAACACTCTCTGTCCACTGGCTAAGCATCCTAAAGGATACTATATTCTTTGTGTAACTAGTTCCCTATATCCTTTAAAGGGAACATTGTCCAGATGCTCCATTCCTTTCTCTCCTTGGTAATGACATATGAGCCTTTTTACTTCATATTTCTGAGATACCAGACCTCCATTCCACTTTTGGCAGTCTCTTAGCATATATATATCTTTATGTATTGTCTTTCCCTCATTAAAAGGTAAACTCCTTAAGGGTAGGGACTGTCTTGGGTACTTGTATTTGTTGCCAAAGAGCTTGGCACTGTGCCTGAAGCATAGTAAGCACTTAAAAATACTCTATCTATCTATGCCTCTATCTATCATCTATCTATCTATCTATCTATCTATCTATCTATCTATCTATCTATCTATCTATCTATCTATCTATCTATCTATCTACATATCTATATATCTGCCTATGTATCTATCTATGTATCTATCTATGCATCTATACATCTCCATCCCTCCTCCTCTCTTCCTCTCTTATCCACCCTCCATTTCTTTCTGCACTGCCCCCCGCCCCCTTCTCTCTCTCTCTCTCTCTCTCTCTCTCTCTCTCTCTCTCTCTCATTTACCTCTATCTATCATCACTGAAACAAACAGCATGGAAAATATCCACTCTCTGTTTTCTTTGGTCCACCCTGAAAATGGTTTCTCTGCAAGAAAAGCCTATTTCAAAGTTGCTATGGACTTTCTAATGACACCGGGACCATCTCTAGGACCATGTGAAGCACAGAACAAAACCGAGAAGGAGCAGTAACAAAATCCAGGAACAAGTAACACTCTATGCTCCACCCACCACTTTCCTCCTACATCCCCTTTCCTCCACAGGCTTGTTACCATATAATTCAAGACTTTGATGACTGATCTTTATAGGAGCACACCCTCCAATGAGGCAGACAGCAACCTGTCCATGCCCAGGAATTATGATACAATCTACAAGAAATGAGGTTACAGTATACAACAAAGTCAGCCTTAAAAGGGAAAAGGAAGTCTCCAAAAGGTAATTGAAGGAATTGTATGGAAGGGGAAGAGGAGCCAGTCGAATCACTCAGTATTTGGTGGGTCAGAGAGCAATATTTAAGGGCTGATTGCACAGAAGACTCATGCCTTTCAAGGGCACCATTTTCTTTCAACTTCTCTGAAACCCCACTCCCCCATTTCCCAGGAATATACGGGCCTCTCAAAAGGAGGAAGGTTAAGATTCAAATTTTCTTGAGTACCTACTATGTGAAGGACAGGCACCTTGGGATTGAAAGATGAAAAACCGTACAGTTCTCACCTTCCAAAAGGATTAATAAGGGCTTTAAGAAGGGGTAGCCCCAATTTGCTATAGGAATGGATTTGTCACCTAGTCTGAACTATAAGGTTCAGCCTTATCCTTGAGCCTGGTAAAAATGTAATGGAAGCTAGTCTCAAGAAGCCAATGGAGTTTGAATGCATCTTCACCCAGTGTAAAAGGTAGAACAGAGATGAAGTCTAGATCACTGGGCACTATTTGCTAAGAGCCCTGGCTATTTGGAGGCCTTCAAAATGGCAGAAAGAATTTTCTTCTGCCCAGGACATATGGTAGGACCAAAAATTGAACTGAAATGACTCAATTCCTCCTTCTTTCACTTGTGCCTCACATCTTGTTCCCTTCCCCTTTCCAAACATAACTGCCTGGGACAGCGGAAAGAGGGCTACACTTGGAGTCAGAGAACCTAGGCTCTACCATGTACTTCTTATGGGACCTCGGATGACTCATTTCTCCCTTCTTGGCCTTGGTTTCCTGGGAAAAGGTTGGGCTAGATGACCTTCCAGAAAGAAGATGGCGAAAGAGAAAGAAGGAGGCCAAGAATGATGGAGAACAGTTTTAACCCCCTCCCAAGAAGAGGGATGAACTTAAAGCCTTCACATGGCACCATTTTGCCGCAGCTTGGTTGTACTCTTTAGTTTAGTTAAACCCTATCTGGCACCGCCACCACTGGGCATCTTCCTTTGGATCTGGGGGAAAATTCAATGGCTAGTGGAATGGGACCAAAGGAGAGGTTCTCTTTCTAAGGCAGCCTGCAGACATCATTTGCATGTCTCTCCCTCCATTTCCACGAGTGTCCAGGCCCAGCTGGAGACACTCTGTGGTCCAAGTGATACACTCCAGAATGCCTTAAGGGTTCTTCTGTTATACACTTCTTGGGTTGAAAAAAAATGCTAATGAATTCAAGAGAAAAGGCATGTTGTGCATAACAGCACTAAGTCACCGGGATGCGCCTGTTGCTGATTAAATTCAGCTGCCTTTTTCATACCATCACAGATTTGCACCTGCGATTACCTGTTCACACCTGGGAGAGCACACGTTTCGTAGACTCCATTTTGGGAATGCTCAGCCTACGTGTTTCCTGGAATAAGTAACCGCCTAAATCTCTAAGTCCAGATACCAAGCTGATGATTACTTGTCCCCCAGATGGTTAAAAGAGAGAGGGGGCTGGGGAAGGGAGTAAGTGAAGAAAGAAAGAAAGAAAGAAAGAAAGAAAGAAAGAAAGAAAGAAAAGAGAAAGTTAGGAAGAGCTGAGTGTATGCTGTCTCCTAAGGAGCTGAACTCTCTCCATCTCAGAGCGCCCAATCCTTCGGGCTGTTAAGCACGGACTGACCTCCACCCCCACAATCAAGAGCCAGTCTTTCCATGAACAGCTTTACACACAGACTGTGTAATTTTCTACAAAGGCGTCTGGAAATCATTTGCACTGTAAGATTCTCTGCAGCGATAACAAGGTATCCAAAATGAGAACGATTCTGAAATAATCTTCAAAAGGTTCCCAAATGAAATCTACCCCCACCGCTCTGCCACAGATTACTTTGGGAGGAAGCAGATGCAAACAAGTCAGTTTATGCGGTTGTGTCTGAAGTGATTTAGCCACCTGTGCCTTAAGACGCCTGTCAGTCTCCACTGGATTAGTATAGTTATCTGATACTCGGCTGAAATTCAGCAAAAGCTTGAGGTCAAATATCTCCCGAGCTAGCTGGCTGGGAAGGAAAGAACTAGACCTTTGATAGGACCAAGGAAGGATCTGGGTTCCCTCCATGATGCTCACCTTTGGCACAGATCTCAGGAACTGTTTTGAGAGTCAGAGCTTCAAGATATATAATTCAGACATACAACACAAATAGGATAAACTCTTACTATATGCAAGGTATAATCCTGTCATTTCAAGTCCCATATTAGGAAGGCTTTCAAGAATTTCAAGATTAAACATTTCACGAATTAAAATTTGCTTCTCTTTTCTCATATACATTTGACTTCAGATTCGGTCCTTCTGTGACAACCAAAGTTGTGGGGTTAGGGGACAGGTGATTCAAGGCAAAAGACATCAAAACTTCTAGAGTAACTGCAAGTGACTTCCAAAAGACTCCAGTCTTTACATTAAGGTTTCCATTGAATTTATACGAACACTTTGTAAATTCCATGAATTTTCAAAAAGCCCGTGTGTGCTTAAAACAATCCCAGATCTCTATTTTAGTAGAGTTGATTCAGGAAGATGTATTCTTGAGTTCATATCTGGCCTCAGACATTTACTAGCTGGGTGACCCAGGGCAAGTCACTTAACCCTATTTGCCTCAGTTTCCTTAACTGTAAAATGAGTAGGAGAAGGAAATGGCAAACCACTCCAATATCTTTGCCAAGAAAACCTCAAATGGAGTCGTGAAGAGATGGATATGACTGAAAATAACTGAACAACAACAGCAACCTGTAAACTTGGTATTCAATAACTACCGAATTTGGAATCAGAGGACCTGAGTTCGAATCTCATCTCTGGCACATACTACCAGTGTCATTTCAATTCTCCAGGCCTCAATTTCTTCATCTGTCACATGAGAGAGAAGCTGAATGAGACGACCTGTAAAGTCCCTTCCTACTTTAAATCCACAGTCCCTACCGTTCCTTGAGGGAGTAGAGCATGCCAGGGTTAACACCGAGGTTCAGGGCAGCTTTCCTGAATTTCACACAGCTGAAGTATCAAAGGTTGCCAGAATGCCCTAGGAACTTCAACATCAGATGAAGAACTCTATTTTAGAGTGCATTTCTCACGGCAGGAAGCCTTTGGGGTGAACTAAGGCAAGATACCTGGAATTATTCCACGTAAGACTGGGCACATCTATTGAAAATATTTCTCTAGAGCACATTTGTGCTGTGTCAGTTTTTCAGTTGGAGCAATTTAGTCCCTACTTTTCCTATTTACTCCAAAGCGTGCTGAAAGAGACTAAATTCACAGTAGCAGATGGCACCTCCTCAGAAACACAGTTAAGCAGACCTGTAGAGCACAGAGGAACAGACTTGAGAAGGAATGGCAGAGCAGAGTCTGTAATCCATTTTTAAAGGGACAGTAGATACAACCAGAATCCTTCTTGTAGAAGCCTCTGCCAGGATGCCTTGGTGTATAACATTAATGAGTCAAAGGCTCCTTTCTCCATGTAGGCAGGATTTTTCTTGATTCTCTGGATGGAGATCGCACTGACCGGCCATGTCATAAGAGGGCCCTTGTAGTGCAGTAGAATGCATATACAGAGACGTGAGTTCTAAACCTTCCTCTGACTCTAACTCACCATTTATTAGATGAATCCCTTCTTTGAGTCTTTATTCCTTCTTATGTAAAATGTGTATGTGTAAATAATAATTTAATAAATAATTTCCAAGATCTTTTCCAGTTTCATTGTTTTATAATTCCTATAATCACGCCATTGGACAGTTAGGTGGCATGGTAGATAGAGTGCCAGACCTGTAGTTAGATTCATATTCTTGAGTTCAAATCTGGCCTCTGACATCTACTAGCTTGGTGATCCTGGTCAAGTCACTTAACCCCGTTTGCCTCAGTTTCCTCATCTGTAAAATGAGCTGGAGAAGGAAACGGCAAACCACTCCAGTACCTTTGTCAAGAAAACCTCAAATGGGGTCACAAAGAGTTGGACATGACTGAAAACTACTGAACAACAACACCATAATCATGCCATTAAAGTTTGAAGTCCTTTAGAGGTCTTAGTGTCCCTCTCCCTTCACTTTGAGGATGAGGATACTGAGGCCAAGAGGGACATGAAGTGTTGAAGATCGTGTTGGTAGTAGTAAATGGAAGAGCTGGGATTTGGTCTTTTGTCCTCAGATTCCAAAATCAGCTTATTAATGCTATACTACACCGCCTCATAAATATATGACAGTGATCTCAGGAATAACGGGGTAAGGACATCAGTGCAGATCTTTTACCATTAAGGCTGGTGGGCCACAAATTCCATCTTTGGTATCAAATTCAGCATTACTATCACAACAACATAAAGAACTACAAGGAGTTCTCAGCTCTCATGAGTACCTCACATATGGTGGCAGTTCCACTCTGGTAGTCACTGGGATTTCAGTTCCCTCCTAGATGCTACTGTTTACAGTTGCTCTCTCCTACTCCCTTCCTTCAGCCCTGCTGGCTGGAGATCCTTACTCTAAGACAACTTTTCTGCCTTCCTTCCCCCACTTCCCCATCTCTCCTGGGTGCCAGTCCAAAGTAGGGAATCTGTGATAGTAGGACCGATGTTGGCAGAACTGAAGAAGAGAGAAGAAGGGAAAGTAAAATCCTCCCTCCTTCTTTGCTAAAGTTCCCTCAGCTCTTCTTAAATCACCTCACCCCTACCTAGTTTTAGAGCTATCAAGACTTGGCTAAAGGGCTCGGAGAATCAATGAAATTAAGGGATCTCACCTCAGTCCTTTTAGCACCCAATGATGCATCATTATCACCTGTATGCACCTTTCTCTTTTCCTATGGAGTTTAAGTGGAAAAAAAGAGGTGCAAATCAGAAGGAAACATTTTATTCTCTGTTTTCAATTGTTGCCAGAATCAAAAACCTTTAGAAAGATCCCAGGGGAACTATCTGTTGGCTCAGGGACCAAAGAAGCTGTGAGACAATGTTCTTTTAGAAAGTGGGCCAGGAAGGGAGAGAAATCCCAATTGGAAGTAACAGGTGGTGACAGTGTGAAGAAAGGAAGAGGAATCATCTCTGGAGCATTCAGAAGGAAAGAGAGGAGCTACAGGTGAGTTGACTAGATGAAGAAAATGGCTTTACACCAGTAGGAGACTCTGCCATCCCTTATCTCCTACATTCTCCTGACTGTACCCGACCCTACTCTGTACCCATGCCCTGTATCTGGTCATAGAATTTCACCCAACACGTGGGACTGGGAGTTGGACTCCTGACACAAAACAGGGAGGAGGTATCAGGCGGGAAAAGGAATCTCTAATATTATTTTCAGGGTTGCAGCAAGGGAGGATATTTCTGGCATCTTAAGTTGGAAATCAACGAGTTTTCCCATTGACGTTGTCTCTCATGATGGTTAGGTTCTATAGTAACTGAGATATGTTCATCAGGGACATGCTAAGTTAAATAGGATTTTATGGGTTGGTCTGGGAAACTAACCATTATATATGCAACTATTGCTTTAGGAAAATATATTTTGAGTTCCAAACAATTTAGTTTAAAATTCATCTTATAAATACAACTCATTTGTAAGTTTAAGTCTGCCTTCCTGAAAAAGCCTAGATTTGTCAAGTTAAGGCAGCGAGGTGGCATAGTAGATAGACTGCTGGAACTGGAGCCAGAAAGACCTGAGTGCAAATCCTGCTTCAGACACTTACTAGTAGTGTGGTCCTGGGTAAGTCATTGAACCGTTCTTTATCTCAACTGCCTCATCTGTAAAATGAGGGAGTTGGAGTCAGTGTATACTCCACTTCTAAATCTATGTTCCTCTGAAATTGGGGCAGAGAAATGAAGTGACTTGATGGGAGTTCAAAGACAGACAAGGCTAAAATGCAATCACTTTCAAATGTAATGTCTTTTTTTTGGAGGCAATCAGGTTTAAGTGACTTGCCCAGGGTCACGTAGCTAGTAAGTGTCTGAAGATGGATTTTAACTCAGGTCCTCCTGACTCCAGGGCCAGTGCTCTACCCACTGCACCATCTAGCTGCCTCTTTCAAATGTAATGTCTTAAATCATAATTTTACTGCTTATAGATACAAACTAATTGGTAAGCAAGGTTCTTTCACTGTGTCAGAGAAATGTGGTCAGTGAGGTCAGTTCACAACTTCACCATCTAGTCACATCTATTACATGCAGGATCAAATATAAACTCCTCATGCTCTTTCTTCAGTGTCTTTCACAGCTGAGAGAGAAATAGTTTTCAGTATTGTCATCTCTAGAGCTACTTACTTGATATAATGATAATAATAACAAGATAGTACCATTTAAATAATGATTTAAAATTTGCAGAACACTTAATACTATCTTATTTGAACCTCACAACAACTCTGAGAGGTTATTCCCATTTACAGATAGAGAAACTGAGGTAAA
>CM053622.1:316115448-316144558 GCA_028646595.1 Phalanger gymnotis | reverse complement strand
ATGGGCTTTCTGGGCCTGGAGTCTTTTTGTCAAGATGTTGGAATGGGGAGGCTGGTTCAAGTTTTTGCTGCGGTGGGGCCTAAATAAATTTCTTGTTGTTTTCTCCTTAGAGAATCTCTCATACCTTGCGATTTCGGACCATTCAAACATATACATGATTATATTTGAGATCATAAATTCGGCCTTCCTACTACAACATCTCTCTCATGTAAGACTATCACATTGCTACCACCTTAGTTCAGGCACTTAGCATTTCTCACCTAAATTATTTCAATTGCTTCCTAACTAGTCTTTCTTCCTCAAGTCTCTTCCCGTGTCTAACTATCCATAGCTGTTAAAGTGATCTTCTACTCTCTTACTCAATAAACTCCATTGGCTCCCTATCATCTCTAGTATAAAGCATTTTTGTTGCTCAGTCATTTTCAGTTGTATCTGACTCTTTGTGACTCTATTTGGGGTTTTCTCAGCAAAAATACTGCAGCAGTTGGCCATTTCCCTCTCCAGCTCATTTTACAGATGAAGAAACCAAGGCAGAGTTATGTGACTTGCCCAGGGTCACATGGTTAGTAAGTGTCTGAGGCCAGATTTGAACTCAGGAAGATGAGTCTTCCTGACTCCAGGTCTGGCACGCTATCCACTGTGCCACCTAGCTGCCCCTACGTTCCTCTGTTTATCTTTTAAATACCCTCACAATTCAACCTCAATCTATATTTCCATCCTCATTCACTTATTACTCCCTCTCCTGCACTTGATCATCCTATCAAACTTAACCTTACTTCACTTCCTCACACATAGAACTCTTATCCCTTGTCTCTGCACCTAGTGATCCTCCTCTGTGTCTGGAGTGCACTCCCTCTTTCCTGCTGCCTCCCAGGAATCTCTCTTCCTTCAAGACATGGTGCAAGCACCACTTTCTACACAGTCTTTCCTAATCCTCCCATTGCTAATGGCCCCCTGACTATCTTGCATTTAACTTTTCTGTCTTTATTTGCATTTATTCTCTCCCATTAGGATGCAAGTTCCTTCAGAGTTCCTTCTTTGTAAATTTGTATAGCCAGTGCATAGCACAGTACTTGAGAAATAGTAGCAATAGGAGCTGTAGGAATAAATGCATGTTAACTGATTGAACCGATCCAGAACTGATATCATCTTGCTTTTCCCATTCTAACTAAGAGTATGCTGGTGGTCTCTTGTCAATCCTCAGATAGTGGTAGAAATGACAAGAGGTGTAGCCAGAGGTCTCGGTATCCATTGAAGTATCATTTGTGTTCCCCACATCTTGAGGGAAGTTGCCATTCTCAGAAGTCAGAGAAACAGACACCAGTAAACGCCCCTGAAATTCAGAGATGCTACCCAGCCGGAGGAGGGCTGAACAAATAGTGCAAGTTATTTCAGGCCACATCTGCTATATTTGTGTCCAGTTCTGGACACCACATTTTAGAAGGGGCATGGAGTGTTAAAGTATGTCCCCAAAGAGTATGGACAACAGTAAAGACACTTGAATCCATGTAACATGAAGGCTGGGTGAAGAAACTGACGATGTTTAACCTTGAGAGGAAAAGACTCAAGCATAGATATCATAGTTGTTTTCAAATACTGAGAGGGTTATCATGTGAAACAAAGGCTAGATTTTTTCTACTTCATGCAAGGCGGCCTACTGAGGACTGATAGGTAGAAGCAAAGAAGAGATAAATCTTGGGTTAATGTAGCAATTAGGACCACCTTCAAACTAGAATAGACTGCCTCTGAAGGCAGTGATCTGCCTATCACTGGAGGTATTCAAAGAGAGAATAGATCACCACTTGTGAAAGATATTGTAAAAGGGAATGACAGAGGGCAGGAAGTCATACATGATGACTTGCAATGTCCTTTTCAACTCTGAGATTCAATGATTCTATGATATATTGAATGAATTTGGTTAAAGACACTGCCCTAGAAAGGTCCCTGGCTTTCTCTGGATCCTGAAGGCCAAAAAGAGAAGAATATTGAATTGATTTTTTGGCTCCACTTTCTGATGAAGTGATGAGGTTCTATTGACTTCTTGGATGCTCGAATTTAAGACTATGTCCTTTCATCTTTGACTCACTCATTACTTTGAGATATAGTGACTGATCTAGTCTGTGTGTCCAAACTCCTGCCTTGCCCATAATGCCTAACACTTCATAACCCAGAGGGTGAGCTGGAGATTGGAACTCTCTGTTGGCACACCTGGTCTCAACTGATCTACCTGCAGCATTAACCTACTCATGCAAGACCAATGTTGATGCAAGGGGATCACAGCTTTAATTAAGATGGAACAAAAGTAAGAGATGGAATGTGATATTTTTAAATAAAACTGCTCTGGAAAGTATCAAATTTCCTGCAATTGCAAACCCAAAACACTAAACTATTTTTTAAGGCAAAGGATAAACCCCAACTTGAAGAGAAAACATTTATAAACTTCCATTGCTGCTGCAGGTGAATTAAAAATCACTTAGGTTTAATGTTAAATAGAAAAGAACATTTTAGGGTGATTTATTTTCCTTTTGGCCTTCAGGGCCTAGAGTAAACTAGGGATAATTTTCACCTTAATGAACTCTATGGTATTTGCTGTGAGTAAAACAAGAGGCATTCTGGTTAGTAATGAGTTTCTATGTACCATGAATGATCAATTTTCAAAGACTTGAATATAAGGAAACGTATTTAAGGCTAACAGCATAGTGAACTTGTGTTTTGTTTTTATGTTCCTGAGAAACTTCGAGATCTTAGGTTGCTTCATGGACATTCTAAAAATCAATAATCATCATACCAGTGATTTATAAAGTGTACAATTATTAGAGATTTTTTGTTGCTAGAAAGTAGGATAATAAAATGTTTACTATATGTTCAGTATATGAATTGTCCCATAAAATAAAGGCAATTCCCCTTTCAAATGATCAAAATAAGATACTTTGTTGTTCCAGGAGAGTTCTATACTGATAAATATGATAGAAAATTACAGTAACAAAAATTACTATTGCTCAAAATATCCTAATACTTCAGATCAATGGACTTTGGACTTGAAGAAGATCAAGTGTAATTGTGGGAAAATCCTTTCATTTTCTGACTTTCCATTGCATGATTTGTACAATGAGGAAAGTAAGACTCATCCTACCTACTTCAAGGACTGTAAGAAACTCCAAATGTGAGTTAAATGATGAATTTAGTGCTCTATATAGCCACCATTATTTTTCATTAATACCCAGTAGGCAGCCAGGAAGCCTCTATACCAGTCAGGTCAGCCAGTCTCTCCATTCCATAGAATTCCTGTCCTCCTTTGCCAACTCCCACTCCTTGCCAAACTAATTATACCTCCGGCTGATTTCCGTTTTCTGTTCTACCCTCCTTCTTCTCTTTGCTCTCTGTAATCCTAGCCATCTTCTCATGTCCAGCTGAGATCCCACCTTCTCCTTGAAGACTTCTCTAACTACTTCAACCCCTGTGATTTCTCTGTTCACTAAATGCCAGTTATACTTCTAGGCTGAACCAAACCCCCAAGCACTCAGTTACATACTGTCTTATATAACTTCATATTTGTTTCATAGTTTGTCTCCATATAAAGGTTTAAGAACCCTGAGCACAGAGCCTTAGACTTTTCTGTGTTCCCTACTTAAAGCACACCTAAACCTATTCTTCCAGTTTCAGTGTTTGCTCAGTCATTTTCAGTCACTCTTTGTGACCCCATTCAGGGTTTTCTTAGCAAAGATACTGGAATGGTTTGCCATTTCCTTCTCTAGCTCATTTTACAGGTGAGGAAACGGAGGCAAACAAGGTTAAGTGACTAGCTCAGGGTCACAAAGCTAGTAAGTGTTGGAGGCCTGATTTTGTCTCAGGTCTTCCTGACTCCATGTCCAGTGCTCTATCCACTGGGCATCTAGATATATTAGATTTTTGATTTCATTCATTTAGAGAAATTCCATTCTGGACACTTCTAACCTTTGTGCAGATCGGTGACTCATCTGTAATCTAAAATATTAAAGAATTGCATGGAACACAGAGAGGTTTTCTATGGTCACACAGTTAGTATGTGTCAGAGACAGGACTTGAACCCAGGACATTCTAATTCCAAAGCTGTGTCTCTGTGCATTATTCTATGCAGCCCCTGTTATTTATTTACATAACCTACACCTCATACCAAAGTCAAATCTTTTGACAAAGAATTTCTCCTTTTACTACAGGAGAAAACCCCAATTTGAAATTAATTTCATGAAGAAATTTTAGTTGGACAGATCTGTTTCCAAAGCATGTTAAGAAACTCCAGCTCTTGCCTACATTGACTAGTTTATTCCTTCTAAACAAGTATTTTTTTCTGTCATGTAGACAGAAGCTATGTTTAGGTTTTAGTCTTTCAATATGGTTTCACTATATAAAGAAATTAAAGCAATCCAGGAAATCATAGGACTGTGCTTTTTTGTGTCTATTTCAAGTCAAAGGATTTCTGACACTGTTTAGTTTCAAATGAAGCAACAGGACACATTTTTCTGATGTTCTGTGAAAAACCTAACGATAGAAATTCATAACATCTTTATCCTCAAAAAGCCCAGAAAGTCAGGAGACTCGGGTTCTAGTTGGAGTTCCGTTACTAACCATGCAAACTTAGACAAATCACTTTACCCCTCTGGGACTCAGTTTCCTCACCTATCAAATGGGGATGATCATCCTTGTACTTACTACCTACTACACAGGGTTGTAGAATATTGGCACCTAAGAGTGGGAAGAGACCTCTGAGGTGAACAATCCAACTTCCTGCCTGAACATTAATCGCTATAACAGCCCTCGATTCACCCCAACAAAATGGCTGTCCATACTCCAATTAAAAGCTACCAATAACTTGGAGTTCATTGCTTGGTGAAATGAACAGCTCTGACGGTTAGGGAGTATAAGGAGCCACGTGGCTGAACATTTACCTCTCTGTATCCCCTTGGTCTGATGGAGCCACACACACCAGATCTCCCCCTTTATAGATATGGTAGCCCTTTCGATGCTTGAAGAAAACTCTGGTGTTACCCTGGCCCCAACCCTTGTCTTCTCCAGGCTAATTGCCCTTGGTTTGTTCAATTTTTCTTCATATATCACAGTTTCAAGTCCTCTCACCATTTCCTCTGGATTTAATTAATATTTTATTAAGTTCTTTTAGGATTATTAAATTGTGAAGCACTTTGCAAATCTTAACACATTATATAAATGAGAAACTGTCGCCATGATTTTTAGATGCCTTCTAAGGGCCCTTCCAGGTTTACCATCCTCTATGTTAGCTCACTATCATCACTAGCATACCTCTCAAGGAACAACTGCTTTGCAACTCATTCTCACCAAACCACCCTCCCCCAATTCATTAAATACCTAAGTATTAAGGAGGAATTTATTAAAAGAAGCCTTAATTTGGTCTACTATTTCACCCAGGCTGTGTCTACATATGCAAAATTATTTGAAGCAGCAATCAATCAAGAACTATTTATTAAGCACTTACTATATATCCTACACACCTGGCTCTAAGATTGGGCTCTTAAAGACAAGCCAGACCAATCCTTCCATAACAGTCAGACTTAAAAAACCTTCCTATGTTTAATATCCTCTACGGTATAGTGAGAAAGACATTGGGTTTAGGAACTCTGGATCTGTAACTACCAGTCTGGCTCTCAGTTTCCTCATGTGCAAAATGAGAGAATTATATTATGTGATCTCTAAGGCCCTATCCTCAGGACTTCCAGTTCTAAGTCATAATGACTCTTGTATTGAGTAATAGTAGAGAATCTGAGACATCAACATTTCTAGAAATATTATAATTAATGCTTTCACTGCAGACATGGAGAAACTGAGGCCCCAAGAGGTTCAATACTGTGCCTACATTCCACAGATATGACTGGGAGAGATGGGATTTGAACGCTGCTCTTCTGACCCCAGAACCAAAGTTCTTTAGACTATACCTTTTGCGGTTGTTTGATCGTTTCAGTCTGTCTGACTCTACGTGACCCATTCGAGGTTTTCTTGGCATAGATACTGGAGTGGTTTGCTATTTCCTTCTCCAGCTCATTTTATAGAAGAAGAAACTGAGGCAAACAGGGCTAAGTAGTTTGCCTAGGGTCATGCAGCCAGTAAGTATCTGAGGCTAGATTTGAATTCAGGTCTTCCTGACTCCAGGTCCATGCTCTATCTACTGTGCCACCTACCTGCCCACTGTACCATACTGTCTCCAAAAGTTCTCGCCCTTCCCTGTGTAAGGTAGCTAGTAGCAAAGCCTAAACAAAAAGCCTCTGTCTTCCCACACTCAGCCCAGTGTTCTTGACCCCATATTATTCTTTCTTTCTTGAAAATAGGTAATAGGAAGGCTAGGGGAAGGTAAGAGGGGACAGTGAAATGATACAACCTATTAGAAATCTTGCCTCTGTAGACATGATTTGGGGCATGTTTTAATTTTTTAAGGCTAACATCATGGAGAGGAACTGGTCCTTTTTTCTTCAACGCGTCCTTTTGTGGTACTGTGATGGATGGTCTGAGACAGGTAGACTGGGCACTAGACAGGAACCAGCAGATAGGACTCATTATGGGTCCACTATAATACATACACATCTGAGTCTTGTCCTGTGTCTGCATCTTTTCTCATCTGGCATAGTTTCCCATTGGGAAAATTTGCTAAGTCTGTCCAGTTGATATTTGGTTTATAAATTCCCATTCAACTGAATTCAATAAGTATTCATTGAGCCTTGTCTGTGCCAGCTGGGAAGAAAGGGAACATGTCTGGGACCTTTCCCTAAGGCTCCTCCAATCGTACTGGGAAGGCAACCTTACACAGCTGAAGGAATAAGTCATAAATGAACATGACTACTAGGGTCCACAATGGTTAGAGCAGAGATAGGTGGCTATGAGCCAGCTCAGTAAGGGAGGTGGTGGATTGAGGACCATGCCTGGAAGGTTGGCTAGCATTTGGGCAGGGAGTAAAAGCTGTAATTATTTCTGCTTTACTTGTTCACAGGGTGCTGTGTACATCACCTTTCCTCAGGATGTGACTGTGAAGAAAGAAAAATTATTTCCCCCTCCTCGACTGCCATCATACTTTGCTATTCTCTCATAGTCTTATTACGCTCTATTTCATATTGTTATTTGTGAGTGTGTCTTATCTTTCCTCCTAGATTGTGAATGCCCATTGGTCAGGTCTAGTGTTCTCAATAGTCATCATAGTACCCTGTACATTTTACTGTTCAAAACATGTTTGTTAAATGCATGAATGACTGTAGGCAAGTCGTTTAAGTTTTCTATGCCTAACTGTGGTGGTGGAGAGGATGGGGGTACTTAGGATACTTTGTCATTTATTTCGTCAGAAAGGCCTGGGTTCAAATCCCACTTGATATACTAGCTATGTGATCCTGGTCACTTAAACTCACTGTGCCTCAGTTTCCTCGTCTATTAAATGACTAGGATGGACTTAATGGCCTCCAGGGTCCTTTCTAATGAGCTTTAAGAATGATTTATTGATGTTCTTTTTCTTTTACATCTCTACCACTTAGCAATGTAGCCTATTTCATCCATAAAACCTTCCTTTCGCACAAAGAACAGTTAAATGAAACAAATGAATACTTGAATGCATTACCAGCAGCCAGTGAAGTCACTGTGGGTCACTGCATTGGTCAGTGTTTTCTTTTACATTATTATGGTCAATGTGCAAATTGTTCTCCCGGACGAGTCTTCCCAAATTTATATGAATTCTTCCTATTGACCATTTCTTACATATGTCCCAACTTCCTTACAAAAACAGTCACAAAGTCAGAGGAGTTAAAGTTGGACAGGACCTTGGGCATCTTCATCATGAAACAAGATGCAAGGCTAATCAACAGGAAGGGCATTTTCTGGAAAGAGTGCTGGACTGGAAATCAGGAGACTCAATTTCTTATTCCAGCTCTGCAATTAGCTAGTGCAGATGACCCTGAAGAAGGCATTTCCCCTCTTTGGGCCTCGGTCTCCACATCTATGAAATGAGGGCACTGAACCAAGTGACATACAAGGTCCCTTCTGGCTCTAACATTCTATGACTCCATGGGGATTCTAAAAAAACCAAAACAACTTTATGGGGGTGTCAGGGATTATACAAAGCACAATGTTTTTGATTTTAGGGCTATTTGTGTTCTAAGCGGGTAAGTCCTTTGACGTTGATCATTCTCAGTTACATTTCACACAGTTATTTATAAACTCAGGTATATAACAAGGGGGATAACAGCAGGAATTGATGGGAATGGAAAGTTTAAAAGAAGAATTGACAGATGGAGCTGGATATGCCATTTAAATGGTTATCAAATTGTCATCAGGGTATATTTTTGAGAGCTCAGGTGAGCAAGGACTAGTACAAAGGAAGACACTCTGGGTATTTCTGGAGGAAGACCCCAAACATGGATAATTAATAGGGTAATAAGTAAATTAATTAATAGGGTAATAAGCAAAGTGGGATCAAAGGCACCACAAAAGGAGCACTGTCCTACCAAGGGTATCAACTTGTACCTTAAAAATGGGTCATTCTTGTAAACCAGAGGGAAGACAATGACCTGTCCTTGTAACAGGAAGATGATGGTCTGATCCACTAGTCATAGCGAGGCCATCATCCTGGGAGGGGGAGAGGGATCCAGCAGTCCTCCTCCTCCCGACAAACACAACATTTTTTACTCAGGCTTGCTTAAAAGAAATTAGCAAGAGCAGGTTGAAATTGTAAAAACAATCACGAAAGGGAAACAGTGTGAGCAGTGTGTGCAGGGGACAGTGTTAAGTTTTATCCCTGTTGCCTTAGTAAGGGTGGGAAATGAGAAGTTTCTGAGACCACTGGGTATAAATGAGACTCAGGTTTGTTTTTAATTTAAGCACTTAGCTAATAAAGAACCATATTTACCTCTCAGCCTAGTAGCTGTCCCATGCACCGAGCACCCATGGCAATTACTCCACATTCCTACACCCTAGGAACCTATATGCTGATTAAGGTATGTGCCAAAGTCATTCTTCTACTTTCTAGCAATGGGGATGAATTTGTGTTATTCTGACCATACTCTCATATTTCTTTCTCCCCTCATCTGTGACAGCAGATATTTACTAGATGGTTGGATTGTGTAAGAAGAAATCTGTGGCCACCAATGAAAATAATTGACCAAATGGGAACCAAGGCTAGACCCTTAACTCCATTAGCATTTTAAGTTGATCACTGAGCCAACTAGACACAGATCAAGGGAAAACAAGACTAAAGCTATAGTTGTGTCCCTAAGCCAGGTCCAGACTGAATCTGCTTTTGAACCATATACGGATCTGAAATGTGTTATTACTGCTTTCATGCTGATTTTTTAAAGACCATCCTCTAAACTGAGCTACCTATTAACTACAAACAAATGGAACTGAGTCTTAAAATGGCGATATGTATATTAAAAAAATTAAACTATACAAGTAACCAAAAGGATCTGTACAAATGGCTAATAAATTTGGAACAAATACAAAGGAATACTTCATGCAGAGTGTGGTCAACCTGTGGAATTCACAGCTGCAGGAGGCAATTGAGTCAAATACTGTGGGTGGATTTCATAAAGAGTTGGTGTGGCAGACAGCTGCCTAGGCAGTGTAAATTGTACTGCGAAAATTATGTACTGCTTGGGAAATAACGATTGTAGTGAGGGGACAGACACCAGGACTATAGACGCAAGTAGGGGGTATGAGCTATTTATATTAGTGAGCACTTTACTTTTTCAAAGGGCTATAGTATCATTTCAAAGTACTTCCTTACAACCATTCCTCCAAAGAAAGGTAGCATTAACATCCCCATTTAAGCCCTGTGGGGAAGGAGCAGCACAGAGCTCAAGTGCATGGCTTTTAGGGGAGAACATATGGCACAGTATCTCTTTTCGCCTTCTGTGGCTCAGAGATTCATTTCACCGTTCCAATTTCTACCAAAGACCTGCCAGTTCTAAAAGCAAAACAACCAATATCCTTCCTCCCCTCCTCCCCACGTAAGATCCTCTGAAATGTTCCTCAGATATTATAATAAAGGTTCCCAAATCCGAGCACCCCCTGAAATCTCCCCATTTCCGCCAGGAGTTTGTGTAGTAGAGAGGGTCCTGGATTTGGAAATACATTAGGCCTGGAGGGCCGCTTTCCCGTGGGACCTTGGCTAAGTCTCTTAAACTCTGAGTTTTTTTCCCATGTACTACCCGATTTGTGGGGTTATTCTGAGGATCAAACAAGTTCATTCGTTTATTTATTCATGCCTAATAGGCCCTTAATAAATGCGTGTCGATTGATTGACTGATGCTTATGTTGATTCCACAACCATTGACTAAGTAAGTCAATCAACTAAGAACCTATGATGCCTGAATAAATGAATGAAGGGTCTCATTTGATTCCCATTCCATGACTCTAAGAGACTTGACATTTTACATACAAGACATTTAGATAATGTATGTGAAAATGTTTTGTAACCAAAAAATACTCCAATACTTACTAGCCTGGAGTCAGGAGGACCCAAGTTCAAATCCAGCCTCTTACTAATTGTGTGACCCTAGGAAATTCATTTAACCTGTTGGCCTCAGATTTCTCAACTGTAAAATGGGGCTAATAATAGCACCTACCTCACAGGGTTATTGTGAAGATCAAGTGAGATATTTGTAAAGCACTTAGCAGAGTGTCTGGCACATAATAGGCACTTGATAAATGTTTGTTTTCTTCCTTCCTTCCTTCCTTCCTTCCTTCCTTCCTTCCTTCCTTCCTTCCTTCCTTCCTTCCTTCCTTCCTTCCTTCCTTCCTTCCTTCCTTCCCTACCAGAAGTGTTCTGAATTATCTGAATTAATTGTGTACAACCCCTCGGTGGTTGGGAGCACTCACCATTACTTGACTTCTTCATAATTTTTTCCCCTTCTGAAAGTGTTGGACTCTTGCTATAGCAAAAGAGTTACCATATTTTTATAGTTCATGGGATCAAGACTTAGAAAGGACCTTAGAGATCATCCATGACTAGATTCTAGTAATCTAGTTCAACCCTCTCATTTTACAGATTGGGAAATTGAGGCTCAGAGAAGTCAAAGGTGCCCAAGAGAAGGGCCAAGACTCTGACCAAAGTTATCTGACTCCAGGGGCCAGTTTTTTTTCCTTCCATGATATGTTGACTTTGAAAAGACCAGATGAATTATTGATTTCTGATCTTTGATGGGGGATTGGGAGTGGGGGGGGATGATGAAAGCTGAGGGGCTGACATCTGCTCTGGATCTTTCCAGGGGGTTTAAGAGCAGTGGCAGCTGCTAACCATCCAAAGTAGGAGCAGAGGAAGCATGGCAGCAGAGCATCCCATGTGCCACTGAAAGTCAGTCTGTGTGCAACCTTTGGCATGTCTGCCTTACAGCCAAGATTGCTAAGGCATGCTACCATGTGAAGTTATACCTAACCTGCTTCGACTGCCAGCCTTTACCACACTGGCTTGATAGGAATCCTTGTAATTATGCCTGGGGTGCAAATGAGGAGGAGCTTAAGGGAATCAGATATGTTGTGTTTAAACCTAAACAGGGACACTGGCCCTGGGGATGGTCCAGCTTGTCTTTTTGTGATAGCATTCCCGGGGCCAGGGGCCTTTTAAGATGGGCTCTCTCAACCTGCACATTCACCAGCTCCTGCCTGCAACTTCTAAACCCTTTTTGAGGAGCTGACATAGAGCAAGATCAGACAAACCTGCTGAAGTTTCAGGGTCTGTCAAAACCTCAAGCTCATTCGTTCATTCTGAGTCAGTAAAACCAAAAACATATTTTTCCGAACAGTCTCCCCCCCTTTCATTTTTAAAATCCTGTGTAATTTAAGGGAAATTCAATCCATATGCTTGTGATTTGTTTACACTTGTATCATCAAAATATGTTTTTAAAGAGCTTGTGGAGATCCCAAAAGGCTTTTCAGCCTTTTAAATGAGCTTTTTAAAGCCTTTTTTTCTTAGTAACAGGAGGTTGCATGTTGCCAAGGGTAAATGAACTTGAAAATGAAGAGGTTTGTGCTAGGTTCTGAATTTCAAATCCACCCATTTTGGTTGGGGTTTAAACTCTAACATCCACTTGGATTGCCTTATATCCCCCATCTAGGTAACCAAGGACATATTTGTTGGGGCTACCAAGAGAACTAGAAAAGCACTGACCACACGGACAGAGCAATGGGCCCAGGGACCACACTGCAAAGACCAACTCAAGAGGAAATAAAAGACCCAGACAATGTGCCTTCTTGTTCCTTCCCCTTCACCAAATAATAATAAATTGGGGATAGGAGAGAGAAACCAACACTTGGTGGGAAAATCCTAAGAAGAACTCTTGCCAGGACCACATGATAGAGTTAGAGATGACATAAACAAGTAACTAATAAAATTCTTCGTGACCATAAAACCACTCTACGTAAGACCTTCAGTATTACACATATTTCATAGAATATGAATTCTGGGAGGGAACTTAGAGTTCAAAGTCCAGTCCTTTGTGTTTTACAGAGGGAAGAAAGTGAGGCCCAAATAGACAAGATGAAATCACTCAGGGTCATATTGCTAGATAATGAAGTCAAAGAGCAAGGAGCGGTCCCCCAATATCCACTCACGATGCCCTATTGCCTCTCTCTCACCAGTAAACCAGTTATAGAGAGAAATAATTTATATGGTTACTCGACTTAAATGTCTTGCATGCAGGTCCTGGGTTTCATTGTCCTGAACCTTTCAGGTGTTTGATATTTTGGGGAAGGAACAAATAACTTGTGCAAAGTCACAATGACAACAACAAAAAATCAGATATCTTGGCATCGTAGGATTGTGATTTTTTAAAAGTTCAAATCATTTGACTCTTCTGGTATCCCCTTTATTCTCCTGTCTTCTCTATTCTCTATCCTTGACAGATGCTTTAAACCCAAGGTATTTCCAGCATGATGTCTTCTCTCCGTTCTTTCTCATCTCAGAACATGCAGTCTATAAGTCAAGGGAATCAAAGGATGACGGTTTTAGGAAAGATGCAGAAAATACCTCGGAGCTCCTTTCAAAGCCTCTCTCCCTCATCATCAACAAATATGGATTGAATAAGTGCCCAGCGTGTGCACAGAAATTTACTGAGTATTAATGGAACTCAGCATAAATGGAGACAACTCTATATTCCAAGAGATTAAAGCTTTATTTTAAGGTAATTTCCTTTTTGTGGTCCCCACTATGTAATCCTTGAGCTGACTAAAAGTATGCTTAGAAATGACTCATCAAAGGTCTGCAAATAGACAAATGTCATTCGGCTATGAGCAAATTAGCAGAATCTATCTTGCTGACCCTTCTGTTTTCACCCTAATGGTTTATTTAGCCAGTGGTTGCTATTCTTGTTGAAAGGCCTTCAGAATGCTGCCTAAAACCCTTAAGATTAGCTTTGTGAACAAAAAAGTAAATACAGATACCCTTTATCAGCCTTTTCAAGTCTCTATAAAAATTGACTTGATGCGACAATTCACAGGCATTAGGTGATGTACTCTCTCTGTCTGTCTGTCTCTGTGTGTCTCTTTCTGCCTCTCTCTCTCTCTCTCTCTCTCTCTCTCTCTCTCTCTCTCTCTCTGTCTGTCTCCCCTCTTCCTCTCTGGATCACTTTTCCTATCAGTTCATGTATATGGACAAATTTATATGAGGTGAAGTAATTTCATAGCAGACCATGGCCCCAAGGCAGATCATCAGCCCATTATTAATCTTATCTTCAGGTGTTAAAAATCAGTGTAATTCAGTGCAGTTTCTCTCAGAAGCCAAAATAAGAAGCTGTTAAAATAAGGAGGCCAAGTATACTTCATACTAGGAGTATGCATTTATGTGATGCAGTATAGGGTGATTTATATAGTGTTTTCATTTTTAGAAGCAAGATACTAAGTACACAGTATTACTTTATTGCATATTTATAAGAAGCATATTAAATACTACATATGCATTGATTTAGCCTAATCCTAGAATAGAATCCTAGAGCAAAAAGAGGTCTTATAGATCATCTAATCCAACCCCTTCATTTTAGAGCTAAGGAAAATGAGGCCCAGAGGGGGGAAATAATTTCCCTAAGGGGTATTTGTCTATTTAGTGACAAAACGAAGACCAAAGTCAAGGTCTTGAGACTCCTGCTTCTCTGTGTCCTGAGGCCCTCCTTTTGCCTTTAGGGGAAAACGACAAAGAACGCTGTGAGTTCTGATCCTCAGGCAAGCCATTTAAGGGACACAGGCACGGTAATGTGGAAAGAGTCATAGATTGAAGTCACTTCTCTGAGGCCTCAGTTCCCTCATCCACAACTGAGGAGACAGAAGCAGAAAATCTCTTAGGTCTCTCCCAGCTTTGAGTCAACAATACTATTACCTTTAAGGACCCTTCCAGTTCTAAGTCAAGGAAAGGCCTCAACATGCTGGTTGACCTCGTGGGCAAATTTATGAAAAGGTATAGGAGTGACAAAGCATGGGTGACAATCTGCCTACTTTCTGGGTTTTATCTTTTCCATGCTCTTAGTTACAGCAATGTTTCTCATGGAAGCAAATCTAATGTCCCTGTAGTCTCTCATAAAAAATCACCAATCCAACAATAAGCTGTGAAAAAAAAAAATCTGTCATCCTTGAGGGGTGTGAATGACATAAGAGCCACACTCCTGGTGCATTTTGAGAAGCCAGGTACTTTCCTTTTTTTCTTGAATGGTTGACCAAACTAAAAAAAAAAGCAACTATTTCAGTTACTTCCTCTGTTTTCTTTAAAAATGAAAACCAGGTAGTAGCTTAAGCAGGGCTCGTCTCCATTTAGCATTCTCGCATGTCCTGGAGAACAGACAGATGTGTTCGAAGACAGTGTGTGAAGACTTAGTCTTACAACTTCAAAATTCATTTAAAAAATCTGGGTAGATCAACTCATCTTCTGAAAGGCTGCTATTCATTTAAGTCTCGCATTTGGATAGAACACAGGTGCAAGCCTTTAAAGCAATTCAGGAAATGAAACGATGGAAGACATTAAGCACTTACCTAAAACATTACTTCACTCCCAGCAAGATGGCTGAAGCAGGATCGAAACCAAAGAAGAATCACATGTGGATGTCACGTCTCAGGTGGAGCCTGCAGGTCGATAAGGGATTCTTTGTTCCATCTGGTCCACATTTGATGATTTCACAGGATAGCAGAGGGGGTTGAGGAGGGAAAAAAGGAAAAAAAATGGCATGAATGGCTTCGTGAAGCCCTATTTCATGTCCTTCATAGTTTTAGAGTCTACCATCTCAAGAGCAGATGAAATGCTCAAACTGCACAACCTCTGGCTTTCAGAGTGTTGACCCACATGATCTGAGAAGGAATGGTTATCAAAAAATCAGCATCCTGACTCTGATGACTTACTACCTGTGTGACCTTGGGTAAGTCATTTAGGACCCCTCTCCCACATCAGTTTCCTCATCTGTTAAATTGGGGAGTTGGATTAGGTGGTTTTTGAGGTTCCCTTCTGGATCCTTTGATCACTGTATCCCCAGGGGTGGGGGACCTCCCCCCCTGCTCTTTTGCCCCCATGTTCTGCTGTGGTGTTGGGATCATTTAGTCTTCTGTCAGGATTTTAAGTAAACCTTTAGAAATGAAATTGTTAGCACCAGGGTTGTGTCAGAAAGCCAAAATTCATGATTTGTGACTGGCTTTTGTTATTTGACCTGCGGTGTTTTATTTGTGGGCTGACACTGTCAAGAACACTCCCAGGAAAGATCAGAGCGCATGAGATTTCACAGAGACCACAAGTTTATTTCAGACATAACCTTTCACAGACAGCAATGCAAATAATGATTCAGCTAACTCAGCAACTGTCTTTCCAAGAGAGGTTTGGATGAGGTCTTTGGAAGGGAAACGTCTTTGAAGGGCACCTCCTGGTCCCAGGAAATGAACTCTCTTATCTCCATTCTCTAACCCTTCCTTACAACTCCCTGGAAGCCTCATTCCTCCCCTTTTCAATTCACCTTAAAAAAAGTTTTATTGATTTTTTTTTATATCTCAGTCATCAGCAGATTTACCCATCCCCACTGAATGCTCCTTTCTAACAAAGAAAAACATTTCAAATCCAACTGACACAATGACCACACATAAGTGTATGCAACATTCTATATCCATAGTTCCCCATTTCTCTGCTGAAAAGAGGGAAATACTCTCGGTCATCTATTTTCTGAGACCAAGATTGGTCCTTGTAGTTTTTTCAGAGTTTGACTTCCATTTGATGGTCTTTTCATTTGCATTGTCGTTATCATTTTATATGTTGTTCTTTTGGTTGTACTTGGGTTCTGTGGCTTTGTCAGTATTCTTAAATCATTATGGGCATGTTCCCTCTCTCCCTCTTTAACTAAATTATGATGGAGAATACCATGGCTGGGTAGGAGAGGATCTAGGCCTAAGTCCTGTCTCTGATTCTGACTACCTGTGTGACCTTAGGTGACTCACTTAACCTTCTTCCTCAGCCTCAGTTTAGTCATCTGTAAAATGAGCAAATTGGACTAGATAGGTTTTGAGGTTCCTAACAGCTCCAGATCATGATATTTTATATATATACACATATATATATGTATACACATATATATGTATGTATGTATATATATAATATATGTATGTATACACACATAAGATATAAAAGGTAGATAGCTACCCTTTTTTTAAAAATCTCTGTATTCTGTATATAGGGTGACTTGATAAAGCTGTGAACCATGAGTAAACTCCTTGAGGGTAGGAATTGCTTTTCCTTTGTATCCTTGGTGCTGAATATAGGGCTTGGCACAAAGTAAATGCTTAAGAAATGTTTGCTAATTTCTTCATTGGACGACTTCTTTCCCTGTCATCTGCTCCAGCACAAAGACGTGTCAATGAGACCCATCTAGGAGTTCCAGCATAGAATTACGAGCAGATACCCATATAGCACTGTTTCTGAGGACGCTGCTATTGAAAGGCAGCATGATTTACAGTCCAAAGATGTGAGTTCAAGTCTCAACTACCAGCTCGGCCATTGATCAGTTACGTCAGTTACTTCTCCATCTCCAATACTCCATTTCTTCATTTGTGTGGTTATAATAATGCTTGCCTACCTCATACAGTAATTAATGCTTGCCTATCTTCCAGGGTTGTTGTAAGGAAAAGGCTTTGGATCGTACAATGGAAGCCATTATTTAATTTTCATCCCCTGAATGAGAAGCAGGCCAGGATTACACACATCAGTCTCTGACTCCCTCTCAGAGCCTGTGCCTGAGCCAGGGGTCTTTTCCAACTGGAGAAGAGCCAGGGCCTTTGTGAGGCTGTTGCTTGGGAACACAGCACAGCTCACCTAGTATGCACAGTACCTTGGGTACCACACTTCTCCTCTTTTTCCTCTGGTCAATGGGATTTGGGTGACAGGAGACATAGACAACCTACTTACATGAATGGAGTGAGCAAAATGAGAGGCAAATCATTCTTTACCATGTCCTCTCGCAGCCAACAAGCCAGGGAAGCAAACACAGCAGTCATGAGAGACTCCAGATTCAATGCCTTTGGCCACCCAGGCAGCTAACCCCTTCCACAAAGAACGGGATGAAGGATGGAGGGGAGGGGTAAGGCAGCTACATGATATTACTCAGGCCCTGGAAGAAGGGAAAAGAAGGTGCTATTCTATGTCAAAATACTAAGTCTCTGGGCAAGAGTTGAATGAGGGAGGCCACCTACACTTATGGACTCGAACCCTGCTTTTTGCTACTGCTGTTACCACCCTAGCTGAGGTCCTCTTTATTTCTGCCCTATTCTATTACAATAGCCTGCTAACCTTTCCCTTACCCTCTGGTCCAGGGATTCTTAACATATTTTTGGTCATGGATCTCTTTGATAGTAGGGTGAATCCTATTGACCTCTTCCCAGAATAATGTTTTGTAAGTGCATAAAATAAAATCCACAGGACTAGAAAGGAAGCCAGTTATACTGAAATATGGTTACCAAAATATTTTTTATAAAACAAATTCATGGACCCCAGATTGAGAAGCCCTGTTCTACTGCCTCTGCATTTGATCCATCCTGCCTGAGTAATCTTTCCGACATACAAGTCTCCTTATATAACTTTCTATTTCTAACCAATAAGGTCCAAACTTCTTAATCTGGCTTTTGAGGCCTCCCACTACCTGGCTTTGACTCTGGCCTTGCCTAATGCTACCTCCCTACACATAACCTCAGGTTCAAACTTTCAAGATAACTTGCTATTTTCTGAATACGGGTCTTGCTTTCTTTTTTTTTTTGATTCTTAGTACTCAAAATTCTCTTCTCTTCTCCCTGTCCCCAATCTTCCATCTCTGTCTGTTGAGATCTTACTAGTCCTTCAAAATTAAATTCACATACCACCTTTCTTTCCACCCTCTTCCCTTAGCCCTCAAGCTTGAAGTGACCTTTCCTACCACTGAGCTCTCAAAGTTCATCTTCCATGTGCCAAAGAATCACAGAACTGAAAGGTCCCTTAGAGACCATGTATTATTTGGCTTTCATTTTACTGAGAAGAAAGAAAACTGAGGCCTACAAAGGTTAAATGACTCACCCAAGGTCACATAAGAAGGAGAAAAGCCAGATCATCTGGTTCCTAATAGAATGGTCTTACCACTTACCATACCATGCTGGGCCTATTCTATTTATTCTTTATCACATTCTACTCAGCTATGCAACAATTTACTTATATAATCTCCCATCCTAAGTACCTAGATCATGGAATTGTGGATCACAGACTGTTATTGGAGCTATAAGGGACTTTGGAGATCACTGAGTCAAATAATCTCTCATTTTCTAGATGGAAAAAAGCAATGTTTTTAAACTTCACTTCTTAAGAAAAAGGATGATGCCTGTTTATCTTTACATCTCCATTAGGAGACAAAAAGTGTCTTATACACAGTCGTTCCTCGAAAAATGTTGAGCTGAATTAAATTGGGTCTTAAATACAGTCCAATTGCCACCACCTGATGATCAGATAACTCTATTTGGAGCAACTCTGGAATTTAGACCTGGGAGCAACGGGTAGATGTTACTATGTAAACTTGACATAATACACAGTCTCTGAGACTTAGATGTCTCATCTCTAAAATAAAGAGGTTGGACTAGATCATCTTTGAGATACTTTGAAGCTCCAAAATCTAACTTTAATATCTAAATATAAGAAGGTCTTAACAGCCAGCACTGATTATGATTAAATTGCCCTGTGGGGTAGTAAATTCCCCATCACTAAGATGTGTTCAAGCAGAAGTTGGTTGGGTACTTCTCAGAGATGTCATAGAGGGAATTTATGCTTCAGTTAGGAACTGGATGAACGGAAGGGAATGATAATGAATGCCCTGGTTGACCAGGGCAGGATTCCAAATTATTCAGACTGTCCTGAATGGTAGGCCCCAATCGTACAGGATGAAATGGATTTAAGACAAATGTGAAGTCCTATACTTTGGACAAATCATTTCATCAACAAGCATTTATTAAGTTCTGTCCTGTGTCGGGACCTGTGCTAGGTGTTCATGACGCAGAGGGATGAACAATACAGTCCTGGTCCGTTGTAACAGGGGAGAAAGTAGACACATTATATAATATATGCAAAAAAGCCAGAACATAGCTTTTTGTGGGCTTTGGAGGAGGAGAGGAATCTGGGAAATAAAACCACATGCAAAAGTTAGTGTCTGAGGCAGACGTTAGGAGGGAGTACATTCATGCAGGACAGCCAGGGCAAAGGCACATACAGAAAAGAGGAGAGGGAGTGTTGTGTAAGGAAGAGAAAGAAGGACAATTTAGGGGGCATTTTCCCTATCTCCCCATGGCTAGAAAGCTGTCCCTCCTCTTCTCTGCCTCCTGGACTCCTTGGCTACCTTATGTCCCAGATAAAATCAGACCTCCTAAAACAAGCCTTTCCTAATTCCTTAAAGTTAGTGCCTTCCCTTTACTGATTATCTCCAATTAACCTGTATATAACATGTGTGTACAGTTATTTACATGTTATCTTTCCCATTATATCGTGAACTCCTTGAGAGCAGGGATTGGTTCTGCTTTTTTTGTTTTTGTTTTTTGTGGCTTTTTTGGCATCCTCATCATTCGACACAGTCCCGGGCACAGAGTAGGTGCTTAATAAATGTTTGTTAACTTACCAACTTACTGGACCACAGGGTTAGTAGGAAGGGGCCAGTTTGTGAAGGGGGCCTTAAGTGCTAGACAGAGAAGTTTATATCTGATAATAGGGAGGGAGACACTGGAATTGAATGGATATGTGAATTTGGAGGAGTTGGGAAGGTTTGACATAATCAGACCCTCCCTTTAAGAAGAGAACTCATGACGCAGCTAGGTGGTGCAGTGAGTAGAGCACCGGCCCTGGAGTCAGGAGGCCCTGAGTTCAAATCCAGCCTCACACACTTGACACACTTACTAGTTGTGTGACCTGGGGCAAGTCACTTAACCCCAATTGCCCTGCCTTACCAAAAACAAAACAAACAAACAAAAAAAGAACAGTACTCTGGCAGTTCTGTGGAGAATGGGTGGAAAGAGGAGAGACCCAGGGCAACTGAAATCAATTAGAAGTCTATTGCCATTGTCCAGGTAAGAGATGATAAGTCAGAGAGGTGTCTGTGTGAATGCAAGGAAGACTATGGTAGAGACAGTGTGGAGATAGAATCAATATGACTTAACAGCTAGGCTGATATATGGGGGGAGTGAGTGAGGAGCTGAGGAAGACTCTGAGATTGGGAGTGTGGTGGTGCCCTCAAGAGAAAGAGGAAAACTTGGAACAGAGATGGTGGGGATTGGGGGCACAGAGAATGAGTTCTGTTTCAGATGTTTTGAAGCTGAGATGCCCATAGAATAATCAGTTCCAAATGTCCGGTAGTTAGTTGATGATGTAGCATCAGGGCTCAGGAGAGGAAATAGGGCCGGATATATAAATCTGACACTTATCTACTTAAAAATGTTGGTTACCAATGGTAAAACTAAGTGAATGAATGAACATTTAGTCTATGTACAAAACCCTGTGCTAAGCAGTGAGGATATAAATAGAGAATAAGACAGTCCCCACTCTCAAGGTGCTGCCATCCTAATGGAGAAGACAACACATGGAAGATTTCGCTTGCAAGTCAGATGGAAGAGTCCCATGGTCCTTAAGGAGCAATGGTAAAGCAGATGGTTATACTTCTTTAATATCATTTCCACTGATAACACAAGATCTGTTTCTGATGCTGAACCATTAATAAGAGAGTCAAGATATAAAAAAGCTGACTGTTAAACTTGGGACGGAACATGGATGATGAGTCAGGCAGAGTCAACTGCACAAATACGGAACAGAGACGGCTTGAGTAGACAATTCATGTGGAAATGATTGAGGGCTTTTAGTAACTGGTAAACTCAACACAAGTCAATAGCCTGGCATCACAGCCCAAACAACTAACTCGGTCGTAGACTCTTCCACAGAGGTATAGTAACCAGAATAAGGGAGTCAGTACCAGACTCTGCCCTGGTCAGGCCAGAGATGGAGTGTTGTATTCGGTTCAGGTATGACATTTTAGGAAGGGTGCTGACAAGTCGAAGAGTCCAGATGGTGAGATTTTGGGACCAGGGCAAAGAAAGATTGTTTGAAGGGCCCAAAAATATTTAGCCTGAAGAAATGAATACTTAGGAGAAACATCACAACCATCTTGAAGTCCAAAGTACTATGGTGTAAAGGAGGTTTAGATTTGTCCTGCTTGGCCTCAAAGGATAAAACCAGGAAAAATGGATGAAATTTGCAAAGAGGCAGATTTTGGCTCAATGTAAGGGAAAACATTCCTAAAAATGAGAGGTATCCCGAACTGGAATGCGCTGCTTCAGGAAATAATAGGCTTCTCATTATTGAAGGTGTTCAAGTGACTTCGTTGGGATGTTGTAGAGGGAATCGAGGCTTTTGGTACGGTGTGGACTCAAGGACCCCTGAGCTCCCGCCTCCCTGTAGAATTCCATGCGTTTATGAATTCTGCTCTATGGCAAATCGCGTTATATTAAGGTTCTCTTGCTTAAAGTAAAATTCCTCTATCAAAAGTTTTTACAGCACTTTTCCTTAGGAATCTGGTTCCCCACACTGTCCTGTTCTTATAGCAGTGAGCTTTAGAAAGTTAGAGAAATCCCATCAGAGAAAACACAATGTTATTCTTTACATGTACCCTTTGTATCCCCACATCCAGGTACAGTTTCTTTCCATGTATCTATCATTTAGGCCAAGGTCACACGGGAACCAGAATTTTAACAGTTTGATGTGGAAGAGAGTTACTTTGCTACTGTTTGTAGCAAATTGGGAAAACTGAGGAAATATTTCAAAGGCAAGCAGATTCTCTTGTCAAATGTTAAATTTCTAGACTGAAGCCAGGGACCATCCAACTCTTGTCAGATCTAAGAAGTAAATGGATGCTTTTATTTTTCACAGATCAAAGTGAGGCCTAAGTGAACCCAATTTTAATAAGGTCACCTTTAAAAAAGTAACAATTCTTACCTTGTAATTTATAGGAATGTGTTCAAGTTTGCACAGGATTATGGGGACACAGACTGAAATTATTATTTCTTTGACAGCTGTCTCTCCTCCACCCCCACTCTCTTGTGGGGTTCAGAAACATCATTGCAACATCTTTCTTCAGCTGCCAAGCTTTGGTCCTTGAGAAGTAGAATTCTCCCAATTTCTTCAGAATAAAAAGCCCTTAAGGAGCTTAAATGCTTCCTAATTCCTTTCTTCTCATAAAGTAGAATGAATCTTTATTGAATCAATAAAATATGAAGATTTCAATACAAGTGCCATTCCAGAAATTTTAAAAGGAGCTTATTAGAGAGATTGCTTTTATTTTAGGGCCAGAGGTAAAGAGAACGAAAGAGACAAAGAAGAGGGTTTAAGGGAATAGATACCCAAGAAAAAAGGAATGAAAAACTAGATCGTACACTTACAATAAAACCCTGTTATAAAGCCCCTTTCTGCACTATATCATGAATTCCATTGTGCTGTGAATCACATGAGGGTGATGTACAGATGCATCTCCTTTCATTAGAACCCTGAAGCCAGCAACACCCTTCTCCCCAGGTGCCAGTGTTATAAAGGGGTGCTGCCCTAAGTGATATACCTCTAATTACGCACTCTAGTGAAGTTAGGAACCAAAAGGTTGATAAGGAATGTGTTACTTTATTTACATAATGGCTAATTACACTGCAGGGTGAGGGACAGACCTGTGATTTCTTTGAAACAGGGAGCTCTTGAACGGGGAAACTCCCGTTACCAGTTCAGGTTGGTACCTTCTCTGTAACTTATAATCTTAGAGTGGTCTAAAGCAGTGAAGGGTTAAGGGACTTACCTAAGATTACACAGCTAGAATGTGCCACAGGAGGAATTTGAACCCAGGTCTTCCTATATACTATGTTGCTTCTCTATTCACTATGTCACATTGTTTCAATTATACTATATGGGGTAAAATTCAGGATAGAAACAAATGCAAACTTATAAATGCCCACTGTATTATTGCATCACTAAACTTAACCCAACCATTTATTTTATTGGTTTGTTCCTGACCCTAAAAGGAACTGGTCAAGAGTAGGGAAGGAAAGAATCCAGAGAATCGTTTTGTAATAAGGAAACAGAAAGGAGAATTGAGGTCTCAAATTGTTGAGAAATGCTATCTTCGTTATTTCATGCCTGGTTTTAGCCTAAAGGTTGGCACATACAGTGCATGGCAGATGGGAGGCTTTTGACACATTGTGTTAGTATAACATGTACTGGTGTTTACTGGTTGATAAAAAAAATACTCCCTCTATTGCTACTCCCTTCTCTCTGTGCTTCAGCCTTTATTTTTATTTTTCCTATTCCTTTGTTTCCTCTATTACTATCCCCTTGTTTCTGGCTCCACTAGAAATAAAAGGTAATGAATGAAAATGAGGGTAATGATTGGAGGTAAAGAAAGTTTAGCCCAAATCTAAAACTACCATGCTTGACCAGTAATTTCTTTTTTTATAATTATGTAAGAACATTTCTGTATTAGTCATTTTGTATAAGAAGACATGAATAAAAAGAAAAAGAAAGAAAGAAATTGAAAAATAGCATGCTTCAGTCTGTATTCCATTGATATTGGGTCTTTCTCTGGAGGCAGATAGTAGGCTTCATCATTAGTCCTTTGGGATTGTCTTGGATCATTGCATTGCTGAGAATAGCTAAGTCATTCACAATTCATCGAACAATATTGCTCTTACTGTGTACAGTCTTCTCCTGGTTCTGTTCACCTCACTATGCATCAGTTCATGTAAGGCTTTCCAGGTTTTTCTGAAATCATCCTGCTTGTCATTTCTTATAGCACAATAATATTGCATTACGATCATATACTACACCTTGTTCAGCCATTCCCCAATTGATAGACATCCCTTTGATTTCCAACTCTAAGCCAGTACAAAAAGAATATATTTTTGTACTATAAATATTTTTGTACAAATAGGTCCTTTTCCCTTTTTTATGATCTCTTTGGGATACAGACCTAGCAGTGGTATTACTGGATCAAAGTGTCTGCATAGTTTTGTAGCCTTTTCAGCATAGCTCCAAATCACCATTCAGAATGGTCAGATCAGTTCACAACTCCGCTAACAGTGCATTAGTGTCCCAGTTTTTCTACATCCCTTCCAACATCTAATATTTTCATTTTTTGTCTCTGCCTCTGCAGTCAGGAGATTTGAATAGCATTTTTTGCCATTGCTACATGATCTTGGGTCAGTTATTCCACTTCCTGAGACATTGTTTCCTTATTCACAAGATGTGAATGCTTAAACCACCTTTTTCACCAGCCTTTTACAAGGATCAGACTGAAATATATGCAAAAACATTTATAAAACATATAGTACTATATATAATGTTAACTTAATGTCATTGACACATAGAGATGGGTAGGGAGAACATTCTATGTTAGGGGGTTTTAACTTAGGATTTATGGATCCCCCAGGAAGCTGGTGGGTAGATATCAGGGGGTCCATGAATTTGGATGGGAATCATAATTTTCATTAATTTATAGCTGAAATTTAGCATGACCTTGGAACGCGAATTTAAAAAACACACTATTATTCTGAGAAAGGGTCCAACGGCTTCATCAGATTGATAAAGGGGTCTATCATACACACACACACACACACACACACACACACACACACACACACACAGAGTGACAGAGAGAGAGAGAGAGAGAGAGAGAGAGAGACAGAGACAGAGAGAGAGAGACAGAGAGAGAATGAGAATGAGAATATTTTAGGTGTAGGAGATGTTGTGAACAAAGACACAGATCTATGTGTGGGGCAGGAAAATGAAAAGGCAGTGGATAGTCAGGTTTGAATGGAACAAAGAGGACTGGGAAAGGAGTGATGGGAGAAGCTTCCCAAATCCTTCCCTGCTTACTCTAGCTCACAGTACTATCTGATTCTTTACTTCTAAAACGTTTAATGGTTAATATCACATAATTTAGCATTCCCATCAATGCAATCTCACATGATTTTCTAATATCTTTTTCTAAGTCTTGCTTCCTCAACCAGATTTTGCACTCCTCTGAGTCAGACACCATGCATTTCTTTCTTTGTATCCCTTCAATTCTGGGAGGAGAGTTAGACACACAATAGGCACTCAATAAATACTTGCTAAAAGATCAATTTGTCAGCCTAAGGCTCAGAATGAACTGATTGAAAAGCTGGGTACCCTCCTCCTCCCAAATTTCTGACTCTGTCTCTTCAGTCAAAAATATCCTATGCTTTCACTGCCAATTCCAAAGATACCAGTTTATGAACTCTAAATAGCATGGTGCTCATTCTTATGCCAACACACCCAACCAACACGCAAATGAGAAGATTTCAAAGAAGGCAGCATTTTCTCGATGCAATTAATTGAAGACATTTTCTCCTCTGAGACAGGACTCAGGAGATGAGCTTCTTGCAGCAAAAGAACATTGAAATGATTTCTGCTTGTGGAAGATAAAACCTTTTTCCCTTTTTAATAGGGCATTTAGAGCCCATATATGCCAGGTAATAAATGTAAACCTATCAGGGTTATTCATCTATTGAAACTATCAGAAAAAATTGCTAACAATAAAACAACTCTTTTTCACCAGAGAGAAACATTTCTGTTTAAAGCAAAATGTTTTCCATTATTGCTAACACACATATCAAAACCAGCTGAGCATCTGTATCTCTCTAGTCATTTCCTAGACACCAGTCTGAGTGGGTCTACAGAGTGAATTCTGTGTCTTGAATGCTGGCAACAGACATATGGATCTTCCAGGTGAAAGGGCTTCCCCCAAAGCATTCCAGTTTCCATGAGGGCAGTCAGAAACTTTGTGGGGCTGGGGAAAAGGGTCCTGGGAGTCAGGAGACTTAGAGTCATTTCTGGATTTTAGAGCTGAAAGAGGCATTAGAATTCATGCAGACTCCGTGTCCCTCCCTCATTTTATAGATAAACTAAAATTCACAGAGATTAAATGATTTGCCTAATATCTGCAAAACAGAAGAATCAGATTTCAGACCTGGCCTTTTGATGTCAAACATAGCACTTTTTCCAGACAAGGTCATTTCATAACTTGTCTCCCTTTAACTAGCTGTATAGCTAGCATTTATATAGTGCTGGAAGGTTTGCAAATCACTTTCCTAAGTACTATCTCACTTTATCCTCACAAAACCCCTGAGAGCTGGGTGCTATTATCATCTCCATTTTACTGATGATGAAACTGAGGCAGGCCACTGTTAAGTCATTTGCCCTGAGTCACATAACTAGCAAGTGTCTGAGGCTGGATTTGAACTGAGGTCTTTCTGATTCCAAGGTCAGGGCTCTACCCACTGTACCACCTGTCTACTTATGTGACCTTGGACAAGTCACTTAACTTCTTGGTATATTAGATGTCTGTGCTTATAATAGCTTCAGTTTAGACAGCTAAAGAAATACACAATATGACTATTCATCCATGGTAGCAGTAGGCACAGATATAGAAAGAATTAATGAAAGTTATTTCTACCTATGTGCTATCAGCTTTTTGAAGACCCTGAAGGTGTTATAGCAACACTTGATCTATCTCCTGGAAACCCACATCCTTCAAGCTTAGGTCACAAATTCCATCTCTCCTGGGCCCTGAGACAAATCTGAACCCCTGCAGGCAGAAATATGGAGCCTGAATAAATCGAGAGCTGTCCTCAGTGTTGAAAGATCTAAATTCAAGTCCTGCTTTTGACCCATACTGAGTCTGTGACCTTCAACAAGTCACCTACCTATCAATAAGTCTAACCTGATTTGGTAGAGGGAATTTCCTCACCCAGGATGATCTTTACACCAATGAAATCTCAGATCCAGTCCCTTTTCCTATGCCAAGATTGCCCTATTATTTAGTCCAGTGTTCAGCATTTTATCGACCATTACTGTTCTGATCTTGTGCTCTGGTTCTAACAATAGGATTTTGACCTTACCCAATGAGAGCAAGTCTTGTGCCTTGCCTTATCTTGTATCCCAATTCCAACAAAGATCTTTGTCTTGTTCTCTTATGACTATCTCTTTCAGTGTCTGTTCTGTCACCCACTTATTCTGGGATAGATTCTTTGCCTTGCTCTTTCCCTAACCCTCCTCTACCTTCTCCACCCTGTGCCATGCTCATGTCCCTCCTCCCTGCTACCAGGCCTTCCTGAATTCTGTCTACTTCTCTGGAACTCTAACCACCACCTGCTACCTGACTATATAGACACCTCATTTCAGTCACCTGTAAAGACACCTCATTCCCCTCTGCTACCACATTTTTTGGCTTCCCTGCGGCTGACCAAAAGGTCCTTATCCATGTCTCTTAAGAACTTACTGCTCTACTCCCTTCATATTTCTACCATTCATTCAGAAATTATCCAGCTGGAGGTGGAGTGAGAAACACGAGGCATTCTACAACACAAGTGAAAAATATAATACATGACATTATGATATAGTTGAAATAGTACTGGACCTGGACTCAAAAAATGTGCTTTCAAATCTTTTTTATGTTTACTGACTACCTATGATATAAGTTCCCTGGGTCTTAGTCTCCTGGTATAGGAGTAGATATAGTCTTAAGTTCACACAGTATAGTGGAAAGGGCACCGGATTGGGAATCAGAGGGCCTGGATTTCAATCCCGTCCCTGAGTGACATTGGGCAAGTTGCTTAATTTGTTTGGTCTCTGTTTCCTCATCTGTAAATGAAGAGGTTAGCCCAGGAGGGTTGGTAAGTTCTTAAGAATGTATTTGGGAAGGCACAAAGAGAAACAATTCTAATGAGGAAGAAAAAGGGAAAATGTTTGACCTATGTGAAGTTTTAAAAGATGGAAGCAAGGGCAAGTAATAGAGAATAAATATGAAAACATAGTATGGTTCTGTAAGAGTAGTTTCAGGGCTCTGACCCTGAGAGCTGAGGAAGGCAATCTAAGTTTCTGACCCTGAGAGCTGAGGAAAATCTAAGAACAATTGAAAAAAAAAAACTTACTTTACCATATTGGTGAAAAGAGAAGGACTAGGACTATTGTTTCAGATAAATGGGACAATTCTTACTAATGACTGAAGCAGAGCATCTCTTTTTCCTTCTTTTCTGCCGTGCATCTTCAGACTGGGAAAGATAAGAAGAAAAAATGGCTAGTAGGAAGTAAGTTGATACTACCTCCCAACTTATTGTGGGTAAGAGAGCATCTAGCTAATCTTAATGAGTTCCAGTCATCAGGCCCAGATGATCAGAATTCTAGGACACTGGAAAAATTGGTACATATGAATCCTGAGACACTACCAGTGATGGAAAAATTATGGAGAAAAGAAGAAACTCTGGACAAAGAAGGACAGATATCTCAATGTTCAAAAGAGGGAAGAAGATAGTATGTACAGTTTATAGACTGTTGAGTTTAGCTTTGATTCCTGTCAAAATCTGAGGATGTATTATTTATGGGATAGCGAATACCTTGAAATGGATGAAGTGATTTCCAAGAGCCAGAATAACTCAATGTGTTGTTAAGCAAAATTGTCTCATTAGCATGGCTTTTGTTTCTTTTGAGTGGAAGTACTTTCAGCTGTTAAGTGCTAAGCCCCAGGCCCAGGGCCCTGTCAGGTGTGAAACCTGTGTGGGTGTGGATTGGTGACCT
>CM053622.1:316070799-316114948 GCA_028646595.1 Phalanger gymnotis | reverse complement strand
ACACACACACACACATATATATACCCATGCACATACAAACAGTCTCACACATATGTATGCATATAGAAATATGTATATACACACATATACGTATGTATGTATATATGTGAATATATACATATATGCATATGTATAAATATGTAATTTATTTAGGTCTTAGCAAAGCATTTGACATAGTCTCTCAGTTTGCTGTCATGGAAAAGAAAAAGATGTGAGTTAGCTGACAGCACAATTAGGTGACTTCAGAATCAGTTGAATAGCGGATCCAGAGTAGTCATTAGTGGTTCAATATTAAACTTGAGAGGAGAGCTTCAGTGATTTCTGCTTTGCCTTGCACTACTTAAGAGTTATTATCAAGGATCTGGCTAAAGGCATAAATGGCGTGCTCATCAAATTTATAATTGACACAAAGCTCAAAGTAATATCTAATGCATTGGGCAACTAAACCAAGATTCAAAAGGATTTTAAGCTAAATACAAACTAAATCTTAAGCAAAATCTAAGAAGATAAAATTTATTAGGGATAAATGTAAAATCTTACATCTTTTGAGATAAAAAGAAATTCCACAAATGAAAGATGGGAGAGTCATGGCTAGAGGGCAGTTTATTGGGGAAAAATCTCTAAGTTTCGTGGAATTCAAGTTTAACATGAGTAAACATCATAGCATTGGGACAAATAAGGTAATGGGGTCTTAAGATGAATTGAAACAGTTTCAGGGTCTAGAATTAAATAGGTCAGTCTGCCCTGATCAGACAACATGTAGTGTATTGTGTTCAGTTCTGGGCACCACATCTTAGAAAGAACCTTGATAAACTGGAGAACACTTAGAAGAGAGCAGCCAATACAGTGAAGGACCTTGAGATCATAACTCATTGAGTTGAAGGAACTAGGAATGTTTAGTCTAGAGAAGAGAAAACTGGTAGATCTTGTCAACAGAGCTGCAGGACCCTCTCTTTCCTTCTTCAGTGAGTACTGTGCCTGGCTCTAAGTTCTTCTCTTTTCCCCAACTCATGCCCTCATACTGCAACATACATACTGATACTCCATTGAGGCAGAGCCATGATAGTGGAGTACAGGTAGGGATTCACCTGAGCTCTCCCAAATTCCCCTCCAAACAACTTTAAAATAACACCTCAGTGACAGAACCCACAAAAGGATTGGGTGAAACAATTTTACAGCCCAAGACAACTTAGAAGGTCAGAAGGGAAGGTCTGTCTCATGGGGTGAGAATGGAGTGCAGTCTAGCACAGGCCAGACCAGTGCAGATCAAACCCTGGTAAGTCAGCAGCAGGCCTCAGGGGTGATTGAATCAGTGGTAGTAGCTTCCAGAGCTTTCAGATCACAGACAATAAGGACAGACAACTGATCAGAAGGAGATTACAGAGAATCTTTTGTTGGCACTACAAGCAGGACTCTGTCACATTGCTCATATGCAATTTTGAGTCATGGTCCCAGGGTGAGGAAGAACATTAGCCCACTTAAGTGGGCAGCCACAGGGAAAGGGGTCCTGATCACTGTTCCAGAGCAGAGAAGAGTGCTTGTGGTCATTCACAGAACAGAGCATGGGCCAGGAGAGCAGTGACCACATCTCTCTTTAGATCAAAACACCTTTAAAGAATTGAAAACTTGTAGACCCCCAGAACTAGCTGTGAAAACAGTAGCATTAAAAACCTAAAGCTGGGGATAGAGGCCCCTCCACCCTGGGAGCAGAACCCAACTGTAACATAAAGGTAAAAGTCAAGAAATAGGCTAGAAAAATGAGCAAACAGCAACAACAACAATAAACAGAACCTGACCATGGAAAGTTACTATGATTACAAGAAAGAGCATAACACAAACTCAGAAGAAAACAAAGTCAAACAGCTACATACAAAGCCTCAAAGAAAAATGTACATTAATTACAGGCCCCAAAAGAATTTTTGAAAAGCTCAAAAAGGATTTTAAAAGTCAAATAGGAGAGGTAAAGGAAAAAAATGACAGTGATACAAGAAAATCATGGAAAATGAGTCATCAGTTTAGTAAAGGAGGCACAAAAATACAGAAAAAAAAACCACCTTAAAAAACAGAATAGACCAAATGGTAAAAGAGGCACAACAATCCAATGAAGAGAAGAACTACTTAAAATGCAAAATTGTCCAAATGGAAAAGGAGATACACAACCTCACTAAAGAAAATAATTCTTTAAAAAATAAAATCAGACAAGTGGAAGCTAACAACTCCACAAGACATCAAGAAACCATAAAATAAAATCAAAGAAATGAAAAAAAATAAAAGAAAATGTGAAATATCTCATTGGAAAAACAACTGACATGGAAAATATATCAAGAAGGGGTATTTTAAGAATTATCGGACAACCTGAAAGCTCTGATTTTAAAACAGAGTCTGCACATTGTATTTCAAGAAATTATCAAGGAAAACTGCCTTCCCAGAACCAGAGGGAAAATTAGAAATTGAAAGAATCCACCTCCTGAAAGAGAACCCAAAATGAAATCTCCCTGGAATAGTATAGCCAAATTCTAGAGCTCCCAGATTAAGGAGAAAATATTGCAAATAGGCACAAAGAAATAATTCAAATATCATGGAGCCACAGCCTGGATAACACAGGATTTGGCAGCTTCTACATTAAAACATCATGAGTCTTGGAATATGATATTCTGAAGGGCAAAGGAGCTAAGATTACAACCAAGAATCATCTACCCAACAAAACTGAGTATAATCCTTTAGGGGAGAAATGATATTCAATAAAATAGAAAAGATTCAAGCATTTCTACTGAAAATACCAGAGCTGAATAGAAAATTTGACTTTCAAATATGACTCAGGAGAAGCATAAAAAGATAAACAGGAAAGAGAAATCATAAGGGATTAGATAAGGTTAAACTATTTACATTCCTACATAGGAAGATGATACTTGTAACTTCTAAGAACTTTATCATTACTAGGGCAGTTAGAAGGAGTACATATAGACAGAGAACACAGGTATGAGTTGACTATGATGGAATGATATCCAATAAAACAAAGTTAAGGGGTGAAAAGAGGGATGCACTGGGAAAAGGGTGAAAGGAGAGGTAGAATGGTATAAATTATCTCACATAAAAGAGATGCAAAAGAGCTTTTACAGTTGAGGGGAAGATGGGGGTGGTAATGGACAACGCTTTAACCTTATTCTAATCATAATTGGTTCAAAGAGGGCATAACACACACTTAGTTGGGTACAGAAATTTATCTTACCCTACAGGGAAGTAGAAGAGGAAGAAAACAAGAGAAGGGGGAGGAGAGGAGCTGATAGAATGGAGGGTGGGTCAAGGGAAGCAGTGGTCAGAAGCAAAAAGTCCTTGGAGAAGGGTCAGGGTAAAAGGAGAGATGGAGAAGGATAAACAGAGGGAAAATAAGGTAGCAGGAAATACACATATTTTTCAAAGAATGTTTTCTAGGGCAGCTAGGTGGTGCAGTGAGTAGAGCACCGGCCCTGGAGTCAGGAGGACCTGAGTTCAAATCTGGCCTCAAACACTTGACACACTTATTAGCTGTGTGACCTTGGGGAAGTCACTTAACCCCAATTGCCCTGCTTTCCCCCCTGCAAAAAAAAAGAATGTTTTCTGATAAAGGCCTCATTTCTCAAATATATAGAGAACTGAGGCAAAAAAAGGTCATTCTCCAATTGATACATGGTCAAAGGATATGAATAGGCAGTTTTCAGATGAAGAAATCAAAGCTATCTATAGTTATATGAAAAAAATACTCTAAATCACCATTGATTATTAGCTTCCATGGTTTCAATGAGACCTCTCAATAGATGCCTCTCAGATCTACTTGTCCAGCCCTAACCTCTCTCAGAATGTCCAATTTTGCCTCTCCAACAGTCTATCAGACATCTCAAACTATATGTCCTATAGATCCCTTAAACTCAACATGTCCAAAACTGAACTCATTATCATAACCTTCTCCTCCCAAACCTTTGCCTCTTCCTAACTTCCCTATTACTGTCTAGGGTACCTATATTCTTCAAGTCATCCAGGCTAGAAACTGAGGTGTCATCCTCAGCTCCTCATTCTCTCTCACCCTCTATATCCAATTAGTACTCAAGTCATATTGCATCTGCCTTGGTAACCTCTCTCACATATGGACCTTTCTCTTTTCTAGCATTGCCACCATCCTGGTTCAGGACCTCCTCACTCCACCCTGACTGTTGCAATAGCCTTCGGGTGGATCTCACTACCAGAAGTCTCTCTCCTCTCCAACCCTTCCTCCATTCAACTTGATCTTCCTAAAGTATAGTATAGACCATTCCCTTCCTGTTCCCTCATTCAATAAACTTCAGTGGCCCCCTGTTACCTTCAGAGTAAAGCCCTTCATAACCTGGCCCCTTCCTATCTTTCTAGCCATCTTATACTTTACTCTCCTCCAAGTACTCCGTGATCCAATGACATTGACCACCTGGCTTCTGAAACTATTTCCAATTTATCCTCTGTGTGTGTGTGTGTGTGTGTGTGTGTGTGTGTGTACATATACATTGTTTGTACATCATTGTTTGCATGTTGCCTCCCTCATTAGATTGTGAACTCCTTGAGAGCAGGAATTGGTTTTTGTTGTTGTTTGTTTTTGGTTTTGCCTTTCTTTGTATCCCCAGCACTTAACAGAGTGCCTTCCACATAGTAGGCACTTAATAAGATTGCTGAACAAGCTCCGAGAAAGAAAAGGCTTATTGCTTGAAAGACTCAAGGTCTACTTCATGAAGATAAGTGGTATTTCAAGGGAGTCCTGAAGTGTGGGTAGAAAACTGCTCCATGCATGAGGAATGGTATGAGCCAAAGCAGGGAAGTTGGGGTGCATGGACTATTCACAGTGGAAGGGCAACATGTATAGATTATTTTGCAAAGAATAAAGTGACATAAGGGATTAGAAAGCCTGTCCTACCTAATTCGACTCAATAATTATTAAATGCCTACCGTAATGAGACACAACATTAGTTGCTGGCTATGCAAAGGCAAAACCAAACAAGTCCCAGCTCTATGGGAACTTACCTTCTTGTTATGTGAGCCCATCTGGGCTGGAGGGCCCTACATTGACAGATATGTCTTGAATACAACTATTGAATGATATGTATGGTAATACGGACAAATAATAAAAAGGGTAGGCCAAGCTAATATAATAAAAATGACAACACTCCCTAAATTGATTCACTTATTCAGTGCCATACTAATCAAACTACCAAAAGATCTCTTTACATACAGTCTGTAGTCTGACCATGGAGGCCATCTCCAGTGGTACTGAGCTATATCTTGCCACTGGATCCAGATGGCTCCAGAGAACAAGATGAGGTTGGTGACTTTGCACAGCCTTGCCTCACTTAAACCCAGTTCACTTGCAAGTCATGGCATCACAGTCCTCTTCGAGAACAAAAGACAAACAACCAGGGCCTGATTCATATAGTCATGAGCCATGATGATCCCTCATTTTAGGACTCTCCTCTGGTGCCTAACTTCATTGCCATTTTGGGAACACACATATCAGTTCCATTTTCTTTCTAGTCCAATTTCATTTTTAATGCAAAGTACTATTTAATCCAGCTGGATCACCCACTCACCTTTCTACCCAAAGGTTCTAAATTGCTCAGGCTATTTCCAAAAGTCAAACCCATTTCAGAAGGTTGAGGATTAGCCAACATTTAGGATATTCAAAAGAATATGCCCCAGGCTCCTGCATCAATTCCCAAAAAGATGAGACCCAATCATTGTGCCAGATCAAATGAGATAACATATGCAAATTGTTTTGCTATACAAAGACATGCTACTGTTAATATTTTATTGTTAATCCTCAAGCCAAAATCATGAGACTATGTTCATGCTCTCCCTAGGGTATCCCTTTGAAGGGGACAGAGCTCGTTTAGTGTATAAGTCCTGCTTTTCTGTTTAAAAAATCAGTTAGATGTATCCACATTGTAGTGGATAGTATATTGGACTGGGAGTTAGGAAGACCTGAGTTCAAATTCTGCCCCACTCATACTAGTTGCATGACCCTACTAGGCAAGTGACTTAATCTCTATCAGCCTCAGTTTCCTTGACTGAAATATGGGGATGATAATAATAGTATCTACCTCAGAGAGTCATTATGAGGATCAAATGCGATAATACTTATTATGTAGCACCTTGCAAACAAGCATTATATAAATGCTAGCTAGCTATTTGTAGTCATGCTAGGTGTGCAGAAACAGATCCAGATTTCACTGAATTAAAGTCCTAGGGGACATCAGCGTGTCTTTCTCTTCCAAATTTTCAATTCAGCTCTCAGGACCTTGGTGATCCTCCCCCTAAGCACAAGAGGAAGAAATGAGGATTACCCTGGATGTCTGGACACTATTCCTGGTATCAGATGGAAGCAATTTCTTCAGAACTAGAGTAGATAGATGCTCTTTTCTAAGCAGGGGGTTAAGCTTGCTGAATCCTCAGTATCTGAGCCCCTGTCAGACTGGGAATTCTTCACCTGGACTCTGTTCCTCTGGGCACAGAACACTGCCACTAGACTGCTGGGTTAGCCAGACTGGAGTCTTTTTAAAGGTTAGCAAATTTGTCTGATGCCATCTGTCTTTCTCTGCATGTGTGTGTGTGTGGTTGTGTTTGTGTATGATTCTGTACATTGTGCAAAATTAGAATCTACTTAGAATAATGCTTAGGGAACAATTGCATTTGAACTCATAGGGTATTATAAAGTTGCTTAAAAGCTTTTCTTTTAGAGACCAGGAACTAGGTAGTACTAATAACACCAGTCATGCATTGTAATGGTTATAGATTGTTAATGCTGGCTGGAATCTCAGAGCTAACATAGCCCCGCACCCTCACTTTATAGATGAAGAAACTGAGGCCCAGAACGGTAAGTGCCTTTGGTCAAGGTCACATGACTAGTTAATGTCAGAGGCAGGTCTACAGCCTGACTCTAAGACTTAGCATTTTTCCAGGATGATAAATAATTTGTATATTTGTGTTTTTACATTTTCAGAGAACTTTTCCATCTATTACCCTCACAACAAAGCATTACTAGGAAAAATAATTCAACTTAATAAGAATAGCTAAGTTCTATATCTTTCTCTCCAGCTCATCTTGGTGAAAGTTTGGAAGTGTCTCTGTTCTTAAACATTTATTTGCATTCATTCGTCTTTGCTTTCAGAGTCTGTAAGTAAAATTTAGAATTTGCTTTGCACTTGATAATGAGCTCATCCCAGACAGTCTGGATGGTTTTGTTTATCTGAAGGATTCCATCCTCTCTAAGTCTCTCTTTAAGTACTTAAAAACATCCTCAGAGGCTGTTGTCAAGACATTGTCCTAATGTCTCTTGGATGTTGTCACTGTTATTGGACTTGTCACCCCTGGCCATTTCCAGAGTCTTCGCCTGCCCCTCAACTATCCAGGTACCATCACAGATGGATCTTATGTGTCATGTTCTTTCTGCCTTCTCTGGGCCCATGTTGAAGGCTGTATTGATGGGCAGGGGAAGGCAAAGATGGGTTGGGCCATATATTTGAGAAATATGCCAAGGCAAAGAAAAGTTTCCGAGAATGGGACGTGTGGAAAAGGTATGGATATATCCAAGGGGAAAAAAGGAAAAGGCTCTAACTTCAGGAAAAGTTCCTTCTTATGTTATGGAGATCAGGGGAGCTAGGGAGTAGTAACTACCAATTGAATTATAAGGAAGGTGGGAAGCATGTAAATTGAATATGAAAAACTCATCTTGAGCCCAGAATTAGAAATGAGAACACTTAGGTTCCTCCTTAATAACCTTAGACTCATTGCTTGATCCACTTTGTGGCTCAGTTTCCCAATCTATAAAATAAGTGGGTTGGACAGGTGATTCTAAGGACCATTTTAGCTCTAGTGTTCTTTGATTCTAATAGTTATAGTCTGGGAAAAACAGGTGGAAAAGGCTTCTGGAATGAGAATGCCTAGAAGGCATTGTGGACAGCTGAATGAGGCCATCTCTGATCAACAAGTAAAGACTAAGCTATAATAGAAGAAACAAAATCTATGATCCTTCCAGATTGTAGAATTACTCACCAGTAGCACTGTGCTTAGCCTAAACAAGATGAGATTTTACAAAGTCCTGGACCTTTGGTGATGGTGATGATGATGATGGTGATGATGGTGATGATAAGGATAATGATGATACCAATCAACAAACATTTATTAAGCACCTACTATGAACAAAGCACTGGAGGAAAATACAAAGAATGAAATAATACCTACTTTCAAGATTGTGGCACTTTTACTGGAGCAAAAAAAAGTATTTGGGAAACTATCATATTGCAAGGGAGAGTAGCAGAGAAATCAAGTTTCTTTCTTCTGCCTTATCAATCAATTAATCGAAAGCATTTATTAAGCATGTATTACATTCCAGGCATTATGTTGGGAATTAAACACAAAAATGAAACATTTTCTGCCCTCAAGGAGTCTACATTCCATATAAAATAAGAGAAGTGTGGGTGTGAGTATGTGTGTGTGTGTGTCTATGAGAGAGAGAGAGAGAGAGAGAGAGAGAGAGAGAGAGAGAGAGAGAGAGAGAGAGAGAGAGAATTTCTCTGCAATGGCAAAATTGGGACCTCCATGAAGTTAATATTAAGGACTACCTTTCTCATCTTTCTCCCTTCTTTTACCCTCTTTCTCCTCCTGGTACATAATGTTTTCAAATAGTCCCAACCTCCTGCTTTGCAGAACAAAATGAATAAATGACCATCGTGAGTGAATTCCTTATGGGTTTACCAACCTAGAAATATTTGTGTTTTAATGGAATATGACAGGGAAGTAGGTCCAAAGTTATACTCTGTGAAGAGGCATTTTGGGAAAAGGGGACTGACAAATGACTTATAAAAACTAACTGTAAATACTCATGGTCCGTCCACTGCATATAGAGTTTGCTAACATTCTAGAACCAAATTGATCACCAAATTCACTTCACTGAAGAATAGGATATTAAACATAGTAGTTTGGAGTACTGAGTGGAGAGTTAGAAGAAGGAAAAAGATGAAGGAATGAGTTCATTTCTTCCTCTTTCTTCTATAAATAGTCCTCATTTATTTCCAAGATGCAATGTACATTCAGGGATAAACTATATAAAAGGTTTCCGAGTAGGATTGGAGAGATTGGTTACACACAGGAGTTCCTATTTCATTTAGAACAATGCCACCCTCCTTTTGTTGGACACAATTCCTTTATTTGGAAGGCAATACTTCTTGGTTTGAAGGGTGTGGGATAGTCAACATCTAACTGTTTATACTTTAAAATCTAGAACTATAAAGTAATAATCATATGCCATTGAATACAATTTTAGAACCTGGAAATAATTTGCTCAGACATCACATTTTTCTAACCTTGGTTTTAGTAAGTAGCTTCAGAAGAGCTAGCGATACTTTCCAACTCTGTGGCTCAGTTTCCCTCTTTCTCAAATGACCCCACCAAAAAAAACCCCTCTCATATTGTGAAGCTTTGTGGTAGGTAATTTTAGATCTTAAAGTTCTTAGAATCTATAAGTGTTTAATTAAAAAGAAAAAGAAATTCAGAACCACCACAACTGTGGGCTCTTTTTTCCATGAGTTTGGCATTGAGTGTAGGGGGAAAGATCGGGGTGGATTCTAATTATATCCAAACCACTTGTCTAAACCATTTCTGATTTCCACCCAGCAAATGTAGGTCCCAGGTATCTTATGACAGCACCTGAGCTAGTGGAATGTTAAGCCTCCATTTGTAGAACTTGGCAGAGGTCCAGAGAGCAATCTAAACCGATGGGTGTCTCTTAAAATTGAACCAGATCTCTTGAGGTTGTCCCACCAGCCCTACAATATGAGTGTGTTTGTGTGTATGTTTTTCTTTCCCAAGTGGGAAGCTGTCTGTTTCAAGAACAAAAGCAGAAAACATCTACTTTTCTTTGTTCTGCCTTTCTTTTGTTTCTATTTTGTCAAATACCATCTGGAAAACATGGACGGATATACTGTATGTGCTATATGAACTGGCTTAGCAACGTCGATGGGATGAAGAGGTTGTTTAAAACATAGTAAAGGGAAAATTATAGGATGAGACAGTGGAATTGAACAGACTAATGATAGGACCATCAGCTAGTTCAGAGCATTCCCTAAAATTGTGGGAATTCAGCTGCTGTTGTATTATTATTTGCTTAATGTTTAGGATTTATATATGTATATTATTGAAAATACCAAAAGGTCCCATGGTAATTAAAGTCAGGCAGAATTCACAATTCATATAACGTTTAGATATTGACTACAGTGCAGTCAGTTGCCCTACAGATAAATTTGTGTTGGCACTTTAATTTATAGCCATTAACCCATTAAGGGCATTGGGTCAAATTCAATCCTTTCAATAAACTCACTTTCATAGCACCGGAGAGACAACTCAGTTCCCTGTTTATGTGACCACAACCCTTAATGTTGCTTTCCATGCCATTTAACAAGTTCTTTTCTTTCCAAAAGGTGTTTTGCTAACCCATTTGCTAATAAATGCAGTCCTCATGTTTCCCAGTAATCATATATTTGTAAATGGTGCCAGTTTTGTCATGGCAGGTATACCAGCACTTAACACTACTGGTGCCAGGTTTCTCCTTGGACAGCCCAGAGTTCTCAATGCCTTTCTTGGTCAATCCCACATTTTTACCTGTCCTTGCAGTTTGTGTTCTGAGCTGCTTCGAGGTTGACTTGACTACTATTTAGAGATAGTAGTTCATAGTGCATTGTACTAAATTAAAGCATTGCCAAGGAGAGGTCTTGGGGAGCTCTCGCAGTCAGCTGGTGCTCTGCTGATGGAGCTGCTGACTTCAGCACCACAGGCATATTTTCATAATGCGTTTGCACAGAGGGCTTTGATTCTGTTTCCGAGTCATGTAAGCACTTTTTGAGCCTGTGTTGACAAAGTTATTTGCTTGTTGACCACTTTGCAGCACACTTGATGTACTTTTTGTTGTTTCATGGGTGTTTGTAGCATCTTTGGTTAGTAATATCCATGATGATAAGTGACTGAACCTCAGTCAAAACTTGCTATTGGGTGAAGGTAAATGATGTAATCTAGGGAGCTTCCTAAGTTATAGGAGTTAGGACTTCCATTTACTGAAAAGGAGAAATTTCTCAAATGTTTTTTTACCCCATACTCATTGCCTCCCCTTCCCATTTATGGAAATTCTGGATATCAAATTATTTTCTGTCATTAAAAGAATGTGTAATAAATTTTCACCTAACTTTACTAAAATTGCTATCTCTAAAGTTATCAATGATCTCTTACCCAATGGTTTTTCTCAGGCCTTGTCTGTCTTGATCTTTCTGCAGCTTCTGACTCTGTTGACTATTCTTTGCTCCTTGTTATCCTCTCCTCCACTGGATTTTCATGGCACTGTTCGTTCTCTCTCTCTCTCTCTCTCTCTCTCTCTCTCTCTCTCTCTCTCTCTTTCTCTCTCTCTCTCTCTGCCTCTCTCTGTCTCTGTCACTGTGTCTCTGTCCCTCTGTGTCTGTCTGTCTGTCTGTCTCTCTCTCTGTCTCTGTCACTGTCTCTGTCACTGTGTCTCTGTCCCTCTGTGTCTGTCTCTGTCACTGTGTCTCTGTCTCCCTCTGTGTCTGTCTGTCTGTCTGTCTGTCTCTCTCAATTCTCCTTCCATTTGACCACTCCTTCTCAGACCCCTTTGCTGGATCATCATCCATGTTCTACCTATTTCCTGTGGCTGTAACTGAATCTGTATCCTGAGTCTTTTTCTATACACTTATTGATCTTATCAATTCCCATGGGTTCAATTCTCCCCACTAGGGAGATAAATTTCCAAACCTACTGTGTATATCTATCTCTGGTTTCTCCCTCTCTCTCTCTCTCTCTCTCTCTCTCTCTCTCTCTCTCTCTCTCTCTTTCTTTCATGCTCCAGTAGTGCAGTAGTGCATCACAAACTGCCTATTGGCAGTCCTATAGCAAACACCAACTCAACACACCCAAAACATAACTGATTATCTTCTGCCACCTCCACCAAGCATGTCTTTTCCGTATTTTTGTTAAGAGAACCACCATCTTGTCAAGTCAACAAGTCAAATAAAGTCAAACCAAAAAGCATTTATTGAGTACTTACTATTACAATGTTCTAGAAATTGAAATTGTGCTAAGCACAGGGAAACAAGTAGAAACAAAAAGAAAGCTCCCCCTAGGAGCTTACATTTCAATTGGAGAAGACAACATATAAAAGAGAGTTGAGAATACGGTGGGAGGAAGGGAGGAGGGGATAGGAGAAGGTCCGCAAGTGAGGACACAGTGCTAAAGTCCAGAAGTGAAGCTAGAAGATAAGTGAGAGATGGCTAGCCTGTGCACTTCTGCCCAGCATTCAGGTGCCTACTATGTGCCAGGCATTGTGCTAAGTGCTTACAATACAAAGATAGGCAGCACGAACAAACCAAGCAAGCCTGGAGGCACAGGTGGGGAGGGAGAGTATGCTAGTATTTAGTGACTAAAAATTTAGTGACTAAATATTAGTTCCTCAGACTCACAATCTTGGAGTCAACCTTGACTCCACATTCTCTCTCACACCACATAGTCAATAGGTCATTAAGTCTTACTGATCTTTACCGCCATAACATCTCTCACCTCCTTCCCCTTCTCTCTACTCACATGACCACCACCCTGCTTCAGGCCCTCAACCCCACTTCATTGGCTTATTTCAATAGCTTCATAATTTGCCTCCCTCGCCTCAAAGCTGCCCTCTCTCCAGTTCATCCTTCACAGAACTTCCAAAGGGCCATTTCTGTAGCACGGTTTTGACCATGTTACTCCCCTGGTCCTGAAGCTCTAGTGGCTCCCTATTGCCTCTAGGATCAAAGACAAATGATGTCTTTGGTATTTAAATCTCTCTACTATTTATTCCAGCCTTCCTTTCCAGATTTATCATACATTGCTCTGCCTCATGCGCTCTATGGTTTAGCAAACTGGTCTACATGCTGCTCCTTACACCTGACTCTTTCCTTCCTATCTCTAAATCTTTGAACATGCTAAAAGTCAGCAGACCTTCTATGCCTCTTAGAATTCCTAGCCTCCCTCAAGGCTTGACACAAACGTCACCTCCTATGTGAAGTCTTTCTTGATCCTTGCAGATGCTAATGCATCTCCTTCCAAAATCATCTTGTATTCACTTTCTTCATATTTTGTATTTATTCAGATGTGTCTCTGTTCCCCCCACCCCCAGCAGAATATTAGTTTCTTGAGGTAGTAATTGTTTTACTTGTGTGTTTGTATTTCTGGTACCTACAACGGGTCCCGGCATATAGTAGGAGTTTAGTAAGTGCTATTTGGTTGATTTCATCTGAAGAACTATATCCTAAGGAAAAATCAAGCTGGCTTATATTTAAAGCAGGAAAACTTTATTGAAAAACCGTATTAGTTGAGTTAGAGTCAAATTCTTTGACCTACCTTTAAAACTCCTCTAACACGTGGAGGAAAGGCCCCTATGAGTTAGCATGGGGAATATGGAAGATCTAAACAATCTTTCCTATCCAGGGTATGGAGGGACTCCCTGCAAGATCATTCTTTACTCATGACTAAGACCAGCTTTAGAATTTGTCTGCCTATGTGTTATCACCGAGGAGCGCTGCGCATCTCCGCTTTCCCACCAAAGCAACAAAAAGCTTCCTCTACTCCCTTTCCTGTACAGTGGTGCTGGATTCAGAACCAGAGGACCTGGGCTTGAATTCTAGCTCTGCTGTTTACTACCCAGATGACTTTGGGCAAATGAGGAAATGGCTCTAAATGACCCATGGGGCACCTGCCAGCTCTAAATTTATAATCCTAAGACCTGCCATGGTACCTGAAATGCCACCATTAGAGAGTTATGTCTCTAGAAGAAAGCTTTTTGATTTTCAAGAGTCCCTTATTAAAATACGAACACCAAGCATTCCTTGGAGGAGAAATACTTTAAATCCTTAGAGATTTATTTAGAAGAGAATGAGAACAAGGTCCCATGGGAATGCGATAGAGGAGAGTCAGGAAGAAGGATACTGGTCTGTAAGGAGAGCCAGAAATACACTAAAAACAAACTTTGCTTACCTTGCAATCTTCTTTAGTGCTGGTCTATCACCTTACTAGATGCAAAGATCACCATGTACCATTTGTTGTTGTTCAGTCATTTCAGTTGTGTCCAACTCTTTATGACCCCATTTGGGGCTTTCTTGGCAAAGATATTAGAGTGCTTTGCCATTTCCTTTTCCAGCTCATTTGACAGATGAGGAATCTGAGGTAAACGTGGTTAAGTGACTTGCCCAGGGTCATATAGCTAGGAAGTGTCTGAGGCTGGATTTGAACTCATGAAGATGAGCCTTTCTGAGTCCTGGCCTGGTACTCTATCTACTGTACCACCTAGCTGCTCCTTAGGGCATGTACCTCACCACATACCTAGACAGATCTAAATTTGAGTGAATCCAAGCAAAGATTTCCAAAAGGACCTATAGAAAAAGGCTAAAACAATATAATTTGTTGTTAGATAAGCTGGTCCCTTCACCACCTGGTCATGCAGGGACCACCTGGTATGATGTTTCTACATCTTCCAGGGATAAAAAGAAATATCTTCCTTGCTTTGCTTCTATAGCCATTTATACCTCCCGCCATTCAGATAAGGGGAATGAGGGAGAATCAAGCCTTAATTCTCAACAACATAAATGGTCTTCACAAGTGGGTATTTTCTAGGATTTTTGAAAACTTATCTGCAAAGGTAGCAGCAGCATGGTGTAGGAGAAAGATCCATGGGTGATAGGGTTATAGATAAAAAGCTGGAAGGAACATCAAAAGCTTGGATTTAGAATCCAAGGACTTGAGTTTAATAACCTAGCAGTTTTGACAGGGACAAGTAGGTGGCGCCATAGTGCATAGAGTCCCAGGCCTGGAGTCAGGAAGACTCATCTTCATGAGTTCAAATCCAGCCTCAGATACTTCCTAGCTATGTGACCCTGGGCAAGTCACTTCACCTTGTTTGCCTCAGTTTCCTCATCTGTAAAACGAGTTGGAGAAGGAAATGACAAACCCCTCCAGTATCTTTGCCAAGAAAACCCCAAATAGAGTCATGAAGAGTCAGACACAACTAAAATGACTGAACGACAAAAGCATATTGACATTTGCTACCTAGGCAACCTTTCAGAAGTCACTTAACTCTTGTGGGCCTCCCTTATTTTTTTTTTCATTTCCACAATGAGAGGGTTAGACCAGTGCATTGCTAAGGTCTCTTGCTGCTCCAAGTCCTGTGAAGCCTATTGTTTGATGGAGTTTTACAAGTCTTTAACTTACAGCTCTTTGAGCTCTTTATTGGATTCGAAAAACTTAGCATGTGGGCATTCATTTCTGTCCCTTCTGGCTTGTTTTTAAAATTCATTTGTGCCACTGAGCCTCAATGCCTCTTGAACACCGCTTAGCTCAGAAGCTAGGTATGGTAGCACTAACCTGTGATCCTGGCTACTGGGGAGGCAGAGGTTGATGGATGATGCCCTCATTAGCAGTAAGGCTAATGCTGACTGGACGTCCAGCAACAAAATGGTGATCCTCTGGGAAAGGGGTCTACCAGGCTGCCTACAGAAAGGCAAACCAGCTCAGATCAGAAACAGAGTAGGTTAAAGCTTCCATGCTGATTTACAATGGGATCCAGTCCATATTGGCTGCCACACTTCCAACCTGGGGGATAATTGGAAGAGTTAGTCTCAAAAACACCAAAACACCAGTTATAGAAATAATGAATGTTCTTAAACATTTGCCAAATCCTGTTATATCATTTCTGTTTGTGTCTTAATGATGCATATAGTTGTTTCAAAGTGAGCAGTTCTGAAGAGGTGGCTAGATATAGTCATTCTCTATGCAGTAATTCTCTATAGGGAACCAAGTGAGCAACAGAGAAAAACAGAGAGCATGTCTGCAATCCATGCTGTCACTATACCTTACAGAAGGGCCAAAGAATAGGGCCAAATATATTATTAAAGAAAAAAAAGCAACACTGCCTATGGACCAGAGTATTCACATGTTCCTTCATGAAAGTATGCCAAACAGAAAATTTTAGAATATATGAGAATATAACAAAACCAAATTCCAGAAGAGTTAAAAATACTTGTCAAGTTCCTTTCTTCATTCTGAAAAAGAAGTCATGAGATCTGGGAAAAGATTTAGGTGGCTTATGTGGTTATCAGAGTCCTTCAGTTTTTCCCATTTGTGGTTTGGGAACTAGGGAGGAAAACTAATCTGAGTTCTCACAGAGTCATCCAAGCTATCATATGGAAACAGGAAATGAGCTGCCTATTGAAAACATAGAGAAGGAAAGGGAGATTAAGTAAAAAACAAATTAGCAAATTGTGGAGCTAATTTAGTCTTCATAAATGAAGATATTTCTTCACACAATGTGGCATCAACTTTGGAACATGGGGCTCAAAGTGGTGTTTAAGAATAATGATATGGCTTCCTTTGGAAAAAAAAAAAGGATACAATAACTATATGTTACTGAGAACATTTACTCCTCTGGGAATAACAATACTGTACCAGATAAGGAAAGTTCTTATTTTAGGGAATAAACTAATTACCTATCCAGGTGAAGGAGAGTTCTCTCCCCTTTCCTCATATAGTAAAAGCTCCTCATTTTTCTTGTCTCCTTTGTACCTCACAACGTTTTACCAGCAACAGATTTTTCTCAACAATTCCACCCTTGTAATGATGAACCAAATTAATAAATATTCTTTCTGTGGAATAGCAAGCTTTCATAAGCCCTTGGAGGAAAGCCCTCCACAAAAGTACATAAGAGGTATCTTTTTTCTCTTTTTAAGCAGAATCGGAGTGATTCTTCATTAAATCCCTTCCATAGTGATAGTCTCTAGGTAGAAGAATGGGTCATGTTCAGCCCCAGTTCATCTCTAAGTGATGGAACAGTGGTCCTGAAGAACTGTGTGTATTTAGAGAACAGGAAACAAAACTATAAGAACCTATAGGCTTCCAACTAGAGTTTAGCATTTTTGTTTCTGTACAGGGACAGAGTACTAGAGAGGGTAAATATACTGTATATACATTTTTTTTCTTCCATTGCTAGGATTACTCTTTCCTAAATTGGTGAGAATTTGGCCAAATATCTCTCTGTTCCTTAAAGAAAGAAATTGAGGTTTGACCAAAAAACAAAACAAAGCAACAAAAAACCCCAAACCAAACACATTGATTTATCTAAAAATACTGGGAACTAAAAACAATTCATTAGACTCCCAGTTACTGAATTCTCCTGCTACCATGTATTATCTAATTCAATTCATTCATTCATCCAGTGTTCAATATATACAGGATTTATTGAACACCTACTATGTACAAGAAACTGTGCTACATTTTAAGGAGGATACAGAAAGGTAGAGTCATAAAACAATGCCCCAACTTAATTAAAAGGACAAGATACAGATAGTTCTTGGTGGAGACAGGAACAGGGAGTTAATTAGCCAGTTTTCTGATCCCATCCAGAAAACCCTGCAGAATGTTCCTAAACTCACTAAGGGCCAGATTCAACTTTTGAAATCTGTTTGTGGGAATCAAAGATGATGGCAGAGGCAGATGGTTGTGAAGAATGCTATGGTGTAACATTTTGTGGGTTATATTTTAACATGATGATTAGTGAGCCTTTCAAGCTTGTCTGGTCTCTGCCCTCCTCAAAATCCTTTATCCATCTATCATCCTTGTTTCTGTAATTTTGTTCCTGGGATTTTCTCTCTCAAGCTCTGGCTATAGAAACTGTATAGTAATATTGTAGATGAATATGGAGGTAATATGGTGCCAAGGAGTTGAACCCTGGGTTTGGAGTCAGAGGACAAGGTACTCAATCTTTCTGAGCCTCAGTTTCCTGATATGTAAAACAAGTGAGTTGGATGTGATGGCTTCTGAGGTTCCTTTGAACTCTAAATCTATAGAACTTTAAAGAAGCTGTGTGTCTTCTGTCTAGCAGATTTAAGAACAGTAAACTAATTATCCATTTAACTAAATTATACCCTCATATACTTCACACAGTTTTAGTGCATTTCTTCAAAGAGTTCAAAGTTGGGTGGCTTTTTTTTTGGCATTTCACAGTCTATTTCTGTCTATTTTTGAGAAGTTAGGAAGAAGGTAGGAACAAGCATTTATTAAACACTTGGACAAGACACTAAGCTCAGTGCTGGGCATATAGACAACAAGAAATCAGTCCAATTTGTCCTCGAGAAATTTATATTCTATTAGGGGAACAATATATACATATAAATAAACATAAAATACATATAATGTAAATAAAGAGTAATTTTGTCAGAGCATTAACAACTAGGGAGATTGGGAAAGGCCTTGTTTAGAAGGTGGTACTTGAGCTGAGCTGTAAAGGAAGCTAGAGATGCTTGGAAAAGGAAGTGATGAGAGAGTGAATTCTAGGCATGTTCCAAAGCACAGAGATAAGAGATGGGGTATTATGTATGGGGAAGAGAAATTAGCCTAGTTTGCCCAGGCTATATCATCAACTACATTTTCACAGACTAGAAAACTGAGGTACGATGAGAAAGTCAGAGGCAGCAATGAAGACAATCTTTAGGCTTCTTAACTCTTAGTCCAGATGCTCTACTCATCATCCATATTTGTGTTTATATCTGTATCTGAATGTATATCTACAACTATGTCTGTACCTATATCTAGACCTATATCCATATCTATATCTAAACCTATCTCTATCCCTATGCCTACATCTATATTTAGACATCTATATTTAGACATATCCATAACCACGTCTATGTCTGTACCTATATCTACCTCTATCATATCCACATCTATTTCTATATATCTTTGTATCCATGGAAGTATCTATACCTATAGCCATATCTATATCTCTATGCACACATAATTTTAAAACATCCATCAACAACAACTGTGGAGACAAAGAAAGGGGAGGGCATGTGGCAATTATATCTGAAGGATTTTTCGTCTTCCCAAACCAGCACCACTGACACAAAGAAAAGAGATAAATTTAAGTAGCAAAATGAGGTCCTCCTGTATCAAAACTCTTTGAACAAAATGATTCTTTCACAGGAAAGAATCTTTTGCTGTACAGTTTTCATCCACTGGTGGAAAAAATATTAAACTAAGTTCAAAATGTTATCAGAGATGAAAATCTGGCTGAATACCCATAAAGTAGGGAAATCATATTTCGCAGAGATGCCAGAGAAAATTTTTTCACCATGGGTTGAAGGTATATTTTCCCTGGTCCACCGTTGACATGACCATATTTATATTTTTGGCATGCTATTATTATATTCATTCTTTAAATGTAAGGCTATGCATGAATATTATATTGTTATATTGATATTGTATCTGTGGCATTTATCTATTCATTTGTTGATGTGGGAATGGATATTTTCAGTCCTGGGTGTAGGTCCTGAAAAATTAGCCAGGCCAACTCTGCTTTCTTTCTTTTTTCTCAAACCTCTGTGAACCTTGCAGCATTTATTTGCTTTGGCACCATTCAACTTTCTACAGTGCTTTATTCCTTATTAAGAAACCTGGCCCTTAATTAGTTTGCCGTCCGTCATTGAAACTCGTTCCATTTGATAACTCTTTGGTGCTTCTGGAGCTGGTGGTGCAGTCTTGTGTGGGCTTCTACAGCACAAAAGCCAGATGGATTTTTTAAAACAGATAAATTTAGTCCTGAATAGGGAACTGTGCAAAACACACACACACACACACACACACACACACTCACTCACTCACTCACCAAAAAAAAAAAATGTTTCTCAGCACTGATGAAACCAGTGCGAAATCACAGTTTCTCAAATTAGGGAAAAGCAAACTTTGCTTTTTGTTTTGTTTTAAAAAATTTTTTTTTGGTTTGGGCTCAAGAATTGAAAAGTTCTGTTCCCATTTAGAAATGATCACATTTGGCTAAGAGAGGGAACTGGCTGGCTCTGTAGGAGGCAGCAGCCTATACGCTCCAGTTCTCTTTGATGATAGATACCTCTGACCCTCAGTCTTCTCATGGATAGTAGGGTAGTGGTGACGAACAGGAGTGGAGAAAAGGGGGAGGAAGAGGAGGAGGTGACATTCATTTGTTTTACTCTGATACTCCTAAAGGAAAGGTATAGAGGTATTATAAAAACAAAAACAAGAGAATGCTAGGAGGTTTTTTTTTAAGTTTATTTTTTATCACAAGTTAAAATTAATTATCTTATCTTGGCCTCATCTTGATACGCTTGTATTTACCCTTATGCAGAGATGGAAAACTTCAGCCCCATATAGATTTCTCTGTTCACTATAAACTATATCCCAAAACTTCGCCAGTCAACCAGCTTCTGTATTTCATAAGGGGTGCTGGGCAAGAGAGTTTGGAAAGCTCAGCTCATAAGTCTATCCGCTATATTACGCAAGTAATCCAGATTGTGATTGTGAATTGATTGTGCATCAGAGGCTTAGACGAAAAGCAGCTCTTTGTTTATATTCAAATGGACTCTCAAAATGTTTTCATTACCTTCAGAAGTAAGTTGTTTGGTGATGCGAATATTGCAAAGGTAACACTTTGAAAAATACTACTGCTCTCTTAGGATTAATAATAGCCAACATTTGTGTGGCACTTTAAGGTTTGCAAAGCACTTTACAAATATTTCATTTTATCTTTGCAATAATCCTGGCTGGTAAATGCTGTTATTATCCCCATATTAGAGATGAGGAAACTGAGACAAACAGAGGTTAATTGACTTGCCCTAGCATCACACAACTCATAAGTGTTTAACTCAGCTCTTTCTGCCTCTAGGTCCAACCCCTTATCCACTCTACCACCTGGATGCCTCAATAAAGATTCAGGTCTCTAGTTCACCTTTAAGCAAGGGGTACTATCCTGGAGAAGACCCTGGCTTAAGGTAGAGAGAATCTTCTGCATGGTTAATCATTTGCTTTTGACTGAATGTCCAAGGGCACAGAAGGAGGCCAGTGAACGTAGCTAAGTCAAAGAGTTGTCCTCTTAAGAATCAAGTTAGTTCATTTTATGCAGCTTCCTATTTGTCGTTGGCATTCCATCATTCAGTTGTGTCCAACTCTTCACAACCCTATGGACTATAGCACACCAATACTGTCTGTAGGGTTTTCTTGGCAAAGATATTGGAGTGGTTTGCCATTTCCTTCTCTAACGAGATCTGGATCTATTTTCCTATACCAGAAAGCTATTATTTAGCTTTTTTATGTAGCTATATTACATAGAAAGCTATATAAAGTAAGGACTGTGACTACCTAAAACCTAAGCTGATCTCCAACTCATTTTCCTATAATAAAGAAAATTTTGTAATATTTGTAGTAAGTGAAGATTCATGGTCAATACCATAAGCCACAAGATCATGGTATCATAATACACATTATTATTTCCAAAGTGGGAGAGATACATTTTTCAAACTCTCAAATGCTGTTAGTCTAACACTATCAGCCAAGTAGCCCTCAATATTCTTGGCCCTGTTACAATAATGAGTTAGCAAATTCCTTCTAGCAAGTTTTTAAAGTTATAGCCTCCCTTGCTCAAGAGTGGTAACATGAAGTTACTGGCCTTGAATAGCCTAGAAAGGTCCTGTAGGTATAGTTAGAACATTAAGTCTGAATGTCTTATAGGTACTGAAATGACAATGGTGGGAAAGGAGGAGGGAAGGAGAAGAAAGAGAGGAAAATAAAAGACAACAAATGAGAAGAGAGAGACAGGAAAGGAACTCAGAAATAGGCGAGTGAAGCAAAGGCTACCAAAAGGAGAAAGGAAGAAATGACTCTTCTTTACCCCTAAGCACCAGCTTCATACTTCCAGGAACAAACTGCATGATTACTTTCCTTCTAAAACAGTTGGGTTTTGATGACTATTACACTCAAGCAATGAGGGCCCTACTGATATACAGTGGTTCTAGTCCCTTTGTCCTAATGATAAAAATAACTGGACATGGTGTGATTATATCCATTGCTATGTTGTCAAGGGCAAGCTAGGAGGTACAGTGGATAGAGTGGTGAGGCTGGAGTTGGGAAGACTCATCTCCGTAAGTTCAAATCTGGCCATAGACACTTACTAGCTGGGCAAGTGACTTAACCCTGTTTGCCTCAGTTTTCTCATCTATGAAATAAGCTGGAGAAGGAAATGGTAAACCACTCCAGTATCTTTGCCAAGGAAAGCCCAAATGGGGTCATTAAGAATCAGATATGACTGAAAATGACTAAACAATGAACGTTGTCAAGGACAAGTGATCAATCAACAAGTCAAATGAAGAAATTTTCACTGGGAATCTACTAAATCCATAACACTGACCTAGGTGTTGGGGTGGAGAGGGGTGGGAAGGAGGAGGACTGTAACAACAATGTTACTTGCAGCTACTGTGGCTGTGTAAGGCCAATAACACCAGCACACAGGAGGGCTGCTAGCACAGATTTCTTGATCTGCTTTTCTAAGGAAAGAAACTTTAAAGGGGTTTACAATCTCACTTTAATTAAACAAACAAATATCATTCACTTATTTCAGAGGGAAAAATCAGCACCCTGAACTTCAGAGAAAACACAAACAGAAATTACAAGCAAAAATTATATAAAAAGAGCAAATAACACAAATCAACAGACAGGCTTCTGTCTGACCATAGCAATACATACATAGTTACCAGGGAGATAAGCACCAACATCTGGGTTTTCAAAGCTGGAGGGCTCCTTAATGGCTACCCAGAGTCTCCACACCAACACTCTTCCAATGAGTGATCCCCAAGCAAAATGCTAATCTCAGAGTATATACATTTCTTCAGGGTCAGAGGGTGTCACAACCATGCGACTCAAACCCATGTGACCTAAGCTTTCTTGTGACTTAAACAGGTCTTCAAAGACTCTTGATTAATCAAAGACTCTTGATTCAAACAAAAGCAAGTCTCAGTCAAAGGCACTTGATTACCTTAGTGCTGAGAAGAACTAGAACTCCAAAAGAAAAAAGAGCACAATAAAAAATACCATTTTGCTTGCCATTACAAGGGCAAAACAATATAATACCTGATCTCTGCTCTCCAGAAGTTCGTCTACAGTTGAGTAGAGAACATGTGAAAAATGAAATAAAAGTAAAATATCAAAATAACAGTTCAAGACAATAATAGAAGAGATGACACAAGGCAATAAATGATTAATTTCTGCGTGAGTAGGTGCAGCTAGAGGACACTGGGGATAGAGCACTGGCCCTGGAGTCAGAAGGACCTGAGTTCAAATCTGGCCTCAGACACTTGATACTTACTAGCTGTGTGACCCTGGGCAAGTCATTTAATCCTGATTGCCTTGCCCCCCAAAAATTCTGCATGAGTGCCACAGGGGTTCAGAAGAAGAAAAGATAACTTCGGGAAAGACTTGATAGAGAAGATGAGACCCGAACTGGGTCTTTAAGGATGGGTAAGATTTAGATGAGGCATTTAAAAGGCTCCATGGATAGAGTGCTGGGCCTGGAGTCAGGAAGACCTGAGTTCAAATCTGTCTTCAGACACTTAGTAGCTGTGCGACCTTAGGCAAGTCACTTCACCTATATTTGCCTTAATCCACTGGAGAAGGAAATGGCAAACCTCTCCAGCAGTTTTGCCAAAGAAAACCCCATGGACAGTATGGTCCATGAGGTCATGAAAAGTCAGACACAACTGAGCAACAAGGATTTAGATAGGCTGATATGGGATGGAGAAGAGCATCTGAGGTAGGTGAAGCAGCATAATTAAAAACAGAGACAGAAGAACGTACAATGTATATTTGAGGGACAGCAAGTAGACCATAGAATCATATAACATTAGCGCTCAAAAGTACCTTAGAAACTTATTTAAATGGAACAAGGCGGTCTATGAAGAGACAGAACAGGAGATAAGGCAAACGGTTGAATAGGTAACTCAGTAACTCAGTCCCCTTGGTAGATGGTTTCTCAATACACTGCTTGAATTCCCTGCTGTTAGAACATTTTTAAAGGGTTACATTTCCAATTTGGTTGACTGAACATCCTGGGCTCACATTCTGTGCCTTTTTTTAAAATAGCAAGCAGTAGCACATTGAAATGGTACCTGGGTTTGGTCTCCATAGCAGCAATTCAGAAAAGACTTCATAGCATCCAGCTGAAAGATACAGAACCATTGTTACCCCCACCTCTATTCGGAGATGAAGAGGGGATAATAAAGAGTAAAATCATTATTGTCACCTCTTCTCACTGCCTGGTTTAGGAGGAAGGGCATCACTGGCATCAGCAGATCCAGAAAGAAGATATCATCACAAAGAAGACCCAAGCAGCCTGATGTAATTGGACCTGAGGCTGACCATGGCAGCAATAAAGGCTGGGAACCACAGACCTCCTTTTTCACTCGCTCCTGACTCCTGGCCCAATAGCAGACAGCACCGGGGATGGGGCTCAGGCAGATCCTGAAAACAGGAAGCCAGGCTCTTCTCTTCCCAGATTTTCAGTAGATGTGGCAAGGGCTTGGTGACTATAATGACTGTAGCACTCTGAACATCAAGCCCTGTCTCCGAAGCATTGACCCAAAGTGATTTAGACACATTTAAACTTTCTCTAGTTTGAATGGATCATCTGAATGGCTCTTAAAACTTGAGATTCAATTTGGGTAATTCTTGATTCCCCAACGGAAGCAGTGGAGTACAATAGAAACACAGGCCTGGGTTCAAGTCCCACCTTTAATACTTGCTACCACTATGATGTTGGGCAAATCACTTAACAGTCCTATGTGACATATAAAAAGTTTGAGAGACATGGTTTCTAGGTAATTACTCATTCTATTAATCATTGCTGACAGATAATTAATAAAAGGGGTCAGTGGTGATCCTGAATGCCAAACACCCCTCATGGGACCCACTTAATGTTTATGTGCCCTTGGAAGAGTTGGTGTTCCTGAGGATAACCGTAGACTCTTGATTGGTTAAAAATTAATGAGAAGAATGAACACCATTATGAGAGCTGGGCTCACTCCAATGAGGGGCTAGGAAACTCTGATCACCCAGTCTTGGAGAAAGAGACTTATCCCTTTATCCAGACTGCCTCTGCCTTGGGCAGTCTAGACAAAAGAGGGGCCACCTCCCCTCAGACCTGGCTAACTAAAACACAATTAGCCAGATTTCACTTTAGATTAAATGCTTTGTGAGGCTTTCTAGTTGGGTAGGGTCTCCCACCCAGGATCCAAAAGTATGTACCCCAGGGATTTGGGCAATCTCATCCATTGGGCAATCTCATCCATCAAAATATCCTTTAGAGACTAAACAATCATAGGTTTCTGAAAAAATCCTGGTCTGAATCCAATAACTGACTACTAATATTAGAGAAATAATCATTTCTCTCACTGAGTGGGGTTGGGCTAGGTGAACCCCAAGGTCCTTTCCAGCTCTAGGTCTCTGATCCTGTATGTAAATAGTATTTTGGGGAGAGTCAATATAGAGATAATGAATCAGAACAATTTCTGAATGGAAAGAGACCAAGATGGCCTGAGCCAAGATGAATGTTTCTTGAAGAATTTAGGGGGATAGGGAAATTAAAAAATATGTGACTAACATGTGCAGTTTGGAAGAAAACTTCCATTTGTATGGTAGAGCAGCCAGAAGACAGTAGTGGGAAGTTAGCAGGAGGCCAGCAGACATTTTGCATATGGACCTTTTAGCAAAAGTTCTTTCTGATGAATGGCATGGCTGCTACTGGCCTTGTATGGCCTTGTGCTCATGCCCATTGCTACTCCTGCCTATGGCCTAACTTCACAGCCCCTCCAGTGGCCTTGAAGTGGTCAGGAAAAGGCCAGGAAGTCATTAATACCCATCTTCTTTTCATTATTATTCTATGGTGTTATTATTGTCATGACTATTATTTCATACTTTGTGACTGGCAAAAATGTGCTAAACACACACACTAAAGGACCAAAGCCTCTGGTGAACAACAAAAGAGAGGCCATATCATTTGCTATCTTCAGCCTAAGGATTTTGCTCCCTGACCACTTCCCTCTCAAGTCAGCAAACACGCCCTACTATGTGCAAGGCATTGTGCTTGGCCCTGGGGTTACAAAAAACTTAAACCAAAGAATTCCTGCCCTCATGTTGCTTATAGTCTAATGGAGGAATACAACATATATACTGAACAGTAAAAAGAAGACATTTGGAGGGAAAAAACAATGGGAGGATTTCATAGCGAAGTCTTCAAGACACTTGAGATAAGCCTTAAAGGAAAATTAGAATTTGAAGAAGCCAAAGTGAGGAGGGATTGTGTTCTAGGTATGGGAGAAAGCTTATGCAAAGGCAGTGAGGGGGAAGATAGGATGTTGAGTTTGAGGAATCCTTCTTGGTCCAGTTTAGCTGGAATGCAAAGTACATAAAGTGGACTAGTATAAAGTATCAACTGATTGAATGGAAGGGATAAAGGAGAGCAAATATTCAAGGAGGAGGTTCTTATTCGGAGTGACTGGGAGGAAGATAATGTCACTGACAGATGTAGATACATTGGTCACATCTTTTAAAAAATGTAGAAAAACAGAAGAAAGTACCCTTCAGAATAAAGCAGAAAAAGGGATGAAATAGACAATTTTGACCATATCAAATTGAAAAGATCTTGGGGAAATAAACCCAATACTACTTGAGTAAGAAGAAAAACTGATTTGGAAAAATCCTTGTATCTAATATCTAAGGTAAAAGATTGCCATCTAAGATATATAAGAAATGCGCACAAATATTGGGGCCTAATAGCTATTCCCTAATAAATAAGTAGGCAAGGAATATAAAGAATCATCAAGAGCCATGTGAAATGTATTCCAAATACCTAATAAAGGGAAGGTAGTAAACAACTGGTATGTGCCAGACAATGCATTAAGAACTTTATAGTGTTATCTCTTTTGATCCTTGCAACAGCCCTGTGAGGTAGGTGCAGTTATTATCCCCATGTCCTGTGAGGTAGGTACAGTTATGTCCATTTTACAGATGAGGAAACTGAGGCAAACAGAGGTCAGGTGATTTGCCCAGGGTCTAATAAGTGTTTGAGGCCGGACTTGAACTCAGCTCTTCCTGACTCCACTCTAGCCATTGTACCACCTAGCTGCCTCTGCATCTGAGAAGAAATTAAAACTAAACCTAAAAAGTTTCTCTTCATTCCCATCAAAGTGGGAAAATAATAATAATAGATGGAAATAGTCAATGGTGATAGGGCTTCCGGGAAATAGACTCACTGATTCTAGAAAACGTTTTGTGAGGAAATTTGCTAAATTGTTTTTATTCTTTGATCGGGTTTTTCTGCTGACTCTGCAAAGGAGGTCATTGAGGGAAGTAACAATCCTATAAATACCGAAGTATTTATAGCAGCGATTCTTACGGTTAGAACAAACTGCAGGCAAACTGGCCTCAATTTTCTCAACAAAGTGGGGAGCCAGGTCATCTGCCAGTATAGTGGAGCTCGGGGGAGATAGAGAGAACTTGAGAGGCAAAGATGTGGAGCAGTCGCTGGTGGGGGAGGGTGATAAAGGACCAATCAAGAATGAGTTAAAGATCGCTATGCAGCAATGAGGACCTTGTTGGGATTAAATAATAGGAAAGGGATTATAAACTCCTTGAGAGCAGGGACTGTCTCTTGCCTCTTTTTTAATCCCCAGTGCTTAGCACAGTGCCTGGCACATAGTAGGTGTTTAATAACTGTTTTTGATTGAATGATTGACTGATTATGGTGGCTCCTGTCAGCACCACTGTACAACTTCTTTCCAAGCATTCAGCATCAACCAAGTAGAATAAGGAAGGAATACGAGTAGGGGTGGCATGTAGGGTACACACCGTGACTGGAAGATGGGACAGGTCTAGGGCAGGCTGAATGTGAAGAGAGGAAAATAAGACCAGAGCACAGGTCTTGGTGGCGACAAAGAAAAGGTTTGAGAGGAACAAGGCAGAGGGAGATGGAAGGATAGGAGATCATGATCAGAAAGGGAATGTTAGAGTTCAAGATTATGAAGACAACAGAGCTAGGGACCATGGTTAGACAGAAGACATCTTTCTAGGTGGTTTAAGTGGAGGGAAGATGCAGATAATAAGATCTGAAGAGTGTGATGAAGTGGAAGGCCAGGGTATAAATAGTGAAGCTCTCACATAAAGAGTAAGAGTAGGAGTAGATAGGAAGACTAAGAACCAGGTACTGAATTTCTTATAAAAAAGCCACAAAGAAAGTTACATACATTTTTCATACCTGGCCAATGTAAGAATTTGTTTTTGCTGCATTAGACACGTATGTATTGAGTGCTCCTTCCTTCCTTCCTTCCTTCCTTCCTTCCTTCCTTCCTTCCTTCCTTCCTTCCTTCCTTCCTCCCTTCCTTCCTTCCTTCCTTCTCTTTTCTTCTTCTTCTCCTTCTCCTTCTCCTTCTCTTTCTTTTTCTTTCTTTCCTTTCTTTCCTTCTTTTTCTTTCTCCTTCCTTCCTTTCTTTTCTTCTCCTTCTTCCTTCCTTCCCTTCCTTTCTTTCCTTCTTTTTCTTTCTCCTTCCTTCCTTTTCTTCTTTCCTCCTCTCCTCTTTCTTTTTCTTTCCTTCTTTTCTTTCTCCTTCCTTCCTTCCTTCCTTCCTCCCTTCTTCCTTCCTTTCTTTTTCTTTCTCTTTCCTTCCTTCTTTTCTTCTTTTTCTTTCTCCTTCCTTTCTTTTTCCTCTCCTTTCTTTCTTTTTGAAGGGGTAGGTAATGGGAGGGCAGCTAAGTGACAGAGCAGACAGAGCACTAGGCCTGGGGTAAGGAAGTCCTGAGTTTAAATCTAGTCTCACATACTTTCTAGCTGTGCGATCCTAGATAAGACACTAAACCTCTGTTTGCCTCAGTTTCCTCATCTGAGAAATGAGGATAATAATAGCACCTTCCTCCCAGGGTTGTTGTGAAGCTCAAATGAGATAATAATTGTAAAGCTCTTAGTACAGCGCATGGAACATAATGAGTGGTAAATAAATGTTTGAAAATACTGTGGCTAATAAAAGAAAAAGAAATTTTTAAAAGAAAGAAAAGATGAAGGAAGAAAATAAGCATTTATTAAGCTATATACTAGTCACTAGGATATGCTCTTTACAAGTATTGTCTCACTTGAACCTAGCAACAACCCTGGGAGGCAGGTGCTATTATCTCCATTTTTCATTTGAGGGAATGGAGGTTTAGTGACTTGTCCAGGATCACAAAGCTAGGAAGGGTCTACAACTGGATTTGAATTCAGGACTTCCTGACTCCAGGCCCAATGCTCTATCCATTGGGCCACCTAGCTACAGAGTTACGTAGAGCTTAGCATATTATAGCAAAATAGATAAGGATAAGGTGATATAAATAGACAGAGTGAAGATTACAGGAATGATGGAGGCAGAGAGAATACCCCAAAGGGGCCCTGTGGAACAGGAAGCAGGCCAACTCCTCCTCCTGGCCCCCTGCACCAAAGAGTGTGGGAAAAGAAATAACCTTGCCTGTTGCCAGGGACGAGGGGTGCAATGTCTTCTGGAGAGAACTGGGGATCCATAAGAGGTGTCAGAAGATGGAAAGAATGTGAAATAAAGAGACGTTGAATGAAGGGAAGTTTATTAACAATGGTGGTAGGGAAGTTTCCCAAGGACTCAGTGGAATGGGCGGGCAAGGGAGGATATGGATTGTGGAGGGGCAGGGTTAAGGTAGCTCACTGACAGCAAAGATTTTTAAATTTTATTTTCTTTTGGTTTTTGTAACCTCGGCACCTAAAATGATGTCTAGCACAAAATAACCACTTAATAAATTCTTATTGATTGATTGATGAGAATTCAAGGAGAGGTAGTCAGGGTTCAAAGGGGTTTTGCCTCAGCTGGTGGTGACTATGAATCCCAGGAATGAAGGAGCAGACAGCATGGCATTGTGGATAAAAAAAATAGTTCCTGGAATATGGAAGGCCTGGGCTCTTCCCATATGGGAAGCCCTAGAACTGACGCTGTATGAATGGGGGATCCCAGGCTTGGCATCCAGAGCAATTCAGTATGACTTTCAGTTGTAGAGGAGCTGCTGATTTGCATTGGCAGAAAGTCCTCCATAGTAATACCCTATACCAGGGCTGTCCAACCTTAGGTTATCTTAGGGCTGCATTAAAATAAAATAATTATTTGAGGGCCGCACCCAGAATGAAAAATACAGTACACTAATAGAAAGTGAGGGAACTCATGTCACCAATATGACAGGCGAAGGTGCGAAGCACGAAAGCAAACACAAAACAACAAAGCAACAACACAACAGTATAAAGGTAGGTACATACTGACTAGTCTGCATCATATAGACCCACAGATGGATTGAAAATTCCGTGTGATATGTTCCATCCATAGTACTGCTTAAAAACACCAAAGAAAACTAACATCAATGAGATTATTTATTAGTGATGGAATCAAAAAATCCAATATGCATTCCATGCAAATTATTATTTTATTTTTTTGCTTGTGAAAATTAAAACCCACAGGAAGGCCGCATAAAATCGCACTGGGGGCCACATGCGGGTTGTATTTTGGACAACCCTGCCCTATACCAATGAAACCATTGGTTTGACCAAAGAAAAAATAAAGTGAGAAGCAAAGAAGTGGAAATCACTAAATAGGGAAAGAGCCAGTTGTTTGGGGTCCCCACCCTCTAGGGTCCTGTGCTGACTAAACATGTTGTGTGTGGTGATTGGGGGACTGGGCAGAATATTCTTTTCCATAGCTTGACACAGTTAACCCTAGAAATCTGGGGGTGTAGGTGGCAAGAAGTTTGGGATGGCCAACTGGGTCAATAAATACCTGGTGATTGGTTCAGATTCCCATCAGAGGCCTTCTTGGAAGGCTTTACAAAAGCATAAGTATGTGTTGAGAAAATCAAAGATGGTATAGAATTTATCATAAGAGCAAGAGAAAATGATTTCACATTATTTAAAGTGATCTGAGGAAAAAGTGAGTTAAGAGTGGGAAAAAAGGATTAATTAATCAGTAAGCATTTATTAAGCACTTACTGTGTGCCAGGTATTGTGCTAGGTGCACAATGCTGTCCTATCAAGGAAGACTAGTGTAGATAAAAGTATAAAAAAATCAATACAAGAGAAATTTATTTGAGGGGTGTAGGAAGGAAAGCACTAATGGGCAGAGGTATCGGGAATGGCTCCATTTAAAAGGTGGACAAATATTAAACAATGGATATTTCCTAAGTCCCATTTGTACAGAATGCTGACCAGCAAGGCCAGCAGCTGACATGCATTTACCCAGGACTCTGTCTTTCTTCCTTTGCCTCCTTAAATTAGCAACAAGTGTTACCAAAGGAAGAAACTGGGATGAAGTCCAGTGGAACCGGCTCATTACCCTTTAAATTGATGGAGGAGAGGATGTAACAAAGGGTCAGAAGTGGATGGGGCAGGCACAGGAAACCTTCATGGTGTCATTTCTGTCCCAATGCAGGATGCAGGAAGGAGAGAGGTCAAAGTGCCAGGAAGTCTAGCACAACAATCAAATACTTCATCAGGACCAATAGGTTTTTAATTGTTTCATTCTTTGTGGCAAATGCTGCAAGATCACTTAAGCGCTGATTGTCTATTGTATTTTCATGAAGGGGGAGAGCCCTATCATTTTTTTCAAGGTCAGCAAATAAGAGTACAGCACATACCGGGTTACATAGGGTTAGGAGTTTGGGGAAGTGGTCAGAGCTTTTTCCAACAAAAGATCTAAAAACGACCAAAGCGCTGGCAGATTCTTTGTATGACCGTGATCCCCCAGCCACCTGCCCCTTTAGGACTTTGAGAGCCAGGTTATACTTTGGTATCTCTCGCACAGGCACGAGCCATGCCCTGGAGTTCCTGGGAGTCCAACTCTACCCCATTAACTGATAGGAATTATAATGACAATATTTACATGCCATTAAGCTTACATAGTACTTTCACACATCTCATTTGATTCTCACCACAGAATAGGCATTATTATTCCTATTTTAGAGATAGAAAACTAAGACTCTGAAAAGTTAAGTGATCTGACTAAGGTCTTATGGCTTAGGAAGTTGGGGAAAGCAGAACTAGGTTGGCTTATGGCTTCTAACTAGTCCAATATTTCTGCCATTGCACTAAATTGTAAGTGGAGTGTATAGGGTGTTCAGGAAGGACTAGTACCTCTGGCATGAGGGCTTGCTGAGCTCTTCTCAGAACTGTCCATTGCCTTTTGCTGGCCGCCTCTTACCCAACTCTCACCTATGGCTCCAAGAAGCTGTAGCATGTGCAGTGGCCACACCCTGGTAAAACTGTCTAGGCAGATGGATAAACCTGTCTGAGGGTAACTGAGTTAGAGGGGTGTCTACTCCAAGCATGTGAAGACTATCCCTGGTGGAACGGGTGGATGAGAACAAGCCTTAGAGTTCGGTCAGACAAAGAAGATACTAAAGTGATCCACTGTTTCCTGGGCCATCACCTGTCATCCTGACTTTTGTCTTGCCATTGGACTTCAATGGCTCCAGAAGAGAGGGTAAGGCTGATGGCTTTGCCCAACTCTGCCTCACTTAAATCCATTGCACATAAGTCAAGATATCACCCCATGAGGTCATTGGTCTTTTATGAAAACAGAGGTCAAGCAACAACAAACTATAGGTAACATCTTCCTACCCAGTGGAACTTATACCATGATTCCGTAGAGTTTCTCCCCTTCCCCAGGAAGTGTGTAAATAATGACAGCTTGACATGCTTCTTTCATAGACCAAATCCTCAATTTGCAGCTTCTTTGGCTATTTCTGAAATTCTGGGTATCGGGCAGTAGAAACTGCAGGGTTCTGGCTCTTATGGACATTTCCATAAGCTGGTTTCACTCCTCCAGTTTTAATTTCTGATCTCTCATGCAATTACAAACACTTATTGAACATCTAAGTATTGGAGATACAAAGACAAAAAAATCAAGGAGCTCATTTTCCAATTGTGCAGACAACACACACACACACACACACACACACACAATAAATACAAGATAATTGTCATGAGAGAAGCAGCTGGTGGGGAGGGCTCAAGAAGTTCTCATGTATGAAGCAGTACTTATTCTGGGCATTGAAGGGAACTGGGAATTCTAAGAGGCTAAGATCATCACCATCATTGCTTTGGCATCTTCAACCTTTTTCCTTAGTCCCCAAAGGTTCCAGGCTCCCAGTTCTTTTAGGGAGCTCCATAGCATAGAACCCCTATAGAGCTTACTAGTAGCAACTATCCCATTACATGATACTTTCAAGCAACAGCACAGAATGTCTTGGGAGGATTAATGAATCATGAAAACATGTACTTTAAAAACAACAAAAAAAAGCTTTCAAACTTTCCTGAGTAAGATACACAAAATCTCGCACGGTTATATGTTTGCTTGGGAGAACAAGCAGAAATGATACCACATGGTGCTGCATACTCAACCTTCAGAATTCCTGAGGGGCCATGGGGATTAAAAAATCTTATATCTCCCCCCAGCACTTAGTGCAGAGCTCTGCTCTCTTTCTGCTTTTATTTGTATTCCTAACACTTAGCCCAATACCTAGAACACAGTAAGTGCTTAATAAATGCTGGTTGTTTTGACTTGACTTTAACATAGGTTGAATTACCTCTCAATTCCTTTTACTCTGGGGTGCTGGAGCAGACCACAGATCCACAAGCACTTCCTTAGCTCAGTGTGAATTCTAGTCACCCCAGCTACCTTCCTCCCCACTCCTTCCCAGTAATATTTAAACTCAGATACTTAAGGGGATCTTCCAAAATCCCCAAGTCCATTTCAAAAGTGTCTTGTAGTTCATTGAGGTGCCATGCATATTGAGCCCCAGAGATAGCCCTGGCTATTACAGAGAAGAAAGGCAAATAAGCAAATTTGACTTTCAGGTACCTGCTGGATTACTTGTGGTGCAGTGGTTAGTGACAAACCTGGATTCAGGAAGACTCATCTTTCTGAGTTCAAATCTAGCCTCAGACACTTACTTACTATCTGTGTAACCCAGAGCAAGTCACTTAACACTATTTGCCTCAGTTTCCTCCTCTGTAAAATGAACTGGAGGAGGAAATGACAAACAACTCCAATATCTTTGCCAAGAAATCCCTAAATGGGGTCATAGAAAGTTGGAAACTACTGAAAATATTTCTATAGTGAATTCAGACAAAATATTTCAGAAAGCAGTTATAGGCACCAACATTGGCCTACGATTTAAATGATTTCTTGTTTTCTTAATGTCAAGCTATAGTTATCTGAAGTGCTATTCTAGCAGAGTATAAACATTAGATTACTCAAAGCAATTAATAGTGCAGAGTTAAGGTCTGGCTCTGCCCCCCACCCCCACCTTTGGGTAATCTCGAGCAAATTGTCTTACCACTCTGAGTTTCATTCTTTTCTGCAAAATGGGAGATTTTGACTGGATTATCTCTAAAATCCCTTTCACCTCTAAATCCTCTGATCACTAGGGTTTCTCCTAGTTTTACCAGTTTGCAATTTCGCAATCCTGTACCATTCGAAAAGTCCTTCTCTTGATCTATCTAACCATTGGATTTACAATCAGTGAGTTAATCTTCCTTTAGACCATAGTGAGTGTCCTCTTTTTTAGGAATCTCCTTAGGATCACAGGATCATTGACTTAGAGATTACAAAATTTAGAGGTTATCGAGTTAGCCCCTACATTTTACAAATGAGAGTGATGTTAAGTGATTCATAGATCTAGGATTTGCACTCAAGTCACTGATTAGAATAACATATTGCTGCAACCAAGCAATGGTGGCTGGCAGGTAAGGGGGAAAAAGAGAGGCTAATCTTAGAAAGCTGGTATCTTTTCCCCCTGCACAGGAGAGTGGGAAAGAATGGCTGGATGGGAAGGGTACTACTATTATACACACTCCCAGCCACACAGTCTCGCCAGACTTAATTAGCTTTTAATTTGTGGGTGATTCTATGAATAAAGAATTTCTAAAAGTAAAACCCTTAAAACAGTAATCCACCCCTCCTCTCATACACATAGCTTGGTGGGAGCAAGGGAGATAGAAGGGAAAGTTGAGTTGATTGGGTCTACATTCATGTTACACTAAACCATACACTTGAAAAGCAAAAACAAAACCATCTCAATGAAAAACCATATCTCCTAAGTGCCAAACTATTTTGAAGAATTGTTTGTCAATATTTTTATTCTTAAATTTTAAACTGAGATCCTTCCTTTACATTCAAACTGATTTAAGGTAGAGAGAATATGTAAAAGAAAATAGATATATGGTAGAAGCAAGTGGAATTCTTAAACTTTTAGTTTCAAAATGGTGGGCTGTTTCCAAAGCTAGCCAAGTTTTCTTACAAATTGGTTCATGCATTGTTTGAACCAGTTATTCTGGTGTTAGAGACTCTACTGGAAATGGTCATATTCACTATGCGTGTAAACACAAGTCTAAACCAACTGAATGTGGGTAAAATCTGCAGTTCTCATATTGGCAGCCTTTCCAGAATGCTTTCTTCATTAGTTACAAATGGATTTACAAATTGTCTTATGCAATGTTTCTAAAGCATCACAATTTCCAAGCAACTCCCAAATATTGAATGACATTTTCATGGCAATACAAAGACAGCTCAATCAATATTTATGAAAGTTTCCAGAAAATTCCATTTCCTGATCAAGAAAAGTATAAAGGAAATGACTCTTAACTACTGAACACATTGCCACAATTATTAGAGATTAACTTAGAATAACTTCAAAGTACCTATATATATCAAGGACAAGAGTTCTTTTATTCCCTTGGCACCAAAGATCTCAGATCATAGAACTTAAAGTTGGAAGGGACCTTAGACATCATTCACCGCAAAGGCTTCATCTCATGGATGAAGAGGTCCAGAGTAGGAAAATGGCTTGTGTTGTTGAAAGCTGGTTTGGCTGGGGGACCAAACATCACATTGGTATGAAGCTCACTCATCTAAAGGCCCATTCCATTGTAAAGCTGATGGAAGGAATCATTCAAGCAGGGCAGCCCATCACAAGACCTAAAATACCATAAATGAAGTCAAGGAACTCAGTACATGATCTGTATTATAAACTAACTCCATTTCTGATAATGAAGCACAAACTAGCACCTGCCCTGATGCTAATTTCTCTTTGGTGGCATTTGGTACAAGTCTTATAATTGTCTTCGAACTGTCCCAAGTGGGCTTACTTATTGAGGTACTAGTAATAGCTCACATTTCCATGGTGTTTATGGATTTCCAAAGTGGTTTCTCCACAGCTGCCCTGTGAGATAGGTGAGGCAAGTCTCAGTATCCCCATTTCCCAGAGAACATAACTGAGTCTCGAAAAGGTCACAGAGCTTTTCAGTATCTTCTGCCTCCAAGTCCAAGTTTTTGAGACAAGATCTCAAAAAAAGATCTGAATAGAAAGCAATGGTACTTAGAATGCTACCGTAAAGAATGGACTGGAGAATAGTAGTAGTATCACAAGGCTCCTCCATAGACAATGAGCCAATGAGATGTTGTGATAGAATCAGCAACCCAGGGATAGAGAAAGTCTAAGTGTGTTTATGTAGGTTGGATAAGAACATAGCTGACATTCAATAAATATTTGATTGATTGATAAGAACTGAAATCTGAGAAACAATATTCCCTACCCTCTCGCCATCTTGGGGAGAGTCTTATCAGCACCCTTGCTGCCTAGATCAGAAATCATACCCTGAAAGTTAACTCTCTCATCTCCAGAATTTCCACTCAGAGAGTCCTACTTGGTGACTGTCTTGAAGGTGGCTTGCTGTTTCAGGCAGGGGTCAACTATAATTCATTTCACTCTCTAATCCCATCCCCCTGCCTTGACAACAGTCTTGCCATCCTACCCCTCCCTGCCCCAATGTTTTCTGATTCTGTAATCAACTCTGCTATTTTTTCCTGGATAGTATGTGATGATTTAAATAATAATCATAGTAATAGCTAACATTTACATAGCACTTACTACATGCCAGCTACAACGTTAAGTAGTTTACAATTATGATCTCATTTGATCCTCACAACAAGCCCGTGAGGTAGGTGCTATTATTATCCTCATTTTACAGATGTAGAAACTGAGGAAAACAGAAGGTAAGTGACTTGGCCAGGGTCACACAGCTAGTAGATGTCTGAGGCTGGATTTAAACTCAGGATTTCTTGACTTCCGACTAGGCGTCCACTATGCCACTTGGTTACCCTTGCAGTCTCACTGTAACTTTCCAGACCAAAACGTACCTCCCTGGACACCACCTTTCTCTGGATGTTTTCTCCCCCTGCTAATAACAAGTTCCTTGGAGACAGGGACTGATGGTGCACTTTTATTTGCGGTCCCAGTACACAGCACAATACTCAGCATATTGTAAGCACTTACTAAATTACTTTCACTCATTCATTCACTCAGTATCGTGAACTGAGATTGGAAAGCCCAGAAGGTGTGTAGAAAATCACAAGATTAGTAAAGGTCGAAGGGGAAAATGAACCTAGAAGTGACATTTGTTGTAAAGGCAACACAGGCTGAGTCAATTCTTGAGCTGTGGAGGAAAATGTCGCATCCCTATCTTCCAAAATATGTAGACTGCTAGTATTTCTTTAGTCAGCTCTTTAGCTTCTTGGTATTTTAGAGAACCTACGGTGTTGATGGTACTTCTCATAGGAATTCATGATACTTCATACTTCTATACTACTTTATATCAGCAGCTCTGCTTGGCTGGACTCCCTGGAACCACATGCCCTTCCTCCCCAAGCCCCTGAATAAGCTGATCATCTGAAATCTCATCACCATGAAGAATGGATACTCTACATCCTCTCAACTCACCCTCAGTGCCTCTCCCATCCGGAGGACTGGAATATGGAGCACTAAACTCCTCCCAGCAGGTACTCCTTGTTCAGCCCCACCCCCTTTACAGCTTGCTTTTGTGTGTTATTTTCTGCCAATAAGACTGTAAGCTCCTTGAGGGAAGGCAGAGATTATCTCTTTTTCTTATCTGTATCCCCCAGACCTTACCACAGTGCCTGGCACATGCTAGGTGCTTAATAAATGTTTATTGAATTTAAATATGAAATTATACTTAACTTATTCTTTCATGAAAGAATAAGGCCCAAATCTGAGCTTTGTGAGTGGGAAGACAGTGTTGGAATCATTTACAGGTAATTTTTTTCTGGATTCTAAAATTCATAGGTGTTTGAGTTAACGATGAATGCTTCAGCACTTCCGTGGCTATGCATAAACATCTACAGGCAAAACATCAAGCACTCTGTTTATCACAGCTGTATGAAAGCCAAAAAAAACTGTTTCTACCATCGAGCATCAAGATTTCTCTTTCTAAGTCTACCATCCAAAACACCCTGAGTCGAAGTCATTCCTTTAGTGCTACCTTCTGGAATGTCATACACCCATTAAGTTTCCACTAAGGTTACTGAGGTTTGGAAAAATCAAAATTAAGGGAGCTCGGGGTCAATTGATAAGCTTGGGAAGTCCAGTTGCAATCCTTTATTTAAAGGCAAAGTTTTCTTTCTTTGAACAATGAATGTAAAAGCCAAATGTTCATTTTTGGCCAAAGCACTGTAAGTGTTGTTTGCCAGTTGGGATTACGATGGACCCAATTTTAGCCATGTGCCATGATTGTTAACTAAGAGGATTAAAAACAACAATGACAGAGTGTCACCTATATTTTACTAACATATCACACAGAACAGAAGTGGCTCAAAAAGGGGTCAGCATTTTCCCAGTGAATTGGTCTCCACAAATCTTCCCATGATACCAGCCCCTCACACAGAATTCCCAAGGTAGCAGGGCACTGTGGCTTCTTTCCACTCTTGGGAAGGAAAAGAAGAAGAAAGTTATCCCAGAGGTCTCTAAGTAAATACCTGATTACCCTCTCAAGTGGACTCCATTTCCCATTTCCATGCACTTGGACAGGCTGTCCCTTATATATATATCCCTCTCCACCTCTGGCTCTTAGAAATCCTCATTTTCTTCAAAGTTTAGCTCAGAAATGAAACAGTAAGGCAATAATAACAATGTAGATGATGATTGTCAAAATGCCTATGTAGTTCTGTATCATAAAGTATATGAGACTACTCTCCACATAGGAGGCAGAAGCAAACCATTTATTTAGACATCAGAGAACCATATCCCATAATCAAATGCTCAACTCCCACAGCCAGTCAGTCCACTTCATCATAACAACAAGGAACCCAAAACATTCAGTACAGAAAATCACAACATGGAGCCTCAACATCCTAAAACCTCTCAACCCCCCTGCTGGAGTCTTCCCAAAACAAACTCACAGTACAGCTAAGTCAGCCCATTCAGTTCTAACAATAATGAGGATAGCCCTTAGCAGCCACCAGCCACCACACTGTCTTTTTCTGTGACATAACTTCCGTTTCCCATCAGGAAGCTCCTCCTACCATGTAACTTAGGTTTCCTGTGATGTAAGCAGGTCACATGGCCTATTAATGGGTGGGAAAGATCTTCAAATCAAAATGGCTAATACAAGATACCATCAGATACCAAGGCCTTTCCTGATCCTCCCCCACTCTACCCCCATCCCTCAGATTGTTAGTTCTTCCCTTTCCAAAGAAACCCCAACATTATACTTACATATGTATTTTATCTATAGTTTACATACATGTCGATTTTGTCTAACCTGGAAGAATTAAGGTTTTTGAGGGCAAGGATTGTCTTGCCTTTGTATTTGTATTCTCAGTGCTTAGCACACGCTTAGACCTTAGCAGGAATTTAGTAAATGTTCACTTGAGTGGAGACAATTCAGGCAAAAATCTTCTGAGATCTAGTCTGTGTTAGGAAGAAGGGACTACAGTTGTCCCCAAATAAACTTGTCCTATGAGGAAAACAGAAAGTCTCTAATTTTTTTTTCTAGGACCTTTTAAGTATAGGCAGAATAGGCAGTTGATTCCATGGGGTGGTATCAAGGATATCCCAAAGACCTAAAAGTGGTGAGGGAAAGTCACCCTCAGATGGTAATTAATACCTGAAATTCTACTTTCACTCCTTCACTCATTTAGCCTAGGACTCTGATCCATCAATAAAGTGCAGGAATAGCCAGAGGGATGGTGCAGTCAATTTGAACTGGCTGATGAGAGCCGATTGTTAAATTTTCATGAGAGCATTTATAGGAAATCAGGAAACACTACAAATTAGGGCTTGACTTATTGTTTTATTGATTCTTAACACCTAAAAAAATAAGGGGAAAAAATGGTAATAATGTACATCAGTGGCTTCAAACTCAAGTAGAAACAGATCCATGCAGCCCACATGTTGAATTAGAAAACCACAAATTGACATTATCTATGTTGTGTTATATTTTTATTTTTGTTAAACATTTACCAATTACATTTTAATTTGGTTGGGGACAAGAATTTTGTAAAGCTTTCTGTAGGCAAACTGAAAATCTGACACCTTTGGTTTAGATTAAACTTGAAAGTGTTTTACCAACGTTTTCTTTTAAGAGAGCTAGTATTTACCAGCATACCTCACTTAACACCATGAAATGTTCCCTTAAAAATATAATAGAAGACAACAGTTACACAGGATCATCAGGTTCCATAGAGATTATTTTATAAATGTTATATTAGCAATCAGTGGTTTCTTGACCTTAATGAAGGCTTTACTTCTACTTTATTAATGACTGTTTGCAATGAGTTTAACCAGAGCATTATATGAGTAGGGGACAGATCACTGGGCTTGAGGATAAGAGACATAGGTTTGAATTTCAGCCCTATTCCTGTGTGACCTTTGGCAAGTCATTAACCTTCTCTGGACCTCGTTATTCAATGATTTCTAAGGTCACTTTTAGCTCTAGATCCTGTGAATGTTGCCTGGAAATGTGACCGCATTGCCAGTTTTGGGAGCAATACTTCTTTTTGCTAGCATCAGTCATAAATGAAGGTCTAGGAACAGGTATAAATAAGAGGATGAGAAGAGAGAGTAAGCCTGGCACTGGGCCCACAAAAGGGGTTCCAAAGAGATTGCACAAAAATTTTTTCAAGTATGATTTTCATGATCGTTATTTCCTGGAAGGGAAATCTGCCTTGCCAAAATACCCCTAGTCGTTTGCACAGATCTCTAGTCTGAGCGAGGAAGCGTTTTGAAGCGACACTGTCCTAAAGAAACCATGCAAATCCTCTTTTATCATTAGTACTTGGCCACTGTTTAATTTCCTTTAGTTACAAGCACGTTTCTTTGGGGTCCTGGTTTTATGGTCTGGTGCTCAATTGAAGGGCTCTGAGAATGGATTAATGAGAATGACTCACAGAGTATTAGAGCTGGAAGGAATCTTAGAATTCTGTCATCTAGCACAAGCCCTTACTTCATTCAGGGGCAGGGAACCTGTGGCTTTGAGGCCACATGTGGTCCTCTAGGTTCTCAAGTGTGGCTTTTTGACTGAGTCCAAGTTTTACAGAACAAATATTTTTATTAAGGGAATTTGTTGTGTGAAGTTTGGATTCAGTCCAAAGGCCACACATGAGGACCTAGAGCCACACATGTGGGCTTCGAGGCCGCAGGTTCCCCACCCCTGTATAGATGTTGAAACTGAGGGCTAGAGAGACTAAGCATCTTGCCAGAGCTATGCCTGACAATGCGCCAGCCAGAAGAGCTAAGACAAGAAACTATTACCTGAGTCTTAACACAGTGGTCTTGCCAGGACATGACATTGCCTCTCTTTCTGGGAGTATATGTGGCCCATTATCTTTACTTATTTATTTTTAGTTTACAACATTCAGTTCCACTAGCTTTTGAGTTCCAAATTTTCTCCCCTTCCTTTCCCTTCCCCCTCCCCAAGATGGCATGCAGTCTGACATAGTCTCTATATACACATTCACATTAAACATATTTTCACATTAGTCAGGTTGTAAAGAAGAATGAGAAACAAAACAAAACAACAAAAAAGAGAGATAGCCAATAGCATGCTTCAATCTACATTCAGACTTCGTAATTCTTTCTCTGGGTGTGGACAGCATTTTCCGTCATGAGCCTTTTGGAATTGTCTTAGAATCTTGCATTGCTGAGAAGAATTAAGTCTATCAAAGTTAGTCATCACACACTGTGACTATAACTGTGAACAGTGTTTTGGTTCTGGTCCCCTCACTCAGCATCAGTTCATATAAGTCTTTCCAGGCTTTTCTGAAGTCTGCCTGTTCATCATTTCTTACAGCACAATAATATTCCATTACATTCATATACCACAACTTGTTTAGCCATTCCCCAATTGATGGGCATCCCCTCAATTTCTAATTCTTGGCCACTACAAAAAGAGCTGCTAGAAATATTTTTGTACAAGTAGGTCCTTTTCCCATTTTTATGATCTCTTTGGGATACAGAGCTAGAAGTAGTATTGGTGGGTCAAAGGGTATGCACAATTTTATAGTCCTTTGGGCATAGTTCCAAATTATGCAGCCCATTATAACCAGTCACTTCCTAAGTACTATAAGTTAAAATAACAACAAATGATCTTTTACATTTACAAGTTGAAGAAACTGGCACGGAAGTGTTAAATAACTTGCCCAATGATCAATGAAGCATCAAAGGTAAACCAGGATTGGCCCTTTGAGCCTCTGCTAAGTGCCCCGAGGCCCAAATACAAGAACGAAATGTGAAACTATGGAAAGACTACTGGACATGGAGCTTCCTAAGTATGAAATTAGAGCACCTGAATCTGAATGCCATCTCTGTCCCCTATTACTTGTGTGAACTTGAGTCCATAATTTCACATTTCTGAGCCTCAGATCCCTTATCAGTGAAACAAAAAAGGTGTACTAGATCTCTAAGGTACTTTGCAGTTCAAGGCCCTACGGAAGCAAAAAGGGCAGGTGAATAGCATGGTATTCTATTTCATTCTTGTAATAGCATTATTGTCACGAAAATAATCCAAATCGATTTGGCAAAGTGATGGTACTAAGTGTGATACTGAGCCCCTTAAATAATACAATGAAGGAAATCTCAGCATCTTTTTTAGAAAACTCCTTTCTTTTCTTAGGACACCTTCTATTTCTCATAGTCCAATCAGAAAATGTCCCAAGGCATTTAGACGTGTTGTAACAACCTTCCTTACATATTAACAGCATAAATGACTACCTAGCTAGTGTAATTTCATGGATAGTTTGTTGTTGTTTTTGTTCAGTTGTGTCTGACTCTTTGTGACCTCATTTGTGGTTTTCTTGGCAAAGGTACTGGAGTGGGTTGCCACTTCCTTCTGCAGCTCATTTTATAGATGAGGAATTGAGGCTAACAGGGTTAAGCATCTTGCCCAGGGTCACACAGCTAGTAAGTGTCCGAGGCTAAATTTGAACTCAGTTCTTCCTGACTCCAGGCCCAGAGCTCTATTATATCACCTAGCTGCCCTAGGAAAGCCCTAATATGATTTCTCTCTCTTTATGCCATCAATCTTCCTGTACCCTTTGACCCCCCCTCCCCAAAGTTCCATAATCAGCTATTCAAATATTTAGTTTAAGGCATAAATCCTTCAGATCCTTTGAGATTTCCAAGAGATATAATACTTGAAATTCCTATCAGTCACTTATATTTTAGTATGAAATAATTGCACAAAAGATTTTGGTGGGTGAGAGAAAGCTCGAAGACACTAAGTATCTGGGGAATGAGTGGTTGCTGCGATAAAGGGCACATAGGGCTCAGAGTCTGAAACACAAACTACCAACATCATAGTTTTGTCCAAGGCTCACTTTGACTCTGACTTGGAGCCAATCTGAACCACCTGAAAGAACACAATTCAAAGGAGTCTGTCATTGCCTAGTCTACAAAATATTTTTCTAATTAAAGAAAAAAAATTGTTGTTCTGGAGTCCTTTAACTGTATGTCTAATCAGAAGGCAAAGGATAATAAATAGTACTGGTCCTTTCAGGCCCACTCCCTTCTTAGCAAAACAACATTGGAATTCTGTTTGATTTTTTTTATCTTTACCTTTATACTGCCAGTGCCTAGTAGATGCTTAATAAATACTTGTTGACTGATCGATCTGACCCTGCCACAGGATAAAGTGGCATTGAGAAAATTAACTAAAATTATTTGGGATTTACCCAGACTGTCAGTAGCATACCTTGGCCCAAACCAAATGACCTAAAATAATTTGGAATTACCAGAAACTTCCCCATTAATTATGATGAACCTTACCCTTGTACCTATAATCAGATGGTATTGTTGGGGATTATGAAGTTTTCAAGGTAGTAAACAATGGGAATGAAGT
>CM053622.1:316040469-316070299 GCA_028646595.1 Phalanger gymnotis | reverse complement strand
CCTTTCTCTTTCTCTCAATACACTCCTCTCTCACCCCTTAATTTCATTTATTAGATATCATCCCTTCATATTCAACTCACACCTGTGCCCTCTTGTCTATGTATGTATGTATGTATATATGTATATATATATATATGTGTGTGTGTGTGTGTGTGTGTGTATGTGTGTGTGTGTGTGTGTGTGTGTGTAATATATATAATTTCTTGAAAGATTATGTGTAGGCTTTTTTTTAAATAATGGCTTTCGGGTAGTCCAATAATTTTTAAATTTTCTCTCCAGGTCAGTTTTTGTTTCAGTGAGATATTTCATATTGTCTTCTATTTTTTTCATTCTTTTGGGTTTTTTTAATTGCTTCTTGATTTCTCATGAAGTCAATAGGTTCCATTTGCTCCATTCTAATTTTTAAAGAATAATTTCTTCAGTGAGCTTTTGGACCTCCTTTTCCATTTGGGCAGTTCTGCTTTTTAAAGTATTCTTCTCTTCATTGGCCTTTTGGACTTCTTTTACCATTTGGCCTTGTTTGTTTTTTAAGATATTGTTTTCTTTAGTATTTTTTGTGTCTCCTTTACTAAGTTGTTGACTGGTTTTTCACGATTTTCTTATATCACTCTCATTTTTCTTCCCAATTTTTCCTCTACCTCTCTTACTTGATTTTCAAAATCCTTTTTGAATTCTTCTATAGCCTGAAACCAATTCATGTTTTTCTTAGAGGCTTTGGATGTAGGGGCTTTGACTTTGTTGTCTTCTTCTGAGTATGTGTTTTGATCTTCCTTGTTATCATAGTAACTTCCTATAGTCAGGGTGTTTTTCTGTTGTTTGCTCATTTTGCCAGCCTATTAGTTGACTTGCTCATTTTGCCAGCCTATTAGTTGACTTTTAACTCTGTTAAAGTAGGGCTCTGCTTCCAAGGTGGAGAGCACACTATCCCAAGCTTCAGGGGTTTTATTGTAGCTATTTTCAGAGATACTTCTGGGGACATGTAAGTTTCCAGTTCTTCCAAGGTGGTATGATCTAAGGAGAGGTGTTTACTACTCTCCTGGCCTGCACTCTGGTCTGCGAGCAACCACAAGAACTCTTTTCTGCCCTGGCATTGTGAGTAGGGTCCCCCCCTCCACTGTGGGCACAAGTTCTGGTGTGCTGGTGCTCTTTCTTGCCCTGGGACTACCACCCAGGACTGTGACCTGGATCTGAGTAGTGGCAAAGCAAAAGAGTCCTACCTCAATGCTAGGAAAAAGACCCCTGTAATCTCCTTCTGACCATTTGTTCGATCCCTTTACTGTCTGTGGTCTGAGAGCTTCTGCAGCAGCAGCAGCAGCAGCTGCTGCTGCTGCTGCTGCTGCTGCTGCTAATTCAGTCACTCCCAAGGCCTGCTCCTGGTTTCCTGGGGCTGGGGCTGCACTGGCACGACTGCTCTCTACTCCCCCTGGGGTGACAGACCCTTCCTGCTGACCTTCTAAAACGCCTTTGGGGCTGAGAGGTTTGGAAATCACCACTGCTGCCAGTGATTCAGTCACCCCAAGGCCTGCTCTGGGTTTGCTGGGGTCCAGTCTGTACTGGCATGACACATATTTGACTGTGCTCCTCTCTCACCTGGTGCAACAGACTTTTCCTGCCAACCTTTCAAGTTGTCTTGGGCTGGAAATTTTTTTCATTCTGTCTTTATTGTGGGTTGTGGGTTCTGCTCCTCTAGAATTTACTTACAGTCATTTTTAAAAGGTATTTTCTTGGGGAGAGTTCAGGTGAGTCCCTGCCTTTATTCCACAATTTTAGCTCCACCTCACCTGTTTGCCTTTCTTTGGGCAAACTGTTGGCTCAACATACTGAAGCCAAATCAGTTTAGTTCACTGCAACTCAAAACTCCCAAGCTCAAGAGATCTACCTGCCTCAGCCTCCCCAGTAGATGGAGTTTGCAGGTGTCTATCACTACACCCAGGTAGACTCCATTTTACAGATGTGAATCTTCTCTAGTGACTATGGAATGCATGGAAAAGCCCCTGGACAAGTGAGAGGCAGCAGGAAGTACTAGCTAGACCTCGGACTGGAACTAAAGAAAGGATTGTTAAGATGCAGGGACTAGGACAGTTAAGTTTTATGAGTATTATGCCATCCCCTCAATCTCTCCCTGCTTCTGGAGAAGGGAGTTGGGTAGAGAATCCCACAAAGGGGAGATGGGTTCTCATTCAAAGGGAATTATTACTCTTTCTTTTCCATCAGATTAAAACTTCAGAGCTGGAAATAAAGTCTAGATAGTCTTCATTTTACTCCTTCATTTTCTAGATGAGGAGCTATGACAGAGAGATGTTAAATGGCTTGGCCTATATCATATAAGTAGTAAGGAGCAGAGCCAAGATTTGAATCCAGGCCCTCTGAATCCTAAGCCAAAACACTTTGCATTGTACCATGTACCCAAGACTAACATTTATTTCTAGTTCAGTAATGTCCTATTAGATATTTGATAAAATGCTAACAAGAATTCTAAGCAAGAAAGGTAATAGCTATGCCAGGAAGAAGAAAATGTTTGTTAAGTGGTACAAACCCAGCTTTGGGAGGAGATTGAGAAATGGGCTGTGAGGTGGCTCCATAGAGTATTGAGCCTGAAGGCAAGAAGACTCATCTTCCTGAGATCAAATCTGGCCTCAGACACTTATTAGGTTTATGACCCTGGGCAAGTCACTTAACCCTGTTTGCCTATGAGCTGTAGAAGGAAATGGCAAACCACTCCAGTGTCTCTGCCAAGAAAAACCCAAATGGGGTCATGAAGAGTTGGATATGATCGAAATAACTGAACAACATAAACTAAATAAAATATGCTGGATGTGTATGTGTGTATATACATACAAACACACATGCATGTATATGCATATTTATTTATATAATACATGCAAACACAACGTAGGAAGAAAAACCATTTATTGAGGTCAGGGACAATTCTTCTTTTTTTGTTTTCATTTCTCCAATGCCTAGAACAATGGCTTTCTTCCCCCTCCATGTAGTGGGAAAGTGGCCAAGACTGACCAGACCGAATCGTTCTGTCCCTTGAATGATGGTATAGATAGAATCACTGAGATGCCACATCAATGCCATTCCTGTTTATATGTATCAAACTAAATGTGTCCTTCTAACTTACATATAATCGCTATGTTGGTGCAAGCTTAGAATTATCCTATCTCAGATTAATGCCTCTTGGAAGTGTGTCAGTCTACTTCTAATTATAAAATATTGCTATCCCCAAATGCCTCTGGAGTTGTGGTCAGAGCTGAATGTGTGTTGTCACAAGACAATGTATGCTTTTCAAGACCAGAATCAAACTACTAGGACTCAAAGCAGTAGGAGAGGGAAGAGGCGTATGGCTCTTTAGTGTCCTTTGTCCATCAAATCAGTTTATATACTATCAATAAACCATAATAGTTAGATACCTTAGTGTGGGTCTTTGTCTCTATCTCTTGAAATCCCAAAATAGACAAGAGGACTGACCTCCATCTAAGCTAATCTTATAGCTAGGGTACATGATGTTTACAGCAAATTATCTTCCCTCATCCATCCACTCTACCAAATAACTCCCCTAAAAGACTAATCTCTTTATCTCACTAGCCTAACAAATTACAGAAAAATTAACCACAAAACTTTGTGAAGAAGTTAGTCAGTTTTACTAGGACATCAAGTACATGTTTACTATTTCTACATTAACAAAAATGTATGTCTTAGCATTATGAGAACTTGCTTATTTATGAACTATATTTACTAACAGTTCAGAGAATTCTAGATCTGACTCAGTGCATTTTCCTCTCTCTCCATATGCAATATCAGATTAAATGTCTTCCTTTTCTTCCCTTCTGGATGATTCATGATCATCAGAATGAACAGCCAATATCATTGAGGTATATTGAGGTTGTTTGTGCCAATACTAAATGATGCCAACTTGGTATGTATGATGGCTTTCCTCTATCAGGATATGAGCTGGTACTGGATTCCTATAAGTATGCTTCTTTCTACCTCCTCTCTGCCCCACAACCTTTCTAACTTGCTGCTTCAGAGCTGCTACGGCCTGGGACATCAGATAACCAAGACAGAATAAACATAAAAGAAGAGTATATAAATTCACTGTGAAGGCCTGGGGGACTTTGCCATGAAATAAGCATGTAAACTTTAGTGCGTGAACTTTGAGGTATCATTTTTGATTGCTTAGGGTAGTTTCCTTTCAATATTCTAGATAATTGAAATTGCTAATATACATGACTTTTGGAGAAGTGAAACATTATCTCTCTTTCTCTCTCTCTCTCTCTCTCTTTCACACACACACACACACACACACACACACACACACACACACACACACAGAGTCCTAAAAGGAAGAGTTAATTCAACTGAAGAAAATATATATGACTGGGGTTATCTAGATGGTTTGTCTAAATTGATACAAATTTATTCAATTAATCCAAAATTTATTTGCCAGAAACATTGCAAGTCTAATTAAAAGTCTAATCTAAAAAAGAATGAGAGAAGGAAAAGACTGCCTAGGTATATGCATGCTAGACACCACACATAGTAGCATCATGAAGGAAGAAAAACAGTAGTGGACATCCTTAGAAGTTCACAGAAGACAAGATCCAAGAATGAAGCCAATAATAAAGGCCCCTGGCTTAAATGTTGATATGCAAATGCCCCATGTTTAGGTGATAGCCTATTTCTAATTGTGGGAGAAAGTAGTCTCACAGTGATCAGAAAGAAGTAAAAATTCACAATTTATGACCCCATTGTGACAGACTAGATAAGAATCAGAAATAAATGAACTCAATTACCCAGGGTTTGATAAACTTAAGAACTTAAATTACTTGAGGAAAGAACTCCCTACATGACAAGAACTATTGGGAAAACTGAAAAGTAGTTTGGCAGAAAATAGGTTCTGACAAATACCTTACACCATGCACAATAACAAAATCACAATGGTTACATGACCTAAATACGTAAGATCACATAATAAAAAAAATTGAAAGAAAATCACAATAGGAACCTTCCACAGCTATAGTTAGTAGAGAGAGGCAACCGCAAAAGATAACTGGATAATTTTAGTTGTATGAAATTAAAATTTTTGAACAATAAAATCAATGTAACTAACATGAGAAGCAAAAGGGCCAACTGGTGGGAAAAAAATCTCTGCATCAGATATGTCTGATAAAGGTCTGCTATCTAAGACATATAGGCAACTCACAGAAATTTACAAGACCAAGGGTCATTCTTCATTGGGTAAGTGATCAAATACCAATGATCAAACATCAGTTGCAAACTATTATTGATCATATGCAAGATTGCTTTAAATCATTACTAATAAGAACAATTCACATCGAAACTACTTGATGTTTTACTTCACATTCAGCAAATTGGCAGAGATGACAGAAATGGAAATGGACAATGCCGGAAAGACAGACACAATTGGAGGTGAAACTATGGCTTGCTCTAGCCATTCTGGAAAGCAAATTGGAATTATGCAAAGTAAGTCACTAAACTTTCTGTGACCTTTTTTGTCTGTGTCAAGGACCCCTTTCAGAAATTGGTCCCTTCTGACTAGGGCATTAAGGATGGTAACCAGAAAGAAGGAAGTGACACAAAATTCTCACCTGCCTTCTTTCTCTGAAAGGCTATGGAAGTTGACAACGAAATATTTGCTTTTAACAAAGAAAAACAAAGTAAAACGTTATTGCCAAACAGTAGAGACTTCTGGATGGGTCCCAGAGCTGAGGAAGAATTTAGTCTTTAACAAAGGGAAACATTAAAACTTTTTTTATTAAGATTTTTTATTTTTAGTTTACAACACTCAATTCCGCATGATTTTGAGTTCCAGATTTTCTTCCCCCCACCCCCCAAGAGGGCATGGAATCCAATATGTCTTCTACATATAACTTTGCACTGAATTTATTTACACAATAGTCAAGTTGTAAAGAAGAATTATGACCAATGGAATGACTCATGAGAAAGAAGAAACAAAAACAAAACAAAAAGAAAAACAAAAGAGAACCATTTTCAGAACAATGTTTCTAAACGTGAAAAATAAAATACATAGAGTTCCTCTATGAAATAGTTACAAAATTTTTAAAAAATTCATAGACCCCTGGTTAAGAAACCCTACTTTCTGCACCCTTTGACTCTAAGATCCCACTAGACATTATTCCTTAAGGAGGTAAAAAAAAAAAAGAGAGAGGGGGGTAGCTAGGTGGCGCAGTGAGTAGAGCATCGGCCCTGGATTCAGGAGGACCTGAGTTCAAATCCAACCTCAGACACTTGACCCACGTACTAGCTGTGTGGCCTTGGACAAGTCACTTAACCCCAATTGCCCTCCCCAAAACAAAAAAACAAAACAAAACAAAAAAGGCGGGGCAGCTAGGTGGTGCAGTGACTAGAGCATCGGCCCTAGAGTCAGGAGGACCTGAGTTCAAATACAGCCTTAGACACTTGAAACACTTACTAGCTGTGTGACCTTGGGCAAGTCACTTAACCCCAATTTCCCTGCCTTCCCCCCCCCGCAAAAAAAAGAGAGAGAGAGAAAGAAAAGTCCTTTATGCCCCAAAATATCCATAGCATTCCTTTTTATAGTAGCAAAGAACCAGAAACAACAATAGATGTCCATTGGTTACAGAATAACTAAACAAATTATGGTGCACATATGTAATACTGTGATGTATGTATGTAATTATATGATACTGTATTATTGAGTAGCACTGTATGATAAGAACTGGTAAATATGAACAATATGGAGAAGCGTGAGAAGACAAACGAATTGATACAAAGTGATGTAATAGAACTAAGAAAACAATACACACAATTACAAGTTTCTTTCCAATTGGGAATAGTAACACAGTAAACCTAAACACCACATAATTATAATGAACAGGATTGTCCCCAAAGAAGAGATGAAAAAATGCACCTCCATCCTTTGCAGAGGTGTGGGAACCATGAGTGTGGACATTGCATATACTGTTAAACTGAGTTGATATACTGGTTATTTTTTCTGAACTCATGTTTTCCCCTTAAAGAGATGGCTCTCTGAGTAAAGGAGAAGGGAAGATATATTTGGAAAATAAACTGATGTAAGAACAAAAGATATTAATAAAAACGAAGATAAAATCCCACTAAATTCTAAAAGAAAAATAAAACAGAATAGAAATTCACATGCTGCAAAGTATAAAAGCAGAGATGGAATACAAGAAGCAACCACTGTGGGTCTGTTGGCTGGAGTGGTTCCTCCCAGCTCACAGAAGCAAGTTTAGAGGCTGTACTTTTGAGTGGTAAGTGGCTGAAAACAAATGTTGGGTGGTGAGTTGTGTGTGCTTGTGTTTAGAAATTGAGGCTGGGGATTTTTTTTTTGGAAGCTCATTGTGGTGGCTTGGAAAGCATGAGGTGGTTGGTGAATCATTGCCAGAGAAGGATTGGAGCTGTTCCAGGTGTAATTGTATTATGGTGGAGGCACAGCAAACTCTGCCCAGAAGCAAACTGGAGGCAGCCAATAGGGGAACTCTGGAGGGAATTCGGAGAACATAGTGGTGAGACCCAGATGGCTTCCAACAAGTAAAGGGGCAATAGATAAAGAATAGGGAGTCAGAATAAAAAAATACTACAGATAAAAAGGAAATGACTAGAGACAGATCCAGATCTGATGCAGACAATGTATCCAATGTAAATGAATGGTAGTGAGGGAGTTATGTGGGTATGTGTGCAGGAGAATAGCAAAAGTGGATGCAAACCAGTAAGGTACTGTGTTTCCCGCTACCCAATTAGAACGTGAACTGTGGTAATTGCTTCATCAGATACTGATGGGGAGAGGAGGAAGCTTTCTCTTCACCCCAGGTCTGAGTGAAAGTAGTTAAGGGTTCTATCCTTAGGTCAAAGTGGGGAAGGTGCTGAAGGAGAGACCAGTTTACTAAAAAAATCATACAGCCTCTGGGGAGGCAGCATGGGTGAACCAAAGCGTGGGCTTTGACAAGGCTCCCAGACTCTCCAGACAGATACTGAAATCTGAGAAAGCCTCACTTTCCAGGCATAATGTTTGTTCTGATTTTGATATTTTTTTCCTTCTCCTGAGATACAAGGGAGCAGGGAGAATAGTGCTGGAATGCTGGGACATGGACAGCTAGGTGGTACAATGGATAGCGTACTGGGCCTGGAGTCAGGAAGACCTGAATTCAAATCTGGCCCCAAATCTGTGAGCCTGACCTATTTGCCTCAGTTTCCTCATCTGTAAAATGAGCTGGAAAAGGAAAGGGCAAAACCACTCCAGGATCTTTGCCAAGAAAACCCCAAATGGGGTCACAAAAAGTCAGAGAAGACTGAAAAACAGCTGAAAAAGAACAACAAGCTGGGATATGGAGGAACAATGATAACAAAGCAACATCTGACCTGGGAACAGGAAAATCAGAGCTCGTAGGGACCAAACCTTCACCCTGCTTGTACTATACTTGGTTAACACCAAGGTCCAAATCCTGAAGGTGCAAAGCAAGTAGCCATTCATGTTATGTTAGGTGGCACAGTGGGTACAGCATAGGACCTGGAATCAGGAAGACCTGAGTTCAAATACAAGCTTAGATGCATACTGGCTGTGTGACTCTGGGCAAGTCATTTAACCTCTGTTTGCCTCAGCTTCCTCGTCTGTAAAATGGGGATACTAATAGCCCCTGCCTTCCAGGGTTATTGTGAGGATCAAATGAGATAATTGCAAAGCACTTAGCACACTGTACCTGGCACACAGTAAGTGCTATGTGAATGTGAGCTATTGTTATTATCTCTTATGTGAGATAATTTGAAGGATGCCAGGAAGACTCACCTGTTCGAAACTACCTCCCCATCCCATCCCTGATACATTAAATCCTACCAGTAGAAGTTTATTCTTTTGATTGATTGTAAAAAAACTGTCAACCGATTTAATACAAAGACATCTGGGAAGGGAAATACAGTAAGCTATTAGCAATTTCCATCACTTTAATGTGAGTTAGTTTGTCAAATCCCTTCCAAAGAGAAAACATGCTTTTAGAAACAGATTTTGAAAAAAAAAAAGTGCTGGACTTGAATTTATTTGGTAAGATCAATATAGGCCCTCAGGCTTCCATTACTTTGGCCTCCCAGTTTGTAACCTAAAATTTTTGGAAATTTGGGGGTAAGAGTGCTCTCCAAGTCATAACTGGAAAGGCCTGACTTGGTGCATTTACTTTTACCAGTCAGATAGAAGATATGCAGTTCATAATAAAGGCATTTAAAAAAGAGAAATATAATACCCCCACTATAAACCTTGATTTTACATTCTCAACAATACATAAAAACTCAGGTGGGAAGATCATATCTACATAGGCATCATAAGTGAGGCATTTGAATATGAGGAGTGTGTGTGGCTAGAGCATCTGCATGAAAGGCTTTTGTGTACCCTCAAGGACTACCTGTGACCAGGGAGCATGCATGAAGGGGCAACTCGTGTCTTTAATACTGTAAAAACTGCCAGTGTCATCTATTGGTATCATCACAACATTCTCTGCTGGATCTGCTTCCCACAGAGCCTTGTGTCTCAACTCTTTCTTGCTGAGTTATTGTGGCTCAGCTCTAGCTGGTCTTCAGCAATATTCAATTACCTACTATACTGTCCAAAATCTACCAGCAATGCTGTGATTAGGGAGTCTCTAGTTCAAAGCTTCTGACTGCAGATTTGACTTATCTTCTGCTCTTCTCCTATACCTCAGCTATAATCTTTAGCTGAAGTGCTCTCTTCAGAGTCATCGGCTATTGGGTCCTCCATATATTGGAAATGCTGTGATTAATAAGCCTCTCCCTTATGAAAAGGACTACCATGATCAGCCAGGTTTTTTTGTAGCAAATAGCCACAATGTTCTCTGTATCTTTTCTCAGTCAGCCTTCTTAGTGAATGGATGTTAATGAACTCTTGTCAGCTTTCTCGATCATACTTCTCACTCATAACCAAAAAACTTTTCCTCTTGGGTAAGCTGTACTAGAGGAAAAAAGAAAACAGCTTAAGGTCAAGTCTGATCTTTTACTGTTATCTTTCCCCTCTCCAAACATATTGTCTGTACGTCTTCTGTCTGTACACATGCCCCTGGCTATGTCCCCAAACTAGCATACGTTGTCTTGTGATACTTTTGGTCTTTTATATGTATTAATTGGAAATGTTCAAATTTAGAGAATCCACCCCCAAAAGTTCACATGGACTATTTGTGCCCAACCTGTGGTAGAACATTCCAAGTCTATACGGGTTTGATCAGCCACTGTTGGACACACTGTAACCTGACTCTAGCATAATAATGTTATTTTGGTCCTCTTTGAGAAAAAAGGACATCAACCAATTGGAAATTAATAAAGAAATCAGTCCTATCATTTATGCCAAAATTTTGGGAAGCGAGCTATTCATTACTGTGATGCCAAGGAGGTAACAGTGTATGAGGATATGGGGTTTATAGCACACATCTAAACACCAAAACCAATTTGTTTTCAAACATCTTTATGTCCTGGATGAGGAAGACATTTTCCTAACATGGGACTCAATGGTCATTTACACATAATCACTTGCAGTCTAACAGCAAAATGAAATAGTTGTCTATAGCTTGGCAATATTATTAGGCATTTCATCTTTGCACTGGTCTTTGTCTTTCAGTTCCTTGACTCCTTGTCTCATGACTTCTTATTCCTTTCTAAATCTCAACCCTAGATTTTCCATACTATCTAGCTTCACTGATCTTATTTGCAAACCACTGGACATTGCCAGGAAAAGTAACACAAAGAGTCTGATTGGGTCTGACAAATTTATGCTAACTAATCTCAACTGGGTCCTCCCTGACACATAGCAATCCTCTTTCCTAAATAATTTCCTATAACTCTTCTCCTAGAGCCATTTACACCATCTCCCATCCCTTCTTCTCAATTGAGGATGTTACCTCATACTTAACTAAAAAACTAAAGAAAAAAACCTTGAGGCCATCCATTAGGATCTCCTGCTTCTAACTTCTGCCCCTGATATTCCCTTAATATATTCCCCATCTATACCCTTTGTTCCAATCTCAGAAGAAGAAGTGGTCCTTTTCTTTATCATGGCCAAACCCTGCCTCTAACAGTGCAACTGAATTTGTTCTCTCCCATCTCTTCTCTGATCTTGTCCTTTAAACCATTCTTTCTTTTTTATAATGTTCAATCTTTTTCTATTGTCTCTTTTCCCACTGCCTGCCAACATTCCTAGATATCCCTTTTTCTTAAAAAAAAACCCTTCCCTTGAGCATGCCATCTCCTCAGGATATTTTCTACATCTGTCCTTCATTTCACCAATAAATGACTATTAAGAAGTTGTTTAGGTTCATTGCGTCCATTTTCTTACCTCCTACTCCCTTCTCCTGATTCATTTACACATAACACTGGGCTGATTATATCAAAACCTAGAAAACTACAGAGGCTCCTAAATGAAATCCACATCCACACAAAAGAATTCAAACTGAAAACCCACAAAAAGGAAAAAAAAACCTACAGATGAGAAATAATTGTTGTCTAGACTATGAAATGCAAGGAGATATATAACCATAAAACTTTTCCATTGATACCTTTAGGGTATCTCTAAAATAGACATAATGGATGAACCTGGACCTGGAGTCAAATAGGAGGAGGAGAATAAGTTGAGTCACATTTGAGAAATTACAACACAATTTTAAAAATTCCAACCTTCTCCTTGAGATAAAGAAATATCTTTTAACAGCAAAATACTTCCAACAATGCTATATGGCTGTCAGTTACAGAATATCATACTCTTTGAAGAATTAAAGTTTAGAGTTGCCCAAAGGCCAATGGAGAGAGAAATAGGCTATAATATTACCAATAGGGCAGTTGGGTAGCACAGTGGATAGAGCACTAGGCCTAGAATCAGGAATACCTGAGTTCAAATCCAGTCTCAGACATTTCCCAGCTGGGTGACCCTGGGCAAGTCACTTAACTCTGCTTGCCTCAGTTTCTCTATCTGCAAAATGACCCGGAGAAGGAAACGGCAAACACTCCAGTATCTTTGCCAAGAAAACTCCAAACGAGTTCATGAAGACTCAGACATGACTAAAACGGCTGAACAACAATAACCACAAACATTATGAAAGAAAAGCTGCACAGGGGAAGTGGAGAAAAGGAAATCATTAGAGATGTGTGATAAGAAAAGAGGGTGAGCTGATCAAGCATAGCAAGTCCATGATCAATAGACAACCTGAATGCAGAATGACACAATATCCAGAGGGAGATGTCCAGCATGTTGGGAGGACCCCCTTGGGGAACTTATGAGAGGGAATGGACAAAAGTTGTATAGGATGAGAAGGCATGAATGGGCTACAATCCTATTTATCAATGAGATGCCAGTTCTATCATAGTGCCGAAATAACACATTCATACAAGACTTTGAGTTTTTTAGTACTGTTTTGTGCTAAAAGTACATATGAGAATGAAAAAGATTGATCGCCCAGTCTTCATCAAAATACCGTTAAATTTCCTTTTCCAGGAAACTTCATCCATCTACTTTTTAGACCAGTCATTTGTAATGCTCAGATGGCTTCTGGGTCACATTCCGTCTTTAGAGGTATGACATTTATACTTTTTTATTCCCTCCCTCACAGTTTTCCTTTTCCCTCTTTTCTTTTCTCAGCATTTAGTGTTTTATTTCTTTTCTGCCAATGGGTTAGACCATGAGCACTGCTTGGATCTGTTGGTAATACTCTAGGCTAATAACAATAGTTGTCACTTATAACGCATTTTTAAGGCCTTCGAGTTGTATTTACATACAATACATGATTCGATTTTTGTAACAACCAGGTTAGGTAGTGTACCCCACCCCCCCAGGCTAGGGTCTCCACAGCAAAGGCCTCCAGGCTCACGCAGGCCTAGATTGCACCCTGGAAAGACTGACCCCACTCAATGGTCAATGCTCTTTCTTGCTTTGCCCCAACCACAGAGAAAATTCAAGGAGAATCACTAAAACAAAGATTAGGCATGGCTCATAGCTAGTTTAGCAAGTAAACAGGGTCTCTTCCTACAGAAGTACTCTACATAATATGGGTTTTTAGCTTAGAACATTCTAATTCACTGCACAGAAAATGCATAGAATTCATAGGACTCTCACGAATAAATACAAGAAACAAAGCATCTCATACAACCCATTACAATTTTTACTCCCCCCAGAAAGTAATGACCCTTCTGGGAATGGCTGAACAGATATTTCGTATTTATCTGTGACCATGGTTACCAACACATGCACTGTGGTGAACTCACAGGAGATCTGACGAATATTTTTAATGTTCAATGAAACACAGCAATACTCAACATCTGTTAGAAAACGGTAGTTACAGTTTCATCATAAGGTCTCCATATATTTCTTCTGACCATGTGCTTGAATGTTTGAGATATGGTTTTGTTTACTTGTTCTTTCAGCTACACAAGTAACTTCTTGAACTTTCTTGTTTGTGGTGTTTTCAGTGGTTGTTGTGTTATAAAGCAAGTACCATGTGAAAATCAATATGGAACAGGAAATACGGGGGGGTGGTATCCAATTTGATTCCACGGTTTGAGAAGCTGTGCGGTGGCCAACAGGTATATACATCCCAATATTAATTATGGCTATTTAAGAATAAAATAAAAATATTATTTCAATTTAAGCGTATTATTCTTCAAACAGCTACTAAATTGTTAGAGCATAAACTCTCAGTAAGTTATTTGGACCTAGTTACTTAATAAATGAAACTGTTGGGTATTTCTTTTGGCCTAGGGATGCTTTGCAACACTTATTAAAACACTAAAGCCACTGTGAATTAAGAAAGCTTGAGAATGTTTGACCTAGGACCTTCACTGTCTAAGAAATTCATGGCAACTGTCATAGAAGGTTTATAGGTTCCTGAACTCCTGGCATCTCATCACATAGCTTTCTTTAGTCCTTCAGGTACAGGATTCCCTTGTGGTGGGTACTTCTTCAATAAGAATGCTATAAAGAAAATCTTCTGGGGATCTATGGCTTAACTCCATAATTTAAGCACCCTAAAACTCAGGGTTAGCCTGAGGTAATCCAGCCATGAAGAAACCTAAAAGGCTGGAAACATCGGTTATTCAGAATCAACAGTTAACTACTTTGTATGTCTGCTATAAGCCATCACTGCCACTAGAGGGAGTGGAGAGAAATAGCTGCCCCACATCCTGGAAGTCTAAGGGAGAGAAAAGGATATACTAGATTCCAAAGGCAGATGTGTCACCAAAGGGAGGAGTCTCATTCTTAATGTCTAAGAGGGAGAGGATCCTCCAACTAGAGTCTGTCCCTTTGACATGCAGTCACCAGTCATCTTCGACACAGCTCTCTAATCCCAGGGGACCGGTCAGGAGTTAATTGTATCCTTCTAGCAAGGGACTAATGCTCATTGCTAACAAAGAGGCCAAGGGCTATGTCCAACTCCATTCGAGGTCACAAAGGTCCAGATGCAACTCTATTCCTCTTGAGCACCTGCCCACTACTAGGTATGGCAAGTAGTGTGATCACATTTTACAAATGAAGAAATTGAGGCCCAAAGATGTAATCATGTTTCGCCTAACTTGTTAGATGCCCTTCCTGATTCATTCCTATTCTCTTTCCATTTTTTTTCTTTCACAACTTCACTTCTGTTTTTACTTTAGTCACACTAAGTTTTGAATTTTTCTCAGACATAGATTCTTGCTCCGTAATGGTATTTCATTTTTTAACAGAGGGCCAGACATGTAGCAAAGCTGTCCTCCAGAGATAGGTTTTCTTGAGGCAACAAGTGAGAGCAAGTCCCACAGAGTATTCGTGATCCATGGTAAGGGACAACAAGCACCATCTGTGCCCATCGCTTAGGGACACTGACCAGATTTGTCTCGACCTTAAAAAAAATTCAAAAGATGCCTATACATTCTGAAAGACATTCAGAAACTGGGAAACAAATGGAAACACTTTTTCCTTATGTAAACAGAACTTTTACTTTGTAAAGTTGTCATAGTCTATTCTAGAGATATTAATTAGGAACTTGAAATTAAGGCATACTAAAGTGCATATTCCTATCCTAGTTCTTCATAGTGATTAGCACAGGGGAAGTTGGGATCAGGGATGAGTCAGATTCAGAGAAAAGCTATAAGTTTGAACCACGGAGGCACACTGAAACCAGGGTAAACATGAACAGAAAGGAGACCATAGAAAACAGTCAGCCAGAAGCCAAATAGCCGCATTGGAGAATACAAGTATTAGAAGGCAGGGCAAGGAAGGAGAGATGGCAAACAGTCTGGCATTATACTGTCTTCTATTCTTGAGTCTTTTCAGCTCCTGATCCTGTTGCTGCTCATGCCTTGCCAAATCCCAACCCTGTACTACTCCTACTATCCACCTCCTCCACTCCTACTTACATGCTGCTGAATGATGCTGGGGAGAGTCAAAATAATTACAAATTTATATTGACTTGTCTTAACTGGGTCCTCCTTGTAGCAAGGCAATCCTTTCACTCTTTTCCTTCCTAATTTATGTTCTAAGACACTCTCCACGGTGATTGTTTCTAATTCTTTTTGCTTCAAGCCTCCTACACTGACCCTTTTCATCCCTCTCTTAGAATACCTCAACTGATATTTTACCAAGAAAATACAGAAAATTCACAAGTTTCCTCTTCTCTACATTTCAAAATTGCTTGACATCACTACTCATTCTGCTCTCATGTCTCCCACCATGTCATTCCCTCGGTAATTAAACTGCAGTGACTCCCTGTTGTGTCTAGTATCAAATACTAACTTCTCTGTTTGGCACCTAAAGCCTTTTATATCCCTTCTCTGCAACTCTCACTGCACTGGGGGCTATCTCTAGTCATCCTGATATATATCTGGCCACTGGACCCAAATGGCTCCAGAGGAGAAAGCGAGGCTGGTGAGTTTGCCCAGCCCTCCCTCACTTAAATCCAACTCACTCGCATGTCATGGCATCACTTCCTTGATGTCATGATCCTTTTCAAGAACGAAGGACAAACAACAACAACAGTTATACTCCCCTTCATACACTCCATGGTCTAGCCAAGTTGACCCACTGCCTTTCTGTTCTTCATACATGAACTACCTCCTGTTCATCTGACTTTACAAAGGGGTCACTATGCCTGGGTGTTCTCCCTCTTCACGTAAGCTTCTTAGAATCTTTATTTTCTTTAAGCATCTTCTCACACGCCAGCTCCTATATCACACCTTTTCTAATCACATCAATTGCTAGTGCCAGCTCTCTACAATTACCTTGCATTTATTTTGTATATACTTATGTGTATATATGTTGTCTCCCTTGATGAAACATACATTCCTTGAGAGCAGGAACTATTCAGGTTTGTCTTGATATCCTCAGCACCTAGGACAGTACCTAGTTGTTAGGTGTTTAATAAATGCTCTCTGATTGACTGAGATAGAGGATCCAGATAAATAGCAATGTAAGAGATGAATGGTCAGGGGAGGTGAATGGAAGCCATAATTGATGGACTAGGAACAAGAAAGGCCACTGTTTTCCTAGTCAGAATGCGAGCTTCTTGAGGACACTGGGATTGTTAAGTGCTTAGCCCAGTGAATAGCAGGTATTATGCTCTATTAAATGCTTGATTGATTTGTGCCCTCAAGGAAGTGACACTCTAGCCAGGAATGTGTATTGAGAAAGATCAGAAAGCAATATAGGATAATACAATGGAATTTTTTTTAATTGGATTTGAAGTCAGAGATCCTAGTTTCAAATTCCAGCCCCGCTACTTATTACCCTTCATTTGCCTGTGTGACCTTGGACCAGTCACTTAAGTTCTCTGCACCTCATTTGAGGAAACTTCATAGTTTTCTCATTTGTAAAACAAAGGAGTTGGGCTAGATGCCTCTAAGGTCTCCTCCGGTTCCAAACCCATGGTCCTTTGCATATCAGGATGTTGTACAAATGAGACTTTGAGGCTATCTTATTTTTTCCCTTTACTTTTATCTTTACGTTTTTTAGGGAAAAAAAATAGCGTACCCTTCCTAGGAGGTCCTTGATGAATGCCTATTCCGGCTGACATTTTTTAACATCAGCATTTTCCATCCCTGCGGAGCTTGATGATAAAAATTGCGATGCTATTGATGAAAATGCTGCTGCTCGGCACTCCCAGTCCTGATACTGATCTAGCTCCGTCGCATGCGCAGAGCAGCGTGTGAGGCGTAGTTTAAAGAAATGACATTTTACAGCTCCAAATGGGGCATGATTTAGGTTTTAGGGAAACCGACAATTGGGAGCTAACTTCCTAAGAAGGGTGCAGCGTGGAAACAGACACCTGCCCTTTCCGCCTCTCGTGTACTGGCACAAGGAACCCAAAATTTGCACTCGCCAATTTGTTTCTCATTTGCATCTGTAAGTGCCAGTTGGCAGGGTAAAGCTCATGTTTTTAAACACTTCAGCAGTTCTCTATGCACCCATTCGAGCGGGTGCCTCTATTGAAGTCCTGTTGCAATTTAGTTTGCTTTTTCTGCCATTTCAAAATAGAGTCATGAGTTCAGGACCTCATCCAAGAAGATCCAGAAAAGACTTTGGTGGGGGAGGGGGGGCGGTGGGAGGGAGAGAGGAGTTATTCCTCCATTCTATGGCCCGTGTCACCGCATGTACAAACATCCTATAGCCCCAGGTCCAGAGTTATTATTTCATAATAACAGTGACAGTGAATACAAAGAAGTGAAATGGCTCGTGGAAGAATTCTGAGAATTGTCTGTAAAGGAACAAATACTTGATTATCTCGGCCTTTCTGACATCTGTCAGCATCACGCAATTTTCATTACAGAAATGGAGCATAATTTGTCCATATTTCATTGCTTAGCCTTCCAAATTCCTGGCTCCTACTTCTGTACTTAGTTCAACCCTAATTAAAAAACACTAAGGCTGCACCTCTGTGACATCAGTGCTCCATTTTCTTGAGCAAGAAAACAGCGGATACACTTGTGGGCAGAAGAGATATAAGAGCAAACCTGGATTGGTGCCAAAAGACATTTTAGCTTAAGTCTCCCATGGGGACCAATCTGTTCAGTCATAGCTGAGGATGTTTCTCAGAGAAGACAGTGCCTTTGGTTAATGGGTATGCTATGCTACAAAGTTAGTTACAGCAACTTCTTCGCACTCCCATACTGAACTTGCTTCGGCAACTACACGTGCATGGCTGGGTCTTTAAGCAACCAGTGCCAGATCCAAGGCCAGGGGGAGCCACTCTTTCTCAGAGGAAGATTTACTTTTTTTTCTTTTCCTTAGATATCTTAGGATGATGGTGAGAATGTCAGAATAGAATAGGGGCGGGCACTATACAACACCAAGTTAGGGTTATGTGGATGTAAGGACACCAATGGGCACTTTAGTAATCTAGATCAGACTTTGTTATTAATGGCTTCATAGGAATTGGACTTCTGGAGAGTCCTGACCCAAATAGAAAAAGAGAAGTTACTGAGATGCAGTGAAGAATTGAACCTTAGGAGAGTTGGGGCAACAGAGGATAGAAAAGAATGTAGACCAGGGAGGTCAAGGTGAAATGGTCAGGGAAAAGTAGTCATACAGTCTTTTCTTTTGCCTTCATTTGTTTCCTCAATTATATTCTAAGTTAAGCTAAATGCTTTTTCTTTCTCCTCTTTTTTTTTCTTTCTTTTTTTCTTTGCTCACTTTGCTTTGCTTACTTGCTTTGCTTACGTGCTTCCATGTGTACTTGGGTGAATTGAGAATCCTGTCTGTAATAGAATTCGTGATTAAAAACCTATAAAGAATTCGAGATAGCTGCACCATCATCCTAACATTTAATATAATAGTCAAAGGTTTGAACTTGCTTCACATGCATTTAGTTGAACCTCACTACAACCTTGTGAGGTAGGTATTTCAAGTGTTCATATGTCTAACTTATAATTGAGGAAACTGAGGCTCACAGAGGCTAATGATCTCATAGCTAGTTAATGAAGAGGAATTCAAGCCAGTGTCTTCTTGACTCTGGGTTTAGCATTCTGTCCTCCATGTAATGGCAAATTTTTTCCTCAAGTCAGCAACAGACTCCATAGGTTTCCATTGAATACGCCTAATCAGGGAATGTGTCTCTTCAGCCTACATGGCAGTCAGCTATTAACTCTGGAGTCTGTTCTGCGGAAACAGTAAGAACCTATGATTTAATAACATATAGAGGAATTTGTCATCCCTGAATTACCGAGTTTGGCTGTTTGTGCAACTCAAACCCCCTGCCAGACTGCTAACATGCCAACTAACTTCATGTTCTATTACCAAGAACCAAACTTTGCCAAAGACTGATAAGAGAACATAAGGTATCTATTAATATTTAAACTTATTAGTCTAGTAGGTAAAAGTTCTTATTTCTATGGGATTATGGCTAGTTCTTCCAAATGAATGAATGAAAAGCATTTATTAAGAACTTATTACGTTCCAGGAACTGTGCTAAGTGCAGATACTTTTTACCCTCAAGGAGGTTACATTTTAATAGAGGAAGATAGTACATATAAGGGCTTGGTGGCCAGGGAAGTGTTTTAGACAGGAAATTCGGGTGATTGGAGACATGGAACAATTGATTGACACCTCCTTTCCAGGAACGATAGTGTTGATTTGATTACTGTTCTCACTTGGAAGCTGGAAGAGGAGGAGGAGACATGATCACAGTGGCATAACTGGAGTTGGTTAGGAAGTGGCATTGTGAGCCTGAGCCTGGGCAAGATAAGGTGAATGTCCATTGATTAGAAGCCCAGGGTTTCAGAAGTGGGAGCCTGAATTCTGGTGAGATAGAATTTCGAGTGTAGATAGAATGCTTCTGAGGTGGCCGGGAATAATATCTATCTTCACACTTCTGTTTTCTGGTATGCCAAGGTTTAAAACAACAACAACCACCTGGGGAATGGGTATTAAGAAGACAGATTTACAAGCAAAATTAAACAAGATTCAAAATTAAAAGAAAAAGTTCTATCCAGTTTATTTCACCAAATGCATTTCAAGTTCAGGCTTCTTATTAACCTAGAAAGCTGGAGTATAGGTGAATTTTACCTTAAAATATATGAGTTTGCCTTCATGTATACTGGATTTCTGAAAATAAAATCCTGTAAAAATACTCTAAATAAACTTGATATTAAGGTAATTGTGTGGTAATTAATTAAGGTAATTGTGTCCTTTTTTAAAGGGAAAAAATCATCTCTCCCCATCTTCCTGCCTCAATTTAAGCTATGTAATTTTAGCTTTGGGTATCTCCATATTACCTATGTTAATTGAGCTCTCTCACCTAAAGTTGGAAGCAGAATGACTGCCTGGTAAAATCCATGTAACTGGATTTCCCATCACATACAGACAAAGATCTATTTGTATTACTTACTGGGCTATTCTTTGTGTCTTGAAAAATCAACAAATGTTGAAACAAGCAAGACTGTCCCAAGAGGGTCATTGTGGGGTGGAGAAGTGAGGACCACACGTTGCCACCTTCCCCAGTTCTTCAATATTTTTAACAAGTGATTTTATACGAAATTAAATTGAGCATCAAGACCATTCTAGTCCCAGCCTCTTTGTCTTGGTGGTGGGGGAGTTGGGAAATGGGGTAGAGGAGATTTTGAAATGACCACCATTTGAGGAACGATTATTTATTTATTTTGGGGCCAGGTGTCAGAGACTCATTCTTGAGATCTTTCACAGCTGCCAAAGCAGGATGACCACCGTATCCAGGCCTACAACAATATGCTCAATTTGCTGGACCCCTGGAATAGATCTGGAAGTAAGGGTATTGTATTATGGCTTCTTGTCATGGAATTCCATTTTGTCTAAATTGACCTGCTCTGGAAATGAGGTCACAAAGGGGAATAAAGAATAAGGAATGGACAGAGACTACAAAAGTGAAATGATATGACATTTTATAAAATGACCTCATCTCCTTCTTAGGGAAGGGAATCAAAAATACCTTCTGGAGCTTTTAGAACTTGGGGGTTTACTTCTCCCTGGGAGTAATATGAACCTCTTTTTGAGGAGTCAGATTGCTCTCTCTCTCTCTCTCTCTCTCTCTCTCCCTCCCTCCCTCTCTCCTCTGTCTCTCATTCTGTATTTGTCTCTGCCTGTCTCTGTTTCCATCTCTCGGTATATCTTTGTATCTCTGTCTCTTTTATTTTATGACTATCTATGTCTATCTCTCTATCTCTTTCTCTATATCTATCTCCTTGTCTCTGTCTGTCTGTCTTTATATATTTTTGTCTCTGTCTGTCTGCTTCTGCCTGTTTGTCTCTGTTTCTGTCTCTTTCTCCCTATCTGTCTTTGTCTCTCTTTCTGTTTCTCTCTGTAACTTTGTGTCTGTCAGTATCTGTCTCCCTGCTTCTGTCTCCATCTCTGTATGTGTGTTTCCGTCTTTGTTTCTCCTTCCTGTTTTCTCCTCTCCTCTTCTCTTGCCCGTTTGCACAGACCCTCATTTCCTAGGCCAGGAGTCTTCCTGCTTTCTCTTCTTTCACAAACATCTGGTCCATTTGTCAGATACCATTCTGTCCTAAGGAGATGGCTCAGAACTCCCATTTCTTCTGCGCTTCCTATCTAGTTGCCTCAGACCCAAGTTGCCAAGACTACCTACCCCTTAGCAGCTATGGTTTTGTTCCAGGATCTCAGAGCTGATTTTCATGCATAGAATGAACAGAAACCCAAACTCACAAAGGGAGTAGGCTCAAACCTCTGGCTCAGTCCTGCTGTCCCCTGATGCTGCCCATTTATTCACCATACTTCACATCCAATCTGGCCTAGGCAAAATAAACAAATATCTATTCCAGTACCATGGAAAACTGTGCCCTTTGCACCTCTCTCCCATTTGAGCTGGCTAAAATGGTGCATCTAACTGTTTTTGCACAACTGCAAGGTATTTGTGTCACCTGCCAGACAGGCAGAGGGTTTGGAGCCTGCTGCTGCAGATAATGAATTCTGTCCACTGTCTTTGTCCATGGTTCAGAAAGACCAACAGCCAATACCCCAGTATGGAAACGTCCATGCCACTATCAGCATTATCAGCAAAGCCCTCATTGAAATGTAGGTGAGCCAAAAGGCCCCAGAGTCCATTCCTTGCTATATTGTGCCCCCTTGTGTTCAGTGTGCCGCTTGTGCCCAAGATAGCTTGACCACACACAGTCACAGTAGAGAAGAATGAATGAAATCCTCCATAATTCAAAACCTCATAGTGGAAATGAAAATTGCCCACCTATATTTTTACCCAAGAAATACAGAAATAACACCTCAAAAACCCTCCCACGAAATGGCAAGTAGCAGTTTAGCTGACCCTCGCCAAGAGGAAGACAGAGCAGAATCCCAACAGCTGCTGTGCTCCTTGCTGGGGGACAATCCTCTAGCCCAGGATATCAGGGACAAAGCCTGCTTCACAATTCCAGCATGGATGTGGCAGCACCTTCAAGCCAATACCTTCCTAACCCACTTCCAAGAACCCTTGGCAGTGCCATAGGCCTCTAAAGACGTTCTTATTCATTCCCAAGATATCTCTGCCCAAGATATAATACTCCCTTCTTCATGCTTTTAGGTGGGGCAAGATCAGGAATAAATAAGAGATTAAAGTTAGGACATTGACCGTAGTATGCCTTGCCCTCCTTTCTACCTATAATAACATAGAATGATAATATCAATAAGAGACCACATGGGTCAATCAATGGAAAAATTTGCTTGGTCCAAGATATTCTTAAATTCAAGTCTTTCTATTAATCACTATCAGACCTCTTCTGGCTAACTCAAAGCTGAGAGGCCAAAACTTTGGGTGACAGTGTCAAGCTCCAAAAATATTTTATTTTGTTAGCCTTGAATGTTGAGCTGAATTCAGTATGATGAAATTTAATATAGATAAATATATAGCCTGTAGATGACACTGTAATGATTACAACAAGTCTTAGAACATTGCAGAACCTCCTGGGAGAGACCAATAGTGACTCAAAGGGATTTGGCCTGACCACCCACACAGGAAAGGTAAGTAGATGAAGATAATAGTATGGATTTAGATCAAAACCTCATAGAGCTTGTCCAGCAGTGTATGGGACAGTCAGCTGGAAAACAAGTTGGGTCCAGAGTTGAACAGAAAGGGGAGAATAGTGGGCTCTATTTCCTTCAGGAAATTGTAAGCCCCATTCAAGACCCTAAGCTTCCTACAGGAAAAAAGAACCCATTTTTTTTAATGCCAACATTTTACTACTGTATGACTGAGACGTGGACTGTGACAATTACATGGTCAGACTTGTGCTTTGAGAAGGTCGGTTTAACAGTGAAGTGCAGTGGGGAGAGGTTTGTGGCAAGGGAGACCAAACAGGACTATTGCAGTAGCCTAGGAGCGAGGTGATGAGGGCATACTGCAGAGTAGCGTCAGGGTCAGAGGAGAGGAGAGGGCGTATACAAGAGGTATTACCAAGGTAGAAAAGACAGGACTGGGCAACAGATTGGATAGGTGGGGTGAGAGAGAGTGATGAATCAAGGATAACATCTAGGTTGTTAGCCAAGAGGGACTGGGAAAATGATGATACTCTGGACTGGAATACAGAAGTTAAAAAAGGGGATGTTTTGGGCGGGTAAATGAGTTCGTTTTTGGACACATTGTAAACAAATCTTAAGTGAGAGAGAGATTCATATATTTAGAGTCAGAAAGAATCTTAAAAAGTCATTTAATTTAACATCCAGCACTTAACACAGTACCTAATACATAGTAAGCTCTTACTTTGTTGACTTGTTGACACTTTCATTGTACAGATGAGGAAACTGAGGCCCAGGCCATTTAACCAAATGATTTGCTGAGGTGGTATCAGAGGTTGTGGAGCAAAGACTCCACTGTCCTCCAGGGCCAGAAAGGATAAGGATTCGATGACATTACAGGATGGAAAAGCCCATCATGGGAGAATTTAGTTTTAGGGCCCCCCTATTCTGTAAATATGTATATGCACCTTTTTATGGATTAGACCTGTGAGTTTATTGCTCGATGAGGAAACTCCCTCTACTTATACAGGTTGGCATCTGCCCTGAAATTTATGTCCTTTGAGAGTTTCTTGGAGGATTTAGAAGATATGTTATATTAGGTCTTGATTTATTTATACTCCTTTCCCTTGTTAATAAGCCTAAAAGGGAACATTCTTGTGGTCTGTAGCATGTGGAGACAATGTAAAAGAGAAAAAGCAAGATGAGGGCTAAGAAAACATGTCCTGAGATCATGGTAATGGTAGTTGGCATGGTAGGGATGCAGGGAATTCGATTTCAGGCTTGGAGGAGGTGACAAAATAGACTTGAGTTGAAAACATCTGGTGAATAATGCATTAAGATGGTGGATAGTCATTTAGCTTTCTGGGCGCTGTAGAACAATGCTAGGTTGCTCAATGGATACAGTGCTGGGCCTGGAGTCCAGAAGACCGGGGTTCAAATCTGGCCTCCGACACTTACTAGCTGTGTGACCCTGTGCAAGTCACTTAACCTCTGTTCACCCTAAACCACTGGAGAAGGAAATTTGAAGCCACTCCAGAATCCTTACCAAGAAAACTGCATGGATTGTATTGGTGTACTATGATCCTTTGGGTCACAAAGGGTTATATACAACTGAACAACAACAAAGAACAATGCCTACTTGAGACTGAAAGAGCTACTTAGCAGCTGACTTTCCTTCTTAAGAGTGCTTCATGGTACTTTATAGCTCTGTGGTCTGGCAGCTGTCACTGTCCTTCAGCTTCTGGATCTTATGAACTTCCTTCAATCTTTAGGGATCACTTACCTCCATTCTTCCATCTCTTGGAACTTTGCTCCTCATCTTCTGTGGAGCACTGACAATGTCAAGTAGGACTAGGCTATTAATAGAATGTCATCAGTAAGTATAACACTGGCCTAGAACACTGGATGTAATTCAGCCCGAAAATTCCTCATGTGCAGAACTTCAAACGATGCCTTCTCTTAGAGCTACGTTATAAATGAATTTTTTGGACTGGCCTGGGAACCCACACGCCAACTAAATATTGCTTCTATGAGAAAAATACATTCAAACTAGAAATGAACAACCGGGAAATGAAATTTTGGATCCTAATTGTTAGGCCAAAACAGTCCAAACGAGAACATTACAGGCATATATCATTAGTCCTCCATGCCCATAACTCTCTCCAAACCACCTGAAGATCCTCTTGGGAGATAAGAAGAAGGGCTTATCCAGGGGTGAGGAACCTGGCCTTAAAGCCCCATGTGGCCTTCTAGATGCTTAAGTGTGGCCTTTTGACTGGATCCAAATTTTACAGAACAAATCTTCAAGGATTCAATCAAAAGGCTGCATTTAAGGATCTAGAAGGCCACACATGGCCTCAAGGCTGCAGGTTCCCTACCCCTGGTCTTGTCAGTCAAAAGACAGTAAACTCCCAACTTCCAAGCTATGTCCCAATATGTATACACATATGTTTTTCTTTAAAAAATTAATATAACGAAAGTTTACCATTTCTTATTCAATCTTTATTATTCTCTGTACATTAAAATGTTTCATTTTTTCTATTGAGCTCACAATTAAAAATTTTTAAACTTAAAGTTAAATATGCTATACTGTGAAAAAAGATCCCCAGAACACTGAGTGGACCCCCATAGAGGATCTGTAGGAGGAAAGGACAAAAATCCCACAAGGTGAGAAGAATATAGATGGGGGTCGTGATCTGTACTCCTAGAAGGAGTACCCACATTGGCGAGATCACAAACCAGTTGGAACATTGAAGAAGAATATAAGAATGTTTAACTTACTGTCTCTGGCCTCAAGGAGATCATCATCATCTAATGGAATAAGACAAGGTATATGGTTTGGAAAAGTTACAAAGTAAATATTATAAATAAGGCTTACATAAAAATGTCAACAGGACTGCCATAAAGCAGAAGGTGATTAAGTGGTACAGATGACAAGTGCTGTGAAGCTATGAGTTCTCCCACTGGAGGTCCAGTCTAGGAGCCTGGACAGAAGAACCATTGTAAGGGGATGGAGGGAAGTTAACTCAGGAAAGACAAGGAATGGAGCAGAAGAGAACACTACCCACCTACGGCCATCAAGCTAGACACCCTCAGAAGTGCCTACGAGGTAGTAGGAGGAATTGGCAGAATTAGCCCAGATAATCATAGGAAACAAAAATTCACAAAATGGGAAAAATGGTGAACAGGGTGAATTAGAGACTTTTATGCAAGGAGGCAAATTTGACAACATGGATGTCACTGAGGCTGTGGGGGTTAGGACTCATGACTGGAATATGGCCCTTAAATTATATGGTTTATGCAAAAGGAATAGGCTAGGTAAAAGAGGTGAGGGAAGGGTTGGGTAAAATAGCATTGAATATAAAGAAGATACGCTTATGTGAGGAAATCTAGGATCTAGAGGGAGGGAGTAGAAAACATTCGCACAAAGATCAACAGGAGTAGAAACAGAAACAGTATTTTCACTAGAGTATTCTATAGACCACCTGGCTAGAAAGAGGAAATAGATAATGATTTTGGAAAGCAGATTACAAGTCTGGCACAGAGACATGATGTGGTTAGTGGCAGGGGATTTAAATTTTCAATCATACTGCCATCTGCTAAAGTTTTCTCTCTGCCAAAAACAGATCAGCTAATAATTTCTTGGCTTGCCTTAGTGATAATTTCATCCTTCACTATGTCTCATGGGGTTGTTATAAGGATCAAAGGAGGGAATATTTTTAAGATGGGCTGCATAGTGCCTTCAACATAGAAGGTCCTTAACAAATGTTTCTTCCCTTTCCCTTCCTTCAAAAGAGGAAGAACCAATGAGGAGAATTTATATTTTGATGATTCAAATCAATACACATTATAAGCACCTACCATGTGCCAGACATGACGTGAGGTATTAGGGGTACAAAGAGGGAAAAAAATCCCTGTCTTCAAGGGGCTTATGTTCTACTGTGCAGAAACAACTATAAAACGCATGTGAAATAAATACAAAGTAATTTGAGTGTAGGGGAGCACTACATTTTGGCTTTGTCAGGAAAGGTTCCTGCAGGACCTTGAAGGAAACTAGGGATTCTAATAAATAAAAGATAAAGTAATTCAAGGTACTGGGGTGATAGGGAGCTCACACAAAAGCACTGAGGCTGGAGATGAAATGGCATACATGAGAGCCATTAAATAAATCAGTTGGATGGGGACATATAAGGCATGAGTGGTGGTATGGAATAGCCTGAAGAAAGTTGGTTGGGGTGAGGTTTTAGAGGTTTTAAACCAAAGAGTTTGTGTTTTATCCTAGGGGAAAGCCATGAAGGCTTCCTGAGCAGGAATGGGATATAGACCATATTTTATGAGAATCAATTTAGAATCTGCACAGAGGACAGATTGGAGAGAAGAGGGGTTGTGTGCAGGGAGGCCAATTAGAAGGCTGTCACAGTCATTGGTAAGGATTGTAATCGGAACAGAGAAACAGAGAACAGAGTAAGAAGATGAAAGATAGAAGAGATTTTGTTGATGTAGAGTCAATAAAATTTTGCAAATGTTTAAATGTACGAACTGAGCAAGACTAAAGTCTAGGTTCTGAACCTAGGTAGATGGAAAGATGTTGTTGCCCTTGACAGAAATAGAAAAAGAACCAGGGTGGCTTTGGGTAGAAGGATAATGAGTAATGTTTTGGATATGTTGAGTTTTAAATGCCCATGGTGCATCCAGGTGGAGATGCACACTAGGACACAGACCTGGGGTGCAACTACGCATGGGATGTGAGAAAGGAGAGGGTCATGGGTGTTGATTATGCAAAGGAGATTATGGAAGATTGTTCTGGGAAGAAGTGGGAGAGAGAAGTATCATCAATTCCCAAAGAGAAGAGAGTTGTCTGGGAAATGAGGATGGTCAATAGTATTAAGTGCTGTAGAGAGGTCAAGGAGGCTGAAGACTGAGAAAAGGTCATCAGATTTGGCAGTTAAGAGGCTACTGGTGAGCTTGGAGTTATCTTGTTAGTCATCTTTTTTGCTTATGCTCTGATGGACATTGGAGTATAAAGTGACCAATGTAATGTAATGTGACCAGCGTACCATGTAATGATGGATCTTGTTGCCTTGCCTTTCCCTACAAATCCTCCACCTCTTCACACCATGAGATATTAGAGCAAAACTGTTGTTGGTTATTGAAAATCCCCTATCATCAAACATAGTATCATACGCCCAGAGCCAAAGACCTTAGAGACTATCTAATCCAACCCTCTTATTTTTCAAATGAGGAAACTGAAGTGCAGAGAGTTAAGTGAATTTCCTAAGGTCACACAAGTAGTACTCATCAGATGTGAGGTTTGAACTCAGGTTCTCTGACTACAGTCAATGCTTTTCCCATTATTCCTCATGTCACATCGAATTAGTGCTCAATAAATATTTGTTGAAAGGGAGTTAGACCAAGTCTAACTTTGCCAGGACTCAGGGGGCCAGATGGCATTGTGTGTAGATGAAATAGCAAGCAGAGGCAGGTTTATCTAACCAGTACTCATAGTTGTGCCAACTCCACGATCATAAACTCTGAAATTCTCCTCCCTGATCATAGGCTCCTGTCTTCTCTTCCTTTGCCTCCTTTTAAACCTGGGTGTTCTCCCTGAAGACTTCAGTCCCTTCACCACTGCCTGTCCTCCCAGGTTATTATCAGTGGGGTTCTAGCCCCACCATTTTAATCCCAAGGCCCATCAATTCAACGTGACATTCTGCTCCAACTCTTGATCCCCTTGTCTCCTTGTGCCCTGCCAATCCTCAGCCCAGGGGGTGCCTCTCATCTGCCTTCTCTGTTCCTGCTCAGGACTGCTCAATAAGGTTAGAGTGACAGGGCCAGCTGGTTCCACTACAAATTCATGTGATCCATTCTCAAATGGGCCCTCAATGCTGCATGATAATTCCCTTATTCTTCCCTGATTGATTCCCTATCAAGCTCCCTGCAACAGCTACTCCAACACTCAAGCCTGCTTTGCCACTGACTCCCAGGCTCTCTCAGTCAAGGATCTTCCCTCTGAATCACCACCTGTCCCCTTTTTGGTTCTAATTGTTAAATTAGTGGCCCTTCTCCTTGCCAGAGCCAAACCTTCTACTTTGCCGTGATCTCACATCCTCCCAAATTCTCTGGGAGTTTGTCCCTTCAGTTGTTTTCTCTACTTTTCTCATGTTTAGTTTCTATGGGATCTATGGGATCCTTCCCCAAAGCCTACAAATATTCCTAGGTCTCATCTTCTCATCCTTTAAAAAAGACAACATCTCTTCATTTGATCTTGCCATCTTTTCAAGCTATCAGCCTTTATCTCCCCTCCAACCCCCAACTTTTAGTTGGTTAAACTAGAAAGTGTAGTCTAACTACATTCACTGCCTCCACTCCCACTCAATTCTTAACCTCTGGAAATTTGGATTTAGATGAACCAGGAAGGACCCTGCTTATAGAGACTTCCCACTAATCCATCCTCCACGCAGTTGCCAAAATAATGTTTCTAAGGTACTGGTCTGACCTGTCACTCTGCTGGTTGAAAATCTTCAGTGGCTCCTATAGAGAAAGGAAAACAGGAATGAGACCTTGGTATTTAAGGTCCCTACAACCTGGTTCCCATCTACCTTTCCAGCCTAATCTCACAATATTCTCCTTCATAAACAGGCTACTAGAAGCCAATGGTCCATCCCTTGTCCCTGTGCATTCACATAATTCATTCAACCACACTAGGAGTGAGTTCTGTCCTTATCTCCGTCTCCCAGAGGCCTCGTCTGCTCAGAGACTCAGATGCTATAGTCTTTATAACCTCTTCCTTGATTTTCCCAGTTGCTGATGTTCCTTCCAACCTCATTTATGTGTATTTGTATATGTATATATATATAT
>CM053622.1:316022737-316039969 GCA_028646595.1 Phalanger gymnotis | reverse complement strand
TATATATATATATGCATGCATGTATGTGCGTATGTATTTATGTATGTATGTATACATAAATACATACACACACATATATGTGTACATATGTAAATGCGTATATATGTACATATACACGTATCACATATACGTATATTATATATGTATTTATATATATATATATACACATATGTATATAGTTTATATACTCATGCCACTACTAGAATATAAGCTTCCTGAGGTCAGGGCCTGTTTGTTTTTTCTTTGTATCCCAGGTGCCTAGCACATAGCTAGTACTTCAAGGCTTGTCGAATTCGATGTGAAAAAAAAAGTATACTTCTTTGGCCAGGACTATTGGGTGAAGTTTAGGGGGAGATATATTTCAGCTCAATATAAGGAAAATTATTCTAATGTTAAAAATATATATAAAAGTGGTATAACATGTAAGCAACGACGTTAATTTTTCAGCATCACTCCTGCTGCATCTCCTCTCAGGTTTCCAGGATTACCTGAAGGGTTCGTAGGTTTTTTTTCTCCCTCTACTGCAACCAGCTCCACCCAAAATGATGTTCTGCCCATTTGTTAGGGACTAGAGACTAGGACCCAAGTTCCATTTAACCACTTGACACCAGATAGCTTTTACAAAGGGGTATTTACCTCAAAGATATAGCAAGAAGAAAGTATAAACGTTTCTTCCCATACCTCTAAGGGTTAATCTCTCCTATACCATCTAGGCCTCTCTATCAGTAAGGCAAGATTCATGACCTCGAGGATGACTGTGAACATGCTGAATGGTTCAGAATTTCAAATTATGAAAAACTCTCTACATAGAAGGCAGAGGAAGTATAACATTTACTTAGACACCAGAGGATAAAATCCCAAGACCAATAACTCTAATTTGATATAGTAGTAATTACATTCAAAAACCAGTAAGCCCACCTCAGTGTAGCAACAAGGAAATCATAACACAGTATTATAGGAGGAACCAAGTCATCCTGTAACCTTCCTCCCTGCTAGGGCTTTCTTGTAAACATCACTCATGAATCCTAATTCTCCACTCAGCACTCTCTTCTGCAGCTCTGTAGATGTTGGCTCTATCAGTGTCTGCTTCTCATTTCTGCTTCCCTTCAGTTCTGCTCCTCTCAGCTCTGTCTTTCTTCAATTCTGGTTCTCTCACACTTTGGGATCTCCTTCTATACAGTCCTAGCTGCTGTCTGATTGGCTAGAACTCAGGTCTCTGGTTGGCTGAATTCATGATTGACTAGATCTCAGTGCACATACCATTGGCTCTGGTCTTAGCAACTCCCCTTAGGGCCCTGAGGGCTTCACACCCAAATCAGCTTAGTACCTGGTAAATAGAGGCTTTAGGCCTACAATCAAGCTTTCCTGACTAGCCCCACCTGAAGCCTATTGAATGGGTGAGGAAGATCTCTGATCACATTAACACTACAGTCTCCAGGAGAGGAGGCTCAAAAGTTGGTTCGTAGCACTGGTGCCACAAAGTTAGTGACCAAATGTGGCATGAGTGTCAAGCAAATCTTCCTGATGGCTGGGGTCCTTGCTCCTTGGGACATTGATATCATCCCAAATAACAGAAAAAAGATGAACAACAAGGCCAAGGACCCAAGACTCTGCTTTTGGGGGGTCACATGTCCTCAAAGGAGTCCTTTACCACATGATCTCTTCTCTGATGCTATGAGAAGAAAGAGTCACAGAGGTCCCCCAGACACAAATGTAACCAAGAGAGAATTCAAACTAGTAGGCCTTTTTGAAGATGCCAATAGTTCTGGCCACACAGCCAATCAAAACCGACCTCTTCCCAACCATGCGGGGAGCCAGCCAGAACCAGTTGGGAATATCTACTCTTCCGTCATCAAGGTACTCTCAGAAATTATCTCCCACAGAGTCCTCCACATGTGTAGTTTGCATCGGCTGAGTGAGCCGATGAGATCTGCAACTCCTCAGATTCCTCCCAAAGCCTTCCTTTTATAGAGAGCTCAGAACTTTCTAGGTAACTCTCCATTTTTCATCAGCAATTCTGCTTGGCTTTGACTCTATGGAATATCATACCTCTGTGGTATGCAACTCCACCCCATCTTGTGTGTTGTCTCCCCCCATCCCATTAGATCGTGAGCTCCTTGAGGGCAAAGACTATCTTTTTTTTTTCTTATTCGTATCCCCAGTGCTTAGCACAGTGGCTGACACATAGTAGGTGCTTAATAAACGTTTATTGAGTTGAATTGAATTGCAACAGACATCCTTCATGGCTTCTATCCTCTTAAGATTCAGATCAGATACTACCTCCTAGGTCAATGCTTTCCCAATCTTCCTACCTCAGTGGTTTCTTTCTCTTTAAATTACCACATATTTACTTCGGCCCAGCCCCCAAAAGCCCAAAAACTGTAAGCTCCTTAAGAGCAGGGATTGTTTCCCTTTTTGTGTTTTTATCTCCAGAGTTTAGTATAGTGTCTTATACATAGTAGATATTACTTTTTTCCCTAATTGAATTTAAAAAAAAAAACAAGAGCAAACAAAAAAGAGAAAATATGGTCTTACTTCCTATGGTTACATAGTCATGGACTTAAAACTATGCAATGTTTCTTGCATGAGTTATTTCTCAAAAAATGAGAATAGGGATAAATGTAAATGTTTAATAGGGAAATGTAATGTTTAATAGGGATTAATGTAAAAACCTACAATTAAATTAAGAAACCAATGCAAAAGTAGAGGATATGGGAAATGTGGTCAAGATAGCATCTCATACAAAAAGAATCTCTGGGTTTTAGTGGACCACAAGCTCGAAATGAGTCAGTAGTTTGATGTGACAGCTGAAAAAGTGAATGCTGCCTTTAGCTGAATTATCAGGGGCATAGTGCCCATGGTGTCCAGAATAAGGGAACTGCTAGTCTAATGCACGCTCTGCTTTAAGTCAGAATACATTTGGAGTATTGACTTCTATTCTGGGGAGTACATTTTGTAGAATAATATTGACAAGCTGGACAGAAAAGTTTCCAGGATGGTAAGAAGACTGAAGTTAAACCCTGGGATGAACACCTGAAGGAAGCAGGGATATTTAACCTGAAAAAGAAATTCCTTGCGAGAGACATGATAAACATCTCAGTTATTTCAAGGATTATTTTATAGAAGAAGGATTAGATTTACTCATGTTGTCCCCAGATGACAAAATGAGGCACAGTAGATGGAGGTTTCAGAGAGACTTGGTATAAGAAGAAACTTTCCAACAATTAGAGTTGTCCAAGAATGGAACACGCATGAGAGGCAGTGAGTTCCCATCATTGGATGTCATTAAGCAAAGACTCAGGTACCTAGGTGGTGCCATAGTGCATACAGTGCCAGGCTTGGAGTCAGGAAAACTCATCTCGCTGAGTTAAAATCTGGCCTCAGACATTTACTAGCTGTATGACCCTGGGCAAGTCGCTTAACCCTGTAGGCCTCAGTTTCCTCATCTGTAAAATGAGCTGGAGAAGTAAATGGCAAATCACTCCAGTACTGCTGCCAAGAAAACCATAAAGGGGGTCATGGTGAGTCAGACATGACTGAAGAATGACACAACCGCAAAAGCAAAGACTCAATGATCATTTGCCAAGGAAGTTGATCTCTAAAATCTCTTAAAACTCTGAGAGTCGTTCCTTCTATATTCAAGAATGAGATCATTTGGGACACAGTTAAAGGCTTATACACATTTACTGTAACTTTCTTTCCTACTATGGCTACTTTAAAGAGAGAGAGCCCTTAATTACTCTCTTGCATGGTAACTATGAGTTCCAGCCTCTTCCAGGCTTCCACATAAATGTCCAGCACTGGATTTTTTTATTCTGATATTTCATATGTCTTTGTGCTTCTCCCATCCTCTCCCAGGCACTAACAGAGTACTTGAGGTGAAGGCAAGATTTCTGTCCTCCCCTTGATACTCCTTCTACAGATCCCCCACTTCGAGATCAGAGGTCATAAGACTTAGAACTAGAAGGAAACTGTGCGATGTCTAGTTCAACCCAATAACTTGAAATGAAGAAACTAAGATTCCCCAAGAAATGAGGTGGCTTGACCGTGGTTATGTAGGTAATAAGGTAGATCAGTAAAGATCTTAACCCAACTTCTTTGATTCCAAACCTGTTCCTCATTCTCCTCTGTGACTTGAGCATCTCTGTGGCCTCTTCCCTTTATGAAAGTCTATGAAGGAGACAGCTATGCTGTATTAAAATTTGTTTTTAAAAAGTTAAGATTTGCTCTAGGCTGAGATTTTTCTAACTCTAAGCTCTTTAACAGAGAACAGCCCATAATAGAAAATAGAGGTATATAATCTTGTTTTAGTGATGACTGATGCAAATTAGATCATTTGGTTCAAATTAGAAACATCAGCTCTAAGCTTCAAAAGTCAATGAGCTAAAGTTATTAGTTTTAGAAAGGCAGTCAGGTGGATGAAAATCTTTTCCTGATTGGAAAAGATCAGTCATGGGATTTGCCAGTACAAAACATAACAATAAGGATAACCAAAATAAAAATAAAAAATAGTAATAACATACTTACATGTAGCTTCCTGGTTTAGAAGCACCCTCCCCCCTTTTCTTTTTTTTCCACAACAACCCAGCAAAGGAAATAGTTGAAGCATTATTATCATTTTACACAGGTGGAAAGTGAGGCTGGCAGAGTGAGCATCTGATTTGGACTAGATGACCTATAAGACTCCTTCTGGATCTAAATCTAAGACCTTATGATTTCATGAAGAGACTTGCTGATGGTCATAGAGCTGAACCCACATCTTCTGACTCTTACACCAGTGCTTTTTCTTTTGTATCATATTGCATCAATGCATATAGGACATATTCCAGATCATTGCTGTTCAGTCATTTTCAGGTGAGTCTGACTCTTTGTGACCCCATTTGGAGTTTTCTTGGCAAAGATACTGGAGTGGTTTGACATTTCTTCTCCAGCTCATTTTACCGATGAGGAACTGAGACAAACAGGGTTAAATGACTTGCCCAGGGTCACACAACTAGTAAGTTGTAAGTAAGTACATGAGGCTAGATTTGAACCCAGGAGGATCATCTATTAGGATCTGAAAGGGTCCTCAGAAGTCATCTGATCCAACCCATTCTTTTTTGCAGAAGATGGACTGAAGTTCAGAGAAGCCAATGACTTGCCTAAGATCACACAGGTAACCATGATCCTGTTTGTGCTCCTTACCACAGAAAAAAAAGAGGAGAGAACAAACTCGATTATTCACAATAATGATCTGAGTGCAGAGAGAAGCAGTCTAACAGGTTTTCTGTGATCACAGCAAAAGCATCCATAGATAGGATTCTCTATTAGAAAAAAATTTCAGAGGAGTTTACTTATTAGAAAAGGAAGTTGTTGAGTCATTTCAGACTCTCTGTGACACCATTTAAGGTTTTCTTTGCAAAGATACTGGAATAGTTTGTCATGTCCTTCTCCAGCTCATTTTACAGATGGGGAACTGAGGCAAATAGGGTTAAGTGACTTGCCCAGAGTCACATAGCTAGTAAGTGTCTGAGGCCAGATTTGAACTCAGGAAGATGAGTCTTCAGCTGGTGCTATCCATTGCACTGCCTAGCTGCCCTTGGCCTTTGAGCGGGGAAAAATGGAGATCAAATCAATTTGTAACCAGCAGAAGGTATTGTTGGCCACTTGCCTAATTCTGTTTACCGATAAAGACCAGGAGCTTTGTTTGTGCCATATCTGCCCTAGCAAGCCATGGAACACCTGAGAATTCTCAGGGAAACATAGAGCCACTTCTCTTCCTTAGAGCTGGTGACCACTATTTCCTATTTTTTGGATTGCAATGCTAGCCTCATTAGTCTAAAGATGTGGTCTGTGTTTAAATAGCAACTATCTCTGGTCTCAGCGCCCAAACACTGGGAAAATTCTGCCATCTTCTCTTCATAATGTCTTGAAATAGACCCCAAACACATGAGCATGCCATAATGAAGTCAATCAAACAAGCAACATTTGGCTGTATGTAGTTCTTTACCCATGCCCATAGAAGCAAAAGGAATAAAATAAAATATGTTGAGGCAAGTACCATGTGGGCTAACATGTCTATAGCTTCTTCCCAGCCCTTGACCAGTTAATGTAAGTGTGTCCATACCCAGGAGTTTCAGGGATGCAATTCGCACGTTTAGATTCAGTCAGGGATCCCCATTAGCTATTCCTATTGGGAACTAGCATATTTCCTCAGTGTCATTCTATTTCTGCTGGCCTCTAGGTGAGTTAACATCCAGTCAGTTAAAGTAACTCAGGATTGGAGGGGTTGCTCCTCCAAGGACTGTTTTCCCTCATTCACCACTCTGTCCCTGGCTGGTACCTCTGATCCCTATGTCTGCCTGTTCTTCTTTTCAGTTGGCTCATTGGTTGGATAGGGAAGACACAGATCATGCACATGAGTTTGGCATTGATAGTGGAGTGAGGAGTGGGGTCAAGTATAGATGCAGAAATGGAGAAAGACTCCTTTAATGCCTAGCATTCCTTCTCATCCTTGTATTTCCTATACCTCTGTCTCCTAGGTAAATTCTAAAAGGCATGGGCAAATAATAAGCTCTACCATGTGAAGTCTAGCCACTTCAATTTGAAGAAGGCATAGGAAATAGAAAGGATTCTGATAAAGACAACTTAAGCAATCAAGGCAAAGGAAGGGTTTATTTAGAAAGATATCCTTTCAAAAAAGACCTCTTAAGGCTGGGAAGAGAAAGGATGAGAAGCAATATAATCGAAGTTTATAAAATCCCCAAAATACTTTCATGCCATGCTCCTGTGCTCCAATCTGCACCTCTGCCCAGGACCTCCAGCTCTCACTCTGTGACCTTGGCGCTCTGATCAGTAAGCGTTCTCCATTTCTAGGTAAGACCCAGACCTCCCATGCTGCTGCTGTCCAGTCATCTTCATGCCTTTTGGACACAACTCCTCTCCCACCACCTTCCACTTCTAGCTCTGAAAAGAGTAAAAAATCAACATTACCCTTCTTGGAAAGATCATGTCAAGCAATTTTTCCCATAATTCTACTCAGAATCCTTAGGGCTTTCTGACCCAAACATTGTTCCCTATTGTGTGTATATGTGTGTGTGTGTGTGTGTGTGTGTGTGTGTATGTGTGTGTGCGTGCATGTGTTATCTTTCCTATTAGTATGGAAGTTCTTTGGTGTTTTGGGTCATTTGATTTCTGATGCCTAGAATGGTCCCTAACTCTTCCTAAGCTCTTAAATGCTTTTTTCATTCATTCATTCATGAAAGGTGTGAGTAAAGTAGTAATACTAGTATATATTTCTGAAGTGCATTAGGATTACAGTGCCCTTTCTTGTGCAATAATTCAGACTTAGTTCACCAAATCCTAAAACAGACATTATAAAAAAGGCAGAATATCAGACTTAGATGGGCTCCTAGACAGCACCTCATTCAGTTTTCTCATCAATGCCTCTCCTCATCACCTAGAAGGATTTTCAGACCAGGAAAAATAAAACAACTAATGGGGGGGGGGGTTGGGAGAGAGGGGTGGAAAGGGATGCCTTAAGCTTATTGGTGAGAGACTGAAAATATTAATGGGCTCATGAAGTATTTGTACAAATCCAGGAATGACAGATTCACGATGAGATCAGTTGTTAAAGGGAACATTCTTAAATTTTTGAGACTGAAGTCATTTAGCCAGAGACCTTATTAGCCTTATCTACTCCTTGGTACCACTGTCAAAAACAAACCTTGATTCCATGTGACAATTCTGATGTTTTTGTATAATCAGCACAAATCGTACTTTCAATAAGAATCTTAACAAAAGGAATTTTCAAGTTTCAACTCTATTTGGCTTAGCCTCCATTTTAGAAAGAACTTTGAATCTGAAGTTATTAAACCCGAGCCCAAAGCCCAGCTGTGTCACTGTGGCACTTCAGGCGAGTCATCGCATCTTTCTGAGAGGTGGCTCAGTAGGTAGATTCCCGAGCCTGGAGTCAGGAAGACCCAAGTTCAAATCCAGCCTCAGATACTCACGAGCTTTGCTACCCTGGGCAAGCCACTTAACTTCTGTTTCCTTAATCTACTGGAAAAGGAAATGGCAAACCACTCCAGCGTCTTTCCCAAGAAAACACTATACAGAGTCATAAGTTGGATGTGACTGAACAACCAAGCAACAATAACAATAGTACACCTGGGAAGGGTGTCCCAGACTTTGCCCCTTTATAGTCAACTAAGTGGCTCAGTGGATAGTTTGCTGGGCCTGGAGTCAGGAAGACCTGAGTTCAAATGTGGCCTCACTTACTAGCTGTGTGACCCTGGGCAAGTCATTTAATCCTGTTTGCCTCAGTTTCATCATCTATAAGAGGATCTGGTGAAGGAAATGGCAAACTACTCCAGTATCTCTGCCAAGAAAACTCCAAGTGGGGTCATGAAAAGTCAGATACAACTGAAATGACTGAACAACAATAGCAACAAAATGGAATCACGCTTACACTCCCCACCTCATCGTGTTTTCTTAATGCATTTTAAAGGATAAAATACCACGTATATGTAGGTCGTGATTTTTGTCTATCTTGGGTTCCATATTTCTAAATGATAGTGCAGTGGCATAAAAAGCCAAAGGTCTCCCACTGCATCCAGGGCATCTCCAGTCATCCAATCTGTATCTTGCCACTGGACGCAGATGGCTTCAGAGTAGAGAGTAAGGCTGGTCACTTTGTACAGCCCTGCCTCACTTAAATCCAATTCATTTGCAGGTCATGACCTCCCTTTCCTGATATCCTTGGTCTTCAAGAATGAAGGACAAATAACAGCAATCTGATTATTCTAATTATCCAGAAGATATTTATTTCACCTGATCAATCAATAAAAATTATTTACTGCCCCGTGGCAATAAAATGGTCCTTGGATTATCAGGCTGATTGGCTATATCAGTTTACTTTTGTCATCTAGACTCAGCCCATATCTCACTGAATGAAATACTTTCTAAATGGCACAATACTCTTTAAAATTTTCATCGAAAAGTTCTATGGTTTCCTTAACCTCATTCACATTTGGAGTAGGGACTTTTTCGTAATAGAATGCAGCATTTGCACTATGTAATAGGCATATAATTATACCAACATTCTAAAAATGAAGCGAGGAAAGCTCTGAAGAGAAAAGAAATTCTAAGACAACCTAAGCTGTTCTCAGCTTCAGTGTGCTTGCCACTGAACACATGTATACACATCTATATGTCAAAATGGTGGGCTTCAGCACAAGCGCTACAGGTATTTTGTTTTCACTAGTTTTACACTTTTTACTCTTGGGAGAGTTAATTACAAACAATTTAATTAAGATGTCTTACTCATTAATGTTCTAGTAGCTTAGCAAGTTTGGGTTAGCTCAGCAGGTTGCAAAGGTTTAATTTTATCAGTTATCTTCCCATTAACTCATACAGCATCAGTACTGTGCTTGTTTTTCTCCTTCCCTGCCTGGGGTATCTAGATAGTTTAAAATATCATTAAGACTGATAATTCAGGAAGAACTCTATTTTCGGGTTGCCACCTGGTCCTAATCAGACCTGGCTTTCCATTTCAGATCTTAGGAAACAAGATCAAAAGATATTTGTGTTAATTTCTTCCCAATAGGACCAGTTTAACAGAACCAGTCAATCATCTTTTGCTATATTATAAAAATGTTGGAATCTAGATTTCCATGAATATTGTGGGAAATATAGTTTACAATTTCTTGCCTACTTAGAAGGTGAAAAGTTGAATATTGTGATTAAAGAAGATGGTAATTGATGTCTACAGTGTTGTTTTAGTCATGTTAGTTGTGTCTGACTTTTTGTGACCCCGTTTGGGGTTTTCTTGGCAAAAATACTGGGAATGATTTGCTATTTCCTTCTTCAGCTCATTTGGTAGATGAGAAAACTGAGGCAAACAGGGGTAAGTGACTTGCCCAGGGTCACATAGCGAGTAAGTGTCTGAGGCCAAATTTGAACTCAGGTAGATGAGTCTTTCTGACTCCGGGCACCTAGCTGCCCCTAATGTCCACAGTAGGAAAGAACAATTAGCTATTCAATGATGTATCCCTTTCTTTATATTTTACTTCTTAGAGGTACTTTTAGTTTAAGTCATATTTTACACCTTGATACGGGTGTTTTCATTTGAAAGCACTCTAACACTATCTGCCTCTTTATGAAACACAAACATCAAGAAATTCAAATGTTTTTGTTAGATTCAACTTCATTAATTGACCCTCATGACCTATAATCTGGCACAATATTTGTTTGGCAAACAAATAATTAGCTTAAAGAGCAAGCAAAGAAGAATTTCCTGAATTATTAAATTTTTCTTCCTCTCTTTTCATAGTAGTTATGTATTCTATATTTAACCAAAACATGCTAACGTTTACTGAATCTGACCCCTTCCTCCGTACATCTGTGGATGTACAAGTTCTAGGTTGTGGTCATTCATTCATTTCATTTTGCAAGATGAAAGCCTCGATTAGCTGAGAACTAGAATTCATGATCTTGTGACAATTCTTACCATTTGTTTTTTACCAAGCAGACCATTGGCATAATTCCCTTACTGGTCAATCATTTATGATCCAGTGGGATCCAGTCAGGAAACTATAATTTAAAGGAGTCCATCTCTTATGATTGAGGAGGGAAAATCGATGAAGAGCAAGCACCAGCACTCAGAGATAGCTTTAACAAACTTTATTGTTACGCACAGGAGAGGGAGGAAAACAGCCTCTAATAAGGACAGCCTGAGCGTGTGGCCTCTAGGTCCTCACGGCACTGGGGAGAGTGGGGTGGGGAAAGTATCTGTAATCCAGTGCCCCTCAAGGCTCCCTCGAGCATATATCATTTGAGACAAAGTGTTAATAAGATAACAATGAGGGACTTTCCTCTTATCTATAGGACTAGTACAATGAACAATTAGTGAACAAGGAGTGTGGGTTGAGAAAGACAGAAGCGAGAAAATCAATCGTAAAGGTGCTACCATTCCAGGAAGAGGCTGAAAAGAGCTAATATCAAATCTCTGACTTTATTAGCCTTGGTGTACTTGCGTCCTGGGGAAATGGAGCCACGTTACTCGAACCTGTTTTCAGTGTGATAACGGTGATACTTGCTTATTTCACTTACAATATAACTATATGACTAGTGCAAACTGAATAAGGGTGGCAAGGTGGTACAGTGAATGGAGCTCTGGTCCTGGAGTCAGGGAGGCCTGAGTTCAACTCCAGCCTCAGACACTTACTAGCTGGGTGACCCTGGGCAAGTCACTTCACCCTGTTTGCCTCAGTTTTCTCATCTGTAAAATGAGCTGGAGAAGGAAATGGCAAACTACTCCAGTATCTTTGCCAAGAAAACCCCAAATGTGGTCGTGAATGCAGACATATCTGACACAACTGAGTAACAACATAAACTGAATAAAATACTCCGGGTGTGTGTGTGTGTGTGTGTGTGTGTGTGTGTGCGTGTATGCATATATATGCACCTTTGTTTATACACTACATGCAAATACAATATAAGAAGAATAACCACTTATTCATTTTTTGGTCTTCACTTCTCCACTAACTAGGACAATGCCTTGCACATTGTTGGCACTTAGTAAATGCTTATTTAATTAAATTATTTGCTTTTACCAAAAGAGAACATGCCCAGTTTTCATTGTCATAAACCCATATATAAGAAGAGGAAAATAAAATTAATAAACTTAGAAATTCCAAATTATGAATTATGGTCAGAGTAGTGCATACATTCACTTGGAGGGACTATGGTTAACCAGGACTCTCAACCCAGGCCCCTTCCACTACAACTCATATGATTATACAAGTTGTTTTAACAAAACAAAAACCTCTTTATGCGATTAAATATTTTTCAAATATCCACCTCCTTTACATCTTTCAAATGTTTCAAGTCAGGGAGTATTCTCATCCATTGAAAATGAGATCACAGATACCGAAATATAAAATCAGCCATGATGCCCTTTCTCATTCGATAAAGACCTGCATTGACTGTGATGGCCAAGGGTTTCAAATTCTACCTTCAGTGTATGGATTTATCCAGACAATTTGATCCTATTAAATTTTAATAAGACAGAATTTAGCTCATGGAAACTAAAAATAGGGCTCCTTTGCCTATTCAATCCCTATGAGCACCTTTATAAAAGCCATTCTTCTCCAATACTTTAGAATCAAAAAGCAATGCAGAGAGCTGCTGCTGCTTACAAAAACCCTCTGAGAAAACAATGATTTTTGCAGCTGAGAAAAAAAGATGGAAATGAGCAACATTTTGGTGCAGTGCTGTGATTTTGTGGCATAAAGCTGTATTTTCTGGCGGCGAAATGCAGAGGCTGGATCAGTTATGTGAAGACGTGAGTTCCGCCACAGGATTCTGGGAAATGATAACTGGTAAGTACCCACTGCCTGTGGAGGCGTGACCCTGAAACAGTGGCCGTTTTAAAATGCCTTCAGACCCAAAGTGGGCGTAAGTAAGATCCCACCATTTTCTTTCTCATAGTTTTCTGATAGTTCATCTGAAGGGTTGGCAATCTTTAAAAATGGGTGAGCCTCAATGCCAGCTCACTTACTTTTGCTCTCCCTATTAGAGCTTGTACTCAGTGGTTGCTGGTGGTGGAATGAGGATGGGGGGTGAGGAGACTGAGTTCTATCTATCCACAGACCTTGGAGTGAAAGAACAAATTCCCACATATATTCCAGCCACTAAAGGGTTTTGGCAAGTAGCCACAGAAGCATCAACTGGTGGTCCCTCTGCCAAAGATACCAGAGTCTGATGATGCCTGGGTTAGCCTGCTAAATGACTGAAAAATCATGTTTGCCTTAATACATCGCTGAAGGGCCAGCATTCAGATTTCTAGAGCTTTGTAAACAAAAAGTTATACGCCCATTGCCATACTGGCCAGACAAGAGCTCATGATTCTTGCCCAGCAGCTTGAGCTTCTTATTCTCCTACACCCAGAATTCAGATCATCCTATAAACTGCCTGGTAAATTAATTATACCTTGTTCTCTGGGTCAAACGGCCCAGTCAGTGGGTGCTTAGTAAGCAGTTATTTTATGTCCAGCACTATCCCAAGGGCAGTGAGGAATATGAAAGGGGACAATATTCCTTGAGAATGTACATTTTGCTGACAACCTTGCAATCTTTTGTTAATTTGGGAATGAAGGCAGAATCTTGTGAGACAGCATAGTATAATGGGAAACATACTAGACTGGGAGTCTGCCACCTAACTCCTAGTTCTCTCATTACTTCTGTATGACTATGGGCAAGTCATTTAGTATCTCTGGGCCTCAGTTTCCTCAGATTAGATGGTTGAACTAATAGGACTCTAAAGCCCCTTCCATTTCTAACGATCTTTAAGCCTGTAACTCTTAGGGCACAAAACATGTTTCTTTCTAGCTCCCATTTAACCACAAAAGAAGGCTTTATTTTAAACTCTCTTGTCTTTCCTTTGCTGGGTAATCTAATTTAAATGCAAGGAAGTCTGGCATGTTGTAAATGCTAGCTGGCAATCTAAGCGCATTTTCATTGACTTCATAGGATTCTTTGCCTCCCTCAAATATTTTGGATACAGAGAACATGGCACAGTCTCTCCAGTCAGTGCTAATGATGAGCAGAACGCCATAATGGGGAGCATGCTGCGTACAGATAGAGAGAAAGTAATGTAAATGAACACGAGCCTCTCAAAATGGATGCCGCTTCCAAAGCTGCGAGGCTGGCGACCGACCGCGAATGGCAAAGACTGTGACATCCAAGTGTCTGAGCTCCAGTCAAAGGCGACGGAGGCTGCCAATCGGAGACAATTAGCAAGCACGACTTCTCAATTGTGTTGACAGATGAGGGGAAAAAAATCAAATAGATGTGAGAACTGTGTTTATCCTGCTGCAGTGTTTTGCAATATTATGTCTATTGATTTGCTTTCTGTTTCTGAGTTATTGGGTGGATGGTGTGTCGTTCTGCCTATCAAACCAGGCAAGCTTGCCTTCACAGCTGCTTGTCAAGGGAGAATTTCTACACAAATCATCCAAACCAGTCTCACTGGGGACATTAGGCCAAAGATATTTTGTTGTGATTTAATGAAAGGGGGTGGGAGCTACTATAGCATGTGGCTCGATTTTCTTTTCATAACAATTGGTTATAGCTTTTGCATTCTGTAGTGTGGTGTGGTGTGTTCCACTGTAATTGGTTCTGTAGGTGCTTCAAGATCCAGTGAGTTGGGTGGGGGTTGGGAGGAGATGTCGCTATTGTTTTCTCTTATCTCCTGACTCCTGTGTGTAAAATCTGCCCTCAAGAGACAGGGATGTGGAATGCACTACTGTGCACATGCACGTGAAGCTTCCTTAAAATGGCCATAACAACAAAAGATGGAGACCCCTTAAGAGCTCTGGATTTGGAGTTGAAGGTGGCAGTGGTTATCGTTCAGTGATTTTTTGGTCTGCCTGACTCCCTGTGATGCCATTTGGGGATTCCTTGGCAAAGATGTTGGAAACGATTTGCCATTTCCTTCTCCAGCTCATTTTACAAATGAGGAAACTGAGGCAAACAGGCTTAAGTGTCTGTAACAACAATGCTACTTGCAGCTGCTGTGGGGTTGTAAGACCAATAACACCAGCACGCAGAAGGGCTGCTAGCAGTTTTTTTGATCTGCTTTTCTAAAGGAAAGCAACTTTAAAGTGGTCAACAATCTTATTTTAATCAAACTATATATATGTATATGTATACATGTATATATATATATATATATACGCATATATATACATATATATCCTTCACTTAGTTCAGGGGAAAAGTCAGCACCCCGAACTTCAGAGAAAATACAAACAGAAATTACAAGCAGAAATTATATAAACAGAGCAAATACAAACAGCAAAGACCAACAGACAGGGCTTCTAACGGTCTGACCAAAAGCAATACATACATAGTTACCAGAGAGAGAAGCATCTGGGTTTTTCAAAGCCAGAGGGCTCCTTAACGGCTACCCAGAGGCTCATCTGGCTAAATCACAAGAACACTCTTCCAATGAGTGAGCCCCAAAGTTAAATGCTAACCTCACAGTATAAACACCCTTCTAGAGGGCCAGAGGGCATCACAACCCTCGTGACCCAGGCTCATGTGACTCAGGATCCAAGCAGGTCACACAGGCCTATTAAGGGGCAGGGAAGATCTTCAAATTGTATTAACATTACAGTGTCTTGCCCAGAGTCATAGAGCTAATAGGCATTTCAGGCCAGATTTGAACTCAGGAAGATGAGTCATTATGACTTCAGGCCTGGCACTCTACCCACTGTACCACCTAGCTGGGGTCAAATCCTTGCTTTGTTACATACTAGATATGGGATCTTGACCAAGATATTTACATTTTCATCTCTAAAATAAGTTGCCTGTGTTTATCTCTGAGTTTCCTACTAGCTTGAAATCCATGCCTATGACCATGGTTTAATAAATAAAGCTTTTCTTCAGTGTCTTCCTTCCTCAATCTTTGGTGTAGCTCCTCTAGGCCTGTATACGAGGGCCCTCCTGCTGTCCCATCGTTGCCCAGTGGTCCTCTACCTGAATATGTCTTTCCTGTTAAGTGCTTCATATTTGAGCAAATTCCCAACACTATCTGTCCATTTAAAGAAAAAAAATCAACTCTCCCACGTCTTATGCCTTCACAATTATGCTCTTTGCTAGGGAAATAACAAATTCTAATATTAACTGAAATAAAATGGATTTGGTTTCATTCACTTATTTGTTTATTCTATTCATTCCTTGTTGTTGTTGGGGTTGTTTGGCCTTCATTCTCAAAGAGGACCATGATATCAGGAAGGTGTTGCTATGACTTGCAAATGAATTTGATTTAAGTGAGGGAGGTCTATTCGTTATTAATTTAACAGATACTGACTGAGCACCTACCTTACGCGTACTCCCTGTGGGGATACAAAAAAGTATAACAACTCCTTCAAAGAGTTTATAGTCAAATTAGGTAGATTAGATGTTGTTGAAGCTATAAAATCATCCAGATGTACAAATTTAATCTCCATCATATTTTCTCATACAATAGCAATTGTTTGAAGGTTTGCTAGTAGAGTTGTGACTTAGCCCATCCATTCTGGAAAGCAATTAGGAATTATAATGAAAATGTCACTAAACTGCACATACCTATCAACACCACTACTAGACCTACGTACCATGTATACAAAAGTATTTATAGTAGCACTTTTTGTGGCAGCAAAGAACTTGAAACTAAGGGCATACCAAACAGTTGGTAAGTGGCCAAATTATGGTATATGAATGTAATTTAATACTATTACACCCTAAGAGATGATAAGAGCGTTGGCTTCGGAGAATCCTTAGATTTGTACTCACTCATAAAAAGTGCAGTGAGCAGAATCAAGACAATTATTCATTAAATGACCACAACATTATATAGGAAAACAAATTTGAAAAACTGAAGAACTCTGATCAATTCAATGACAAATCACAATTCTAGAAGACTGATGATAATGATGATGATATAAAAGACTGATGATGCCTCTTGGAGTTGGAGGTAGGAGATGGAGAAGTGATGGACAATAATTGAAGTACAGTGAACACATTTTCAAACATGACTATGAGAAAACAAATTTATTTTGCTTGACTATTTCTGTTATAAGGGATAGCTTGTATTTGGAGAGAGGAAAGATTAGGGAGCAGTGGGGAGGCAGCAATAGTGATGAAAAAAGGGTAGAGATTAGGAAAGAAAAATGTGTCTATTAATTTTTTTCTAATATGAGGAAGCCAGAGAAGGACTTATAAAGGTACAAAATATGGCAATATTGGTATTGCCACATTACCTTCAGAGCATGTTGAAAGAAGTAACATGTAAATAATGGATTCATGGCTTCTTGTACAACCTCCATTTCTTGTCTTTTTAATATATAGATGATTTGTTGATGATTTTATAGTTCATATTTAAAATAAATTTTAAAATATTTATAGAAAAAAAATATATATTTATAGGAATCGGGGTACCAACCCAAAAAGTTAGTGTGGAAATTAATGAAGAGGATGAGCTTGGTTTTAGATATGTTAGGTTTCAGGAAAATAATGTAGAAATGACCAGCAGGCTGTGGAGCTTGAGACAAAAGTGATGTTTGGAGATTAAAAATCTCTTGGGAATCAACCACCTAGAATTCATTAAAAATAGCAATACTGAAGATGGCGGCTGGGAAGCAGTGACTGGCGTGAGCTCCCCACCAAGTTCCTCCAAAAACCTATAAAACAATGGCTCTGAACCAAT
>CM053622.1:316001900-316022237 GCA_028646595.1 Phalanger gymnotis | reverse complement strand
TCCTCTTCTTTGGAGCTCTTTGCCGCAGCAGTGGTGGCACAAGTGATTCTGGGCCAGCCATTGTTCTGAGCTCCTGGGCTGAACCTAGATGTTGGTAACTATGAATTGTATTGGGTCTGTCTGTTGATGTTTGTAATTTGCTCTGAAGTTCGGGGTGTTGGCTTTTTCCCCTGAACTAAGTGAATGATATTTGTATGCTGAATTAAAGTAAGCTTGCCAACCCCTTAACCTTGCTTTCCTTATTAAGGCAGATCAAAAGAACCCGTGCTTTGGCGGGTGCTGGCAGCTTTCTGGGTGCTGGCTGTGGGTGGATCTTGCACCCCCACAGAAGCTGCTAGCCAGATTGTGGAAACACCAGGGTCACACAGCTAAGTAAGTGTCTGAGGCAATATTTGAACTCATGAAGATGAGTCTTTCTGACTCTAGGCCAGACACTGTATCCACTGGGCCACTCAAATAACACCTTACAAAGTAATTTATGTTTGTATAACCCTTTATATTTACAAAGCACAGTATTATTGATCATAAGCTCCTTCGAAGAAAGGATTAGGGTTTTTTTGTTTATTTTTTTTATTTTTTGTCTCTGGATCCCAGAGCCTAACACAGTACCTGGCACCTAGTAAGTACTTACAAAATATTTGTTTATTGATGGATATGTACATTCTCTCATTCGATCTTCATACCTAATCTGTAAAATAGTATAAATAATATTATCCTCATTTTACGGGGGAGAAAACTGAGATCTAGAGAAATATTACTATGACCTAAAGTCACACAGCTTGTAAACAACTGATCCAGAACTAGGACCGTGTCATCCGATCCCAAATTTTAGTGCTCCGTGCTACTTCAGATGATATGTTTCCTTTAGGAGCATTTGCAAAAGTATTTGGAAGGGGGCAGCTAGGTGGTGCAGCGAGTAGAGCACCAGCCCTTGAGTCAGGAGGACCTGAGTTCAAATCCAGCCTCGGACACTTAACACACTTACTATCTGCGTGACCTTGGGCAAGTCACTTAACCCCAATTGCCCTGCTGTCCCCCCTCAAAAAAAAGTACCTGGAAGGGAAGACATTATAGGATACCTTTCCCATTCATGAATAGACAAATAAGTATCTGTTTCCAATACAAAATTATTTTGACACTGCACTCTTTCAAGCTAATGTTCTTCCCTTTTTAATGATAGGTGGTGTGATGAGTGGCTAGAGTGCTGCAATTGGAGTCTAGAAGAGCTTAGTTCAGATCCTGCCTCAGACCATTTACTGGCAAATCATCTAACCCCTCCACCTCAGTTTTCTTATAAGTCCAAGGGGGTAACAACAAGGACCAAATAAAATAATATATGTCAAGTGTTTCGCAAAGCACTGTATAAAGTTAGTTCCTTTCATAATAATGATGATGTTTAAATCTGGGGACAAGTTCCTGCATGCTGTCTTGTAAATCACCCTTTAAACAAAGAGAGCCACCCGAAGTCAAAGTTAAAGAGAGCAGTCACTGAGAGACCGCTATTGAGATAGGACGGGGAGCTCCTCAGGATACCTGGCCAACATCAGCATCACAAGTCCTCGGTCTCTCAATCTTCAGGGCTATTCCTGGTATTCCTGAAACTGCTTTGGCACGGCGATGGACAGGCAACTCTTGAAGATTCAAGGTGAAGTCTCAGTTTTGTAGATTGTTCACCCTTCCTCGCTTATCCCCATTTCTCTTTCCAAGTTCATTGGCCAAGAAGGGATAGAAGGAACAACTCAAATGAATCTAGGAAGTTGCTGCCAAATACCCTGCCAAGAGAATTATTGTGGGTCACAGATCAAACGGATCTATATATATATATATATATATATATGTATGTATATATATATAAAATTTTTTTCATCTAGCACAGTTTGATAATATTCTACACTTACTGAATCATTGAAGTATAGTAATTCAATACAAATCTCACCATAAGCTGGAAATGGTTTCAACCTTAATTTGCCTTATCTATTTCATATCCTTATGTTCTTAGACTTTTCTAATAAAAATACTAATAATTTGTTTTAAAGATAGCACATTACAGCCAAGGAGTTCTAAGTATCATGCTTATGTTAATTTCTTAATCTTCATGACACCCCTATACATGTTTCTATAAGTGGTAGTCACAAAAATAAGCACTGGCCCATATTCCCAGGGTCTAGAAGGATTATAGCAGTGGCCTTAAAATTAATGTGCTCTAATTTTTTCTATTCCCTTTTGATTTAATCTAAGCGATCTGCATTTTTAAGAGAACTCTGAGGGAGAAAAGGCATGTGGACAGCTAACTATAAATATAAGAATTTAAATAGTAGACACTAGAAGTACCACTGGGTGCTACACAATTGATTACAAAGGAATTTTTAGGTGGTGATTGTTATAAGTATTCAGAGGTAGGAGAAAGCTCAGGCTGTCATGGTCAGAGAAAGTTGTAGAGAATATGAGCTGGGTCTTGAAAGGTGGCTGGAATTTAGCAAGGTGGAAGAAGAGGGTGACTCAAGGGAAGTGGAATGGTCTAAGTAAAAAGGCTAAGGTGGAAGATAAAATGTGACCCTTCCCATCAACCCCATGATTTAGGTAGGAGATATCTTTGTCTCCTTTTGACTGATGGAGAAAGCGTTCAATAGAGGAATTCAGGAAAATAGGAGTCACCCCTAGGAAATAAGTTAGGATTAGAACTTGAGACAGTATGCTGACATCTTATAAGTCAATGCACTTTCCAAGATACCATCCTATTTTCAGTCAACTTCCATAATGGAGTCACAGCAGTATGATTAATCTAAAACATTTAACTTAAAATTATTTCTATTCATCTTCAGAATCCATGACAATAGTTTTGCTGAATATTTGCTGGACTTATTATGTTTTACTTAAGAAACAGTAAAATTAGTTGTCATTCCCTAACTGATTGCATAGGGCAAAGGGAGAAGAGGGGTTGCTCCTCTGGAGAAATGAAATATTTTCCATGAAAAATTGACAATATAGATAACTTATGTACAGTTACTGAGAATTACAGCTTTAGGAACTACTCTGATAGTGAATAGATCTAACTGTGCATATTGAAAGTTATCAAATATCTATAGGAGGCAGGAAGTTTTCCCTCTGGGCACAGCATCACGCCAAGTACTATGGGCCGAGTAAGCAACCACCCAAATGGGCCCTGCACACACACTTTCTTTACTAATACCAGCCTTCCCCTTGGAGTTTGTAAAGATAATAAAATAAATGGAGACTGTAGCATTTTTGTCTTCTCTGCTGTAAAATATTCTTCACCAAGGCTAGGTGGGTGGATTCTGCCTTTGCAAATGCCCAGTAAAGTGACTATCAGTTTTGTTTTCTCCACTCTCTTCTACATTTCAGCTTAGTCTCCACTGCAGGATTCTGGGTCAGAAGAATCAATACGCTGATGAAGCTAGCGCTAATAGGACGCAGAACTGCCTTTTCTGGTACTTTGGTTTGCTAGATGAGTTTGAGAATAGTCAGAACTTCTCCAATCACCTCTTGGTAAAGATTGAGCTGTATTGTCACATCCTCGCTCAAAAGTCTTGTGCATTTTGAAACAATGGAGGAAAAGAGACAACTACAGAGGAAGGTCACATTCTTATATTGATTGGGGTAGATAATAGTAGGTTGGACTGGAAGAGAACAGGAATATTGACTCAGATGTGCAGCAAAAACTTATCCTGGGGTACTGACTCATCACCAGCTATTTACCTATGAGTGTTTTATTGATCCTATAGCCTTTAAATAAGTTGTTAATGTGGTCATTTACACATCAGATATTCATAAGGAGACACCTATGAGACATATATCAGATATGCCTTGCTGGTTGCCATTCCTTGATGGAGAATACACCAGCTAAGCACAAAAACACAAAGGCCCAGTTACACTATTTGACTATACTGAAATCCTATCTTGCTTCTTTTATATTCCTTACACTCATTCCTCATACAATAGGATTCTGATGACCCATTTAAAGATCAAACATGGTAACATTTGCTGCTTCCCACTGCTTAAAGTATGCTGGGTCATTGCAACATCCATTGAAATGGAAACACCAGTGTACTTCCCAAGGCGCCTGCTTCTTCCTGTTCCTCAGTGTTGTTACACTGACTTCCTTGTACCAATACTGATATTTTGTAAACTGTCTGCCTCCAAAGAGGCCTATGGATGGCAGCTAGGCCACAGAATGGCGTGGAGTATTGGACTAACAATGAAGAGTTCATTTTCCGGTGCTGCCACTGACCTCCTACACAACCTCTTAAAAGCTCTCCATGTATAATTTTCCTCCTCTGCAAATAATGGAACCAAATAAATATCACATTCTTTGTTTCACAAGGGAGGAAGTTAATTATGTAAAGTCCTGGACAACTCTTTGAGCTCCTTGGAGAAAGGTAAATTCAATCTCTTACAAATTCCTACAAGGGAGATTATTGTCATTAAATTATTTAGCATTTCCAGTGCCTAATTTCCACAGAAAATGACAAACATCAGTACTCTAATCAATGGTTTCCTCGAGAGGAAGGTCAATATTGTTTGGAAAAAGCAGCTACATAAATTCGAAGAAGTTAAGTAACTAAGCCAGCGACTACACTTAGAGTTCATTCCTTTGCCCTTCCTTGCCCTCCACCACCATCATATGAATCTCCTTTTATTATGTCTCTTATAAACACACAATGTGTTTGAGGAATAGATAAAAGGCTTAGGAAACTCTGTTCAAACATGTTTTTGAAAATTATGGAAGCTTGTTTAACTCAATAGGCTATGAATATCATCACAATTTAGTTATGGAGGCAGTCACCCAAAGAAATGAATATACACCAAGAGATGCCCTAATGACTCTTGCACTTTCTTATGTGGGCTGTTTTCCCCAATTTGGACGTGAACTATCTGTGAGGAGAGGTTATCTTGCTTTTCTGTTTATATCTCCAGGTCTTGGTACAAAGCTTGACATAGTAAGTACTTAATAAATGCTCTTTCATTCATTCATTCACTCATTGATGTGGGTAACTGTGCTCTTTAAGCTTTAGATTTTAATAAGAAATATAGAGTCAAAAGCTATTATTTCTTCCTAGAAAACATGTTATCTAAATACAGACCCATAAACAAAGAAGTTAGATCAAGAAAATCAGCATCTACTTTAGAAGAATAATGGAGTCAGGCCTGACATGTCCTCAAGACCCAAACCTGAATGTTAGTTAGTCTAATATCCTGTAATCTGCCCAATATACTATGTAATTGTGAGACATGTATGTGGCAATAGCTGGATAATGTTCACGTTAGCCATTGTAGACTTTACCAGGACACTTAAACTGAACCAAAGAATAAGATCTTTTTATAGAGCAAGGAGTCTAGCAGAAAAAAACATTCCAACTAAAGCCAAAAATTTGCAGAATTCCAGTCGTGTCCAGTCTTCCATAGAGTTGTGGGGCTTTGGATCTGCTATAGATGCACCCTCAATAAATACTTGCTGGTTACATGAAATTACTTAAATCATTTAACAAGTTTAATTGGGCACCTATTACCTTCATCTTTAAAAGACTTATTTATGTTATATGATTTCAAAGTCCCCTTCCAATTCTTAAATGTTGTGATTCTGCTATGTGTATAAGATGATGATAAATGCTATGGATGTATGAAGCCATACCAAGCAACATGCTTCCCCTCAAGGAATTACAGGTTAGTTCTAAGTTACCTTGAAGATCATCTAGTTACCTAAAAATCATTCATTTTACTGGTGGGAAAAGCAAGGTCTCATGAGGGCCAGTGTGACTCGTGGAAGGCTACACAGCTAAGGCCACAGAACTAGTTAGTTACATGGCTAGGACTTTAACCCAAGTCTCCTGACTTCTCATCCAGGGTTCTCCTCATCACACAATGATTGCCTTAACTTCTAGTGTAGCTGGGGAAACAAAAAGTGATCAGATGAAAAATGATCAAACTGTGACCTAAGAAGTATATGATCCCACGGTAAGCGAATAGTACAAGCAATAAATGCTGTATAAGGAGGGAAAGATCATCATGGGCTGGATTAGTAAGATGTATTCTCATGAAGAAGAGTGGTCCCCGGGAAAATTTCGTCTTGGTGTGTGAGGATGGCTATAGCCAGAATCACAGACCTGTAAGTTGGAAGCAACCTTAGAAGTCAACTAATTCAATCCGTATTTGAACAGCAATGTTCCTATAGGATCCTTGATAGGTGACCTCCCGCCTCCACTTAAAGCCTTCTAGTGAGGAGGAAATTATTAATCCCCAAAGCAGCCCATTCTGTTTTTAATAGCACTAATTATAATTAATTTTTCCCCTTACATGAGCCTGAACTTGCCTTCCTGTAACTTCCACTTAGTGTACTTGAGCCAAGCAGAATCCCTCTTTCACACGACAGTTCTTCAAATACCCAAAGATGGAGACTGTACCATTGAAGTCTTCTCTTCCCCAGGCTAAATATTCTCTGTTCCTTCAGCTCATTCTCCAATGGTTTGGTCTCCCATTCCCTCACCATCTTGTTGCCCTTCTTTTGAAATATTCCAACGTGTGGATTGTTAATATCCATCTTAATTCGTGAACTAAACATAAGGCTTCAGATATGGTATAAACAGTGCAAAATACAGTGAAGCTATCATCCCCCTTATTTTGGACACTATACGTCTCTTAAGTGCAGGATAACATCAATTTTGCTGGCTTCCATCTACTTCTGTTGACTTGGTTTCATCTTGAGAGTCTCTAAAATCCCTGGATCTGACCTTGCCATGCCTCCTCTTATGAAGCTGATTTTTTTTAAACCCTGGTGTAGAATTTTATTTTTTTTCCCAATTGAATTTCATCTTGTTGAATTAAAACCATAATTTTATTTTGGATACGTACTCTATCATTCAATGTCATCAATTCATCCCAGCTTTGGGTCCTCTGCAAGTTTAAATATGCGTGTAATCTAAACCTTCATCTAAGTTATAGATAAGAATATTGAACAGCTAGAGACAAGAAAAGATCTCTCAGGACATTCCACTTAGGACTTCCCACTAAGTTGACACTGATCACCTAATAAATATTTTTTTCATCTGGTCATCCTATAAATTTGGAATCTAATTTTATTATCAGCTGGCCTACATCTCTCTACCTTGTCTGCAAGGACAGCATGAGAAACTTTGTTCAGCTTTGCTGAAATGCAGGCTGTCTGTGGCATTTCCCCATATGTCAGTCCAGTAACCCTGTTTTTTAAAATGGGATTAGCATAAACTATTCTTGATGAAATCAAGCTGGCTCTTGTCTATCTGCAGTGTCTACTTACTTACCCTTCCAAATAGTCATTGCATTAGTAAAAAATCCATAGTATTTTCAAGTACTTTAGTCACACTTTTCTGGTCTATAGTTTAAAGATTTCACCCATTTCTCTTTTCTGAAAATCAGGACACTGGACCTTCTTTAGTCCTATCCTGTTCTCCTTGGTTTTTCAAAGATGGTTATTATGTGAAGGAAGAAACTCAGCCCTTCTCTATCACTGTGAGTTGTTCAGATTGTGCTGATGTGGTGGGATGAAGGTTGTCTCTCTAGAAACCCCATATCTACTTTCCCTCTAGGAACAGTCCAAAATCTTAGGGTAGTAATACATGGCTGGAAGCTTTATTAGGCTCCTGGAGTGAAGGTAGAGCTTACTGGAATGTTGGGGTTACACTGAGAATTGGATCAACCATTTGGAGGCTTCTATGGGTCTTTTGTGTCATTTTCCATTTTTTTTTCTTGCAAAATAATGGCTGATCAGAACCCAGAATTGTTAGCTTGGTGTTTGCACAGGACTTTAACTTACCCCAAGGGAAAACTCTAGCTGTGGACAAAATGAGCTAATGACATTCATTTGGGGGTATGTCCCAAGACTGAATCCAATCCATGTAAACCCAGAGTTTGCAGTATTGATTTATGGGTTGCATACATATAATTATTGGATGACATTGGAACCAGTATGAATGTAGCATGCTCTTTGTAGGTCACTGTAAATTTCCTCAAAGCCTCCTTACTTGCTGGAAGCAGAGCCTCAGTCCTCTGCCCTTGTTAATGGCTCTTGTGGACAACTCCTGTAGGAGGTTTTCAGGCCATTTGGTATGTTGGGGGCTTGGATGGATGAGCAATTGCCATGTGCCAAGTAGAGGCAGGGCAATAAGACTATGCCAAAGATCCTTTTTAGCTCTAAAACTATGATTCTGTTCAACTCACTCAGCAGAGTAAGCAGAAGACAATGGATATTTCAAGTAATACTACTTGTCTGGGGTGTACAGGAAACCTGAAGCACTGAACACATTAACTGGACACTAAGCAGATATGGGCTAACCCTTGGACAAAAGGTTTCATTCATCCTCTGAAGTGAAGATAAAAAAGCCATAAGAAGTGACAAACTTTTTTTTAATAGAAACCACCCCTATCAACCAACATTGGATTATTTGGATAATTTCTGTCATGTACAGAACTGACTTGTTTTCTGGGTTATAATCTGCCTCACCAGAAGGACTGTCCCCATTAATGAGAACACAGGTCCATTTAAGACTTGAGTTCTGACTACACTGACTGCAGGAATCTATTAAGATAATAGGATTTAGAGCTAGAAGGATCCAGGGTTTCTTAATCTTTTTTGTTTTTTAGTGTCATAGACCTTTCTGGCAGTCTGGTGAAGCCTATGGACCTTTTCTCAGAATAATGTTTTAAATGTATAAAATAAAATTCATAGGATTATAAAAGAAACCAGTTATAAATTAAAATAGTTACAAAATATTTTTAAGTAAGTTCAGCAAGAGAATTTGGAACTCAAAGTTGTAAAAACAAATGTTTAAAAAATTGTTTTTATGTGCAACTGGGAAATAAAGCAAAGGGATATAGAAATCTATCTTGCCCTACAAGAAAGTAAGGGGGAAGAGGAAGGGAGGTAGAGTGGGGTGATAGAAGGGAGGGCAGACTGGGGAAAGGGGCAATCAGAATATATACCATCTTGGAGTGGGGGGGGGGTGGAGGGTAGAAATGGTGAGAAAATTTGTAACTCAAAATCTCAGTGAAATCAATGTTGAAAATTAAAATATAAAAGAAAATAAAAAGAAAATGCTCAGAAAAAAAATTAAGTTCAGCAAACCCAATTTAAAAACTTCTGATTTAATCCAAGACCCCCATTTTAAAAAATGAGGAAACTAATATCCTTAAAAATAAAAAGATGTCTTGCATGACTTGCCCAAGGTTAAGCCCATGACTTACCCAGGAATAAATGTCGGAATCAAGATTCAAATTCAGCCTTTGGATTCTGCAACATTCTACTCACTCTCATTAGGTGAGGTGTTGTTGAGTTGTTTCAGTTGTGTCTGATTCCTTGTGACTCTGTTTAGGGTTTTCTTGGCAAAGATACTGGAATGGTTTGCCATTTCCTTCTCCAGCTCATTCTACCAGAGGAGGAACTGAGGCAAACAGGGGTAAGTAACTTGCTCAGGGGGTCACACAGCTAGGAAGTGTTTAGGCAAGATTTGAACTCAGGAAGATGAGTTACAGGTTCCATGCACAGTGCTGTGGTAGTTGGTCTTATTTTTTTCCCCATTATCACCATGTTCACGCAGCCTTTTCTGCACATCCATTTTCCAATTCGATAAACATTTATTAAATACCCACTATGTACCAGGCCCTGTATTAAGTGCTGGGGATACAATTAACAAAAAGAAAAACAGTTCTCACTCTCAAAGAGCTTACAATTTAAAGAAAGGAAACAATACATCAACGGAGGCAGGAAAAGGATTGGGAAAATTTTGTTCCATAGAGTTAAAACCACGCAGAGAGGCAGATACAGAACGGAATGGGTGGAAGAGTCCAGTTTCTGCCCTCAATAAAGGCAGGCAGTGGGAGAAGTTTGGCACTCCACCTCCGAGCCCTCCAATCAGAGGGGAAAGGAGGCTGAGGGAGCTGGTGGTAGTGTCAATCAAGGCTCGAGTTAGCAGCACAGTGGTGAAATTAGAGGTGATGAGCTGATCCTGGGAGGGGCATCTTCTCCATGGAGTTGAAACCAGGCAGAGCAGCAGAGCATCTTCAACGAACACTGAGTGGAAGCATAGTATAGTGGATAAAGGACTAACCGTAAAGTCAAAAAGATCTGGATTCAAATTCAACTCCTGACACACACTAGCTATATGTCAGGGTGAAGTCATCTAACTTTTCAGTGCCCTAAGAAATCTCTAAGGATAGGAGTTACAGATTTCTTGCTAACCTGCATAGTTAGGGTTCCCATCCAGGGAGATACTCACACTGACGAAATCATGAGTCTTAGAGCCCAGGGGTAGGGAACCTGTGGCCTTGAGGCCACATGTGGCCCTCTAGGTCCTCAAGTGTGGTCTTTTGACTGAATCAGTCAACCTGTGCCCCATCCCTGTATTTAGACCAAAACAAAACAAACCAGAAAACAAATAACTATTCAAGAGATGATGGGCAGTGAAGAAAAATGTAGTGAATGAGAGACACAAAAATAAAGGGAATGAAGAACTAAGAGCATGAATACGATTGTAAACAGGAAGCAGCCAGTTTAGAAGCTCTGTGTTTTTACCCTCCTCAGAGCCTCGATGTCCCTGGTGGCATGCCGGAGCTGGGGGGGTGGTGCACTTTGGGCAGTCACCCTCTGGCACTTTACTCTCAGCCCTGGTGAGATGTGCATGATAAAGTTTACTTATCTAGAACAGGCTTTGTGATCCCTGGATGCTGTAAATTGCTTGTTATTAGCAATAATTGCCCACAGATTTTTTTTCAAACCATTTACATGAAGAATCTTTTCAATATGAGGTTAAATTGCAATATGCTAATAGTCAATCAATGTGGAGCGGTGGGCTGCTTTCAGATACTGAGCTGCCACACTTTGGCTGCCTAAAGTAAGTGCACTCCTGCTCCTACTCATTTCTAGTTCAGTCTTGCTGCTTTCTCCGTGTTAAGGAACTGAAAGTTTGCTCTACATAAGCCACTGACACAGTTCTTTACATCTTCTTTGTGTCCTTGGCCTCAGGAAATGATGCATACATCCCACCTCCCGCAACAGTAACAGATAAACACCCATCCAGGTAGCGTACAGCAGGAGGAAGATAAAATTTAAAGTCTTGTGAACAAAAAGTTCAGTAATGAAAAGTGGCTGGTAGCAACAGAGTTGTATAGAAGCGAATTTGCCGAGATCTCAAAAAGAGGATTCTCCACAGAAACATTCATTCAGAACCTACGGAGACAAAATGTAATTTTTTATAGGCTGGGTAAGTAAAAGTCCAGAGTTGGCTGAAGTTGATAATGAATAAACGTCTGCTTGATGCTCATCCCCACAGCCAAGGGAGGGGACAGGGACTGCGGACCGGCAAAGTGGGCACCAAAAAAAAAAAAAGGATATTACCAATGCTTCCCTGCCCTCAATATATACTGTTTACCATGTATACCCCAAAGGGGCACACAAAATAGTCTCTGGCTTCAAGGAGCTTATCCTCTAGTCGGATGTATGTGAAACAACAAGTAGTACTGTAAGGCTATCTATAAGTTCCATATGAGAATTAGGACAGGAAGGTAGCACAGAGTCCAAAGAAAAGAGAAGAGCTGTAATTGACTCAGAAAGCTTTAAGGACAAGGGACGTCTCAGTGCTGACATAAAGGAATGGCTCTTCTGTTTAGTGGAAGTATCTTTTGGGGGGGGTGGCGGCAATGTTCGTGATGATAGGATTGCTGATTTCTCTGTGATTTCTCCTCTGCCCCAATCTTACCCATATCTTCTGTTGAATGCATTGCAATATGCATTTTATTATATCACTTGGAATGATAGTGAGAGGTTGACATGCTTGGGGCTCCCCTGCTTTGATGATGACCTGGTCCCTCTCAGGGAATGATACCTAAGGACTCCCAATACATTGTACTGAGTCACTCCCACCTGAGCTGAGTTTGAATATCTCACTCCCTTTCCCCCTTCCTCAAAGGATCATAAAAGCTTGAAGAGACTTCAGAAACCATCTAGTCCAGTCCCTTCATTTTACAGATGAGAAAACTGAGGCCCAAAAAGATTGATTGATTTGCCCAAGGTCACATGGGGAATAAAAAGCAGAAGAGGGATTTGAACCCAGGTTAATTGACTCCTGAACTTTTTCTATCCTACCACCCAAATTTAGGCAGGATAGGTTAAACCACATTCACGCCTTAATAGGATTATCTTTAATTATAAATTCAGATCAATACCTAGCTAAGTACTCAGAAAATGGGAATTTTTATTTGGACCAGATAAAGAAAGATAAATGTTGGGGCCTAAGTGGGGTGGAGTTCTTTAAACAGCCAGTGGGCAGCTTGAGGATTCTGGGCATCTGGAATTAGCATTCGATCAGCACATCATTCACCACGCCCTCCCACACACGCCTGGGGAAGTGGCTGTACACCCCATGGGAACCAGGAAAAGACAAAGAATTATTATTTGGGAAGAGAGGGTGGGCTGGCAGTTGGCACAGTGAACCGCGAATATTTGAAACTGAATCTCAAATCAGGAGGGCCTCCTGGAGATACTGTCGTCATAGACAAAAATAGTGGCACAGAGACAAATGTGTAAACACAGATAAATACATAAATAAATAACCCAATTAAAATTCTCACTTCTGGACTATTGCCCAGAATCTTTGCAGGGAAACTTTCATCTGGATTAGGTCAGTACTATAGAATAACAGCAGTCAATTCGAACAGGGCCATTTTGTTGCAAGGACGGGTAGGCATGAAGGGAATTCATCAAGAGCTTCCCAATTACAATAAAAATAGATGAAAAATTAAGCATTGTGCATAGGAGCATGGTGCATATTTCAGAAGGCACAGCAAATCCAGGGTTAGTATATAACTTACTAAAGTACTAGTGTGGATTGATACAAAGGGTACAGCCATTTTGAATGGCAAACATTTTTTGAAAAATGGTGGTGCATTGGAGGGGCAAACTAGAAACGAATATACAAGGTTTGACTATCAAGTAATGAAACTGAGAGCTACAGGACAGCTACAAAATTTGATAATCATAACTTGCTTTATTATCACACATCATGCATAAAAGTGTCTTTTCAAAGCCACTTGGCCTTCCACTTGTCTAAATACAATTAGTCCTCTCAAGGTTCTTCTAGTAGGCAGCTCGGTGACATGATGGAAGAGAGGACTGGACCTAGAGTCAGGAAGAGCTGAGTTCATATGTGACCTCAACTGCTTCTTGGCTGTGTGACACTGGTCAATTCCTTTAACCTCTGTCTGCCTCACTTTTCTCATCTACAAAATAGGTGTAATAATAGCACCTACCGCCTCAGGATTGTTGTGAGGACAAAATGAGTTAATATTTGTAAAGCACTTTGCTAGCTTTAAAGGTATTATTAGTGTGGTACACTAGAAAGAGTGCTAGATTTAGACTATCCCTGGGATCTTGGGCAAGACATTTAATTTCTCTGGGCCTCAGTTTCCACTTTGGTAAAATGATAAACTGGACTCAATGGTCTCTAAGGTGCTTTCCAATCCTAAAACTATGATTCTACTAAAAACTTGTTTGCAACAAAAGCTGGATAAGAAAATAGGTAACTATGAGCAAACTGAAAGGACCTAAAATATGAATTGATGCAAAGAAAAAAAGAATTCTACAATGACACATTTAGTAAGTAAAAGTACAAAGTCGGCTTGAATGATGTAAGCAGAACTAAGCAAACTCTCTCTGTCTCTGTCTCTGTCTCTGTCTATGTATATGTGTACATATGTAAAATATATACATACATACGCACACATACATATATATACATATAACGTCTACGACCATGTGAATGGAAGAGGGGGAAGGAGACACAAAACAACTGAAGCTAAATGTTGCAAAATTACAATGACCCAGTTTGGCACTGAAGAAGAGATATAAAAAGGTCTCTCCTGCTTCTTTTCAAAAGTGAGGGACTAGGAGTGTGGAACATTGTATATGATGTTTGATTTTTTTTATATGTTAATTTTGCTGAACTATTTTTTTCTTCCTCTTTTTAATCTTTAAGGATAAGGGCTAGATCTTAAGTATATGGGGGTGGATGAGAGTTTCAGTAGGAAATGTACGTAACAGACTGACAAAAGATATTGTTGAATTATTTTTTTTAAGAAATGCATGACTGTAATGCATAAGAGTGGTTTACAGGCCAACCATTCTTAAAACGAGCTGACTCTGGGAATGGTGTTTCTGTATATATATGTGCACATGTATGCAAGCACCCTTGCCCCAAGGCTCCATCCACAGATATCCTTGCAATAGAAGTGCCAGGCTCTGCTAATGAATGTTATCACTGTTTTAGGTAGTTGTATTAGGCATGTGAGGAGCCCCTTCAACCACTCAGACACAGATAACCTTGTGAAGGGCCTGGGCAAAGAGAGAGTAGCTTAAAATAAAAATAAAAGGAGGGAGATTTTTTTAAGAGATGGAACATCTGTGATAAACTCATTTTCTCTGTGAGCACCAATGGTGAGGCATGTCTGGGTCGGCTGAACAGCATTTCTATAGCAGTTGAAAATTCATTTCATTTCATTATCTGAACTGTTCAAGCACCCCAGTCTGGATCAGAAAAAAGCTCCTTAAACCTGCAGGAATCTCATTTACCCCTGCTGAGGCTCCAGCTTCCTTCCTTATATGAAGGTAGAGATGCCTTGCTTACAAATTCTGGCAGATATATACAAGATTTGTATTGAAAGGGATGGAATGTTTCCTGGGATCTGCCATCTATAGCAGCCTTATTATTACCTTTTTCTGTTTTATTTAGGTCTGTTTCAAGGCTACTTTACCAATCTCTCATCCGTTAAAAACACAATTCTCACTACATTAGAAGAGAGAGAATGGCCTTAGAGGTGATGCAGAGTAGAACAAAGGAAAGAGCATCGACTCTCCCGACAGCCAGTAATGAGGCAATGTGGATTTTTTTTTCAAGGAAAAGTAGGTTTTTAGAAACTTTGGTAGCAAGCAAAAGAACATTTAAAAATTCCTAGTTTTATTGAGAAAGATGGAAATGCTAAACACCTTAAACTTGTAGACGTAAAAATGGAGAATATTAGGCTTTTAGCAGTAGAAGAAAAAGACTTGAAAGTTAGGACTCTCACTACCAGAGTGTTTGATGGCGAGATTGTCATTTGTTGTGGTTGTTGAATCTCATCTGACTCTTCATGATCCCATGGACCAACTGTCCATGGGCTTTTCTTGGCAAATGTGATGGAGTGGTTTTGTCATTTCCTTTCCAGTTTTATTCAGGCAGAGGTTAAATGACTTGCCCGGGGTCACATAGCTATAAAGTGTCTGAGGTCAGATTTGGACTCTAGTCTTTCTGACTCTGAGCCCAGTGCTCTATCCACTGTGCCACCTAGCTGCTCCTGTGACACATGCATAGCATTCCCTAACATTTGTCTCACCTTCAAGGATCTCCAGAACTTGATGCACGAGAGCTTTCTGACCTCCTCTACTATCCCCCTCACCTTACATCTCATTCTACATACACTAGGCCACTCTATGTCCCCTACGCTTGCCCTGTGTACTCTTGAAACTTTATTCATCCATTCTTGCCCCTTCTTCAGCTTTTGGACCAATTCTTTGAAGCCTAATTCAAAAGTCTTCCAGGATCCTCCCAGTAAATAATGAGTTTTCCTCTTCAAACCTGCCTCATGAAACACTTAGTTTTCCTCTCTCTGTTGCACTTAGCTTATGTTATTGTGTATTTTAATTATCCATTTGTGTGTGCTGGAGCCAACTCAGACTGGCTCAGGAGAGTTGGTTGTTAAGTTTTCAATGTGAGCATCAACATTACAGAAACTGGCAGATGCCACAAATCAGAACTTGATGTATTATTTTGTTGATTATCTAGACTTAAGAAAGTGACAGAGAAGATATTAAACTTTATATAAACTTAAACTCAAACTATGTCAAGAATTTTTTTTTTCAGAGAGCCAATTGTTAAATATTTACCAGAACATCCCAGCTATAAGATTTTCAATTAAAAGAAGACAGGGACTGCTCATTCCTTCTCCAAGCTTTATGTCGTCCCTAGAACTTTGGTCACAAAACAGTCAGTTAATAAATATTAGTCAAATTAAATTGACTTGTGCTATTCAAGACAATTCAGTGTAGTGGAGAGAACCTTGGAGTGTTGTGTCTGAAGTCAGAGGTCCTAGGTTCAAATTTTGCTTCTGTTTTCTCTGGGCCTCCCTCAGGTTCTTCATCTTTAAAATGAAGGGGTTGGACTTGGTTACCTCTAAGTTTCCTTCCAGCTCAAGGTCTATCATCCTATTCAAGATGGCAAATTCAGAAGTGGGGGAGCCAAGTTTGCTTCATTCCTCACAAAAAGCTGGCTTCCCCTTTGATCTCCTGAATTCTGTTTTCACACAAGGCTTCCTGCTGCGGACTACCTAATAACTTGCTTTGATCCACTCTGGCCTGGTAATGACAAATGTATTTTAGCCTGGGTATTTTCAAGTGCCTGAGAGCAGTTTTGCCCCACCCCTCACCCCAACCCTGTGCCTTCGTTTGCACAACTTGAGACTATGTACAGAATAGTTCCTAAATGAATGAGTTAAATAAATCATAGCTCATGGGCTGTATGTCACTGTATGTTTGCCACCTGAAAATAATTCTGGCCAACGACATTTTACAGTGCTCCCATGAAGGAAACATCTAAGGCTGTGTGGCCAAATGATTGGATCCCCGAGTTATTGACTCGGTTCTAACAGTTGTCTTCATCATTGGATGGAATGTCTCAATGGTCCTGGTTGATTGAGTAGCAATTGACTGTGAAACAGGATCAATTAAAGCTATTATAGACATAAACTAAAATTCAGAATTATTTATTTGTTTGTGTTTAGACTTGTGCTTTCATCAGTGCTGGGAACTTCCTCTGTTTAAACTTCCTCCACTTCCACAAACTGGCAACTCATCTGTAAGATGCAGTCTTGCAGAATTGCCTCAGGCACTGAGAGGTTATCTTGCCTATTCAGTTATTATGTCAGAGATTGAACTTGACCACTCTTTCTGACTTCCAGGCTGCTCTTACATCTACTCTGCTTACATTTTTGACCTCCAGTTGATTTGCTCTGTGTTCTTGAGAAAATCAATACAATGACTACATTAACATTTTTAAAGCGTTCTTCATAGAAAGGACATTTTAAACCGGAGGAAATAAGGTAATTGTGTGTGCTCTATAAAATGTGCATTTGTTTACAATAGGCCATAGAAAAATGCAAATGTAAAAATACAAATTGCTTTTAGACACAAGCACAGTTTAATGCTTATAGAACTTACAGCTGCTTAAAATGTACATTTTAGTTTATATGTCCCGAAAAAAATGTGTTTCTCAACCTGTATTTCTAATATAGATTCTAGAGATATAGTTTCGAAATTTTAATTATTAGACAAATAGACTTTAGTCAGTACCTTGATTTGAGTTATATAATTTAAAAAAAATCTATCTCATTTTAATGATCATTATAGAACAATTCACAGATACTTAATTTTTTAGTTGAAATCAAGATAATAAAATAAACTTACAAAGTGGGAAGTGTGTCACCTCACAAGATAAACATCTTGTTTCGTATATTTAAACAACTGTTCTTGCTTGATTTAAGCAATAAAGAAAGGAGAGGGAAAGGGAGAGACAGAGACAAACAGAGAGACAGAAAGAGACAGAAAGACAGAAAAAAGAGAGGAGAGGAAGGGAGGGGAGGGAGAGGAAGAGAAGGAGGGAAGATGAGAGAGAGAGAGAGAGAGAGAGAGAGAGAGAGAGAGAGAGAGAGAGAGAGAGAGAGAGAGAGAGAAGAAAAAACAAAGGTATTTAATAGCAAAATAAACAATTATATCCATTTATATGCATGGTAATTCAAATGTTCTTTTAGCCAAGCTATTTCTACCAAGTAGCAGCCCATCCTCTTATGCAGTAAAATATTATTTTGGCAATTCTTATATTTATCAAGAATTCTTTTCTTCTGCCTCTTAGATGTCCTTCCCAGACATTCATCTATCATGTTAAGAAAATAAACTATTCTCCTCCCTACCCCAAAAGTCTGGAAAGGCAATTTTACCTAAATTGCTATTCCTGCAAACTTTTCTAAAATAGATTTCCAGGTTAATAGATGTATTATTATCATCTTCCTCCTATGCAGAAGTGCCACCAAAATACTCTGAATGTTTTTAGCCTACTTCCCCCAAAAAGAAAGTGAGGCTTATTCTGAGTCCAATAGAAATGACACCAGTGTCTATGCAGAGTTAATTTCAACTTTGCATCCCTCACTGCTTTTGATGTATCCAACCATATGTGTAACAGAGCGGAGCTTCAATGCACTGTTCCCAAATCTTTCTCCCAAGTGAATTGTAATGATGATAGAACCATGGAGCAACATCAGTGAGAAAATTGTACAATTTAGAGGGTTGGTGCTGAGTAAAAATAATGTTTTTAGACACATTTTCTCAGAATTTTTTCAACAGGCTTCCAAATAGAAACTTGATTCTTTAAGCAAGAATTATCTTTAACGTGGACGTTAGCTGGGAACTTGTTCATCTCATCAGATTCATTAGAACCTCCCAGTATGGGAGGAACCCCAATGCAGGGATTTAGTTCCTGGCCACATCTACATGGTGCAAAGTGAAAAAGAAAGCTGAAACCATTGGACTTCAGGTTTGATAGGATAGCCAGTCTTCACAATCCAAATTCACAACTCATACAAATCATTTAAGCTATGCCAAGCTCTAGGTTTTTACTGTAACTAAAGATGACCTTTTTATGAGCAGCTAGCTGGCTCGATGGGTAAAGCACTGGGCTGAGAACCACATCTTCCTGAGTTCAAATCTGGCCTCAGACACTTAGTATCTGTATGACCCTGGGTAAGTCACTTCACCCTGTTTGCCTCAGTTTCCTCATCTGTAAAGTGAGCCAGAGAAGGAAATGGCAAACTACTCTAACATCTTTGCCAAGAAAACTCCAAAATGGGGTCACAAAGAGTTGGATACAACTGAAACATTACTGAACAGCAACAGACTGGCCTTTTCTGTGCCTATATGAAGAGAAGATTTAGCAAGCTGTAAAGTGTTTATTGAAGGTGTATTATATTGAGAGTATCATGCTAGCTGTTCAATTTTTAGTTCATTTGATCAATATAAACCCTTGATCTTGATAATTTGCTGATCATTTTAATTTGGAGCCTGTATTAATCTGGTCTGGCTATCCACACAGCCTAACAACTTTTAACAACAAATCCCCACTTTCCTCTGTTTTATAGATACAGATGACTCTTATTTTATGAGATATTGTACCAAATATGGAGTCTAAAAAGAAATAATAACATTTCACATTTATATAATACTTTAAGGTTTATAGGAGTGATGTTCTCACAACAACATGGTGAAATATGTAGTATGAAAACGAATATTAGCCTGCATTGCAAAAAAATATGAAGATGGAAACAAATTCCCAGGAACCCATTAACCACTGAGGTCACAAACTAGAGTATATGTGGTTTGGTTTGCAAATAATTCAGAACAGAAGAATGAGGAAGCCACAACTGGGATTGAAATGTTAGGTTGCTTCCAACTTGAGACTCTGAAGACTTTTGCAGAGTCAAGAACTTAATATCGAATATGTGGATCTCTGCTCTGCCCTTCAAAAACTCTAAACAAAGAGACTGCTGCTAACATATTCACTAAGCATACAGCTGAGGTGGAAGGGGAAAAAATGACTGTGAAGGGTGACCAATGAGACAAGCAGATCAGGTTGGGTGTGATGATCTTCAATGCCCCTGTGTAGTAGCAATTGATATTTGAAGATCTTTCCCACCCATTGATAGGCCATGTGACCTTTGGCTGCTAGTGGCCACCATCGTGATTGTTAGAACTGAACAGGCTGGGAGCCAAGATGGCAGCTGCAAAGCAGGGATTAGTGTGAGCTCCCTGCCAAGTCCCTCCAAAAACCTATAAAAAATGGCTCTGAACCAATTCCAGAACTGCAGAACCCACAAAATAGCAGAAGGAAGCAGGGCTCCAGCCTAGGTCGGCCTGGATGGTCTTGGGGTAAGGTCTATCCCTCAGGGAGCTGGGAGTGGAGGGGAGCAGAGCAGAGCCCAGCATGGGCAGTGCGGACCAACCATACAGGAGCCTGGCGGAGCGTGCCCTAGTGCCCTGAATCAGTGAGCTGCAGCAGTTACCAGACTTCTCAACCCACAAACACCAAAGACAACAGAGAAGGTTAGTGGGAAAAGCTGCTGGGGACAGGGAGTTTGCAGTTCGGCCACCACCACAGGGGCAGCAGAGGTGGGGCAGCTTCAGAACTAGAGCTGCAGCTGCTTTCAGCCCTAGGCCCA
>CM053622.1:315982708-315994537 GCA_028646595.1 Phalanger gymnotis | reverse complement strand
TCCTTTAGCAATTCACTGACTTGTTTTTCATGGTTATCTTGCATCACTCTCATTTCTCTTCCCAATTTTTCCTCTACTTCTCTTACTTGCTTTTCCAAATCCTTTTTGAGCTCTTCCATGGCCTGAAACCAATTCATATTTTTCTTGGAGGCTTTTGATGTGAGCTCTTTGACTTTGTTGATTTTTTTTCTGGCTGTGTTTTGATCTTCTTTGTCACCAAAAAAAGATTCAATCGTCTGTGTCCTTTTTCGCTGCTTGTTCATGTTCCCAGTCAACTACTTGACCCTTGAGCTTTTTGTCAGGGTACAACTGCCTTTAGAGTGGCAAGTGCTTCAGGGTTCTTGCACTGCTGTTTTCAGAGCTATTTCTACACAGCAAGCTCTGCCACACCAGCACTCCTCCTCCCCTAAGAACCGCCAACCAGGACTGCAACCCAGATCCAAGCAGGGCAAAGCAAAAGAACCTTGCCTCTGTGCCAGCAAAGAGCTCCCTGCAGTCCTGCTCTGATCTGCTGCTTGATTCCTCCCACCAGGTGGGCCTGGGGCTGGAAGCAGCCGCAGCTGGAGCTCTGGAAGCAGCTGCCAATTGAGCTTCCTGCTGCTGCCACCACACCACTTCTGCCACCCTGGGGACTGGGCCTGGACCACACACTTCTCTCACCCAGATCCAGCAGTTTCCCCACTGACCTGCTAAGTTGTGTTTGGCGTTTGTGGGTTAAGAAGTCTGGTAACTGCTATAGCTCAGTGATTCATGGCCCTAAGACCTGCTCTGCCTCCTCTGTTACTGGCCTGGTCATTCCTGGCGTGGTTCATGCTGAGCTGTATTCCACTCCAAGTATGGTGCGATAGACCCTTCCCAGTGACCATCCAGGCAGTCCTAGGCTGCAGAACTGCTTCCATCTGTTATTCCATGGGTTCTGTAGCTCTAGAATTTGTTCAGAGCCATTTTTACAGGTGTTTGGAGGGATTTGGGGGAGAGCTTAAGGGAGTCCCTGTTTTCCAGCCGCCATCTTGGCTCTGCCCCCTGGTTGCAGAGCGTCTAGAGGGAAATAGGGCATAAGAAGACTAGAGAGGTAGGAAGGGATCAGATTATGCAGTCTTTAAAAGCCAGATGACTTTATGTTTGATCCTAGAGATAACAGGAACCCCTAGACTTTATTGAATAGGGGGAATGATATGGTCAGACCTTCATTTTAGGAACATCAATATGACAGCTCAATAGAGGATATATTGGAGAGGGGAGAAACTCATAGTTGGGAGAACAACCTCTTGAAATAGTCCAGATACAAGTTCATAAAGGCTTGCACCATGGTAGTGGCAATATTAGTGGAGAGAAGGAGACATAGGAGAGATGCAGTGAAGGTAGAAATGAATGGAGTGATCAAATATGGGGTGGGGGAGAGGTGAGTGAGGAACGGTGGATTAAATGTAGGTTGTTAGCTTGAGTGAGTGGGAGGATGGTGATATCCCTGATAGTAATGTAGAAGTTAGGAAGATGAGAGGCCTTGGGGGTGAATTACAATGAGTTCAATTTTGGGCATGTTGAATTTAAGACATCTACAGGATGTTCAGTTTGAGTTATATAAGAGGTAGCTGGAGATGTGAGTCTGGAGTTTGGGACAGAGATTAGTGCTGAGCAAATAGATCTGAGAGTCGTCTGAATGGGGATGATCATTGAAACCATGGGAGCCAATGAGATTACCAGAGGAAATAGTTTTCAGGGAGAAGTGAAAAGAACCCAGGATAGAGTCTTGGGGGGCATCCATGTTTAGCAGGCATAGCACAGATGAAGATCTAGCAAAGAAGACTGGGAAAGAGCAACTAGACAGGTAGGAGTAGAACAAGGAGAGAGCAGTGCCATAAAAACCTCAAGAGAAGAGAGAAGGAGAATTAAGAAGTAGTGGAAAGGCTGCAGAGAGGTCAGGAAGGATGAAGACTGAGAAAAGGTCATTGGATTTGGCAATTAAGAGGTCATTAGTAACTTCGAAGAGGGCAGTTGTGGTTGAAAGATTATGTTGAAATCCAAACGACAAAGCGTTAAGAAGAGAATGAGAGAAAAGGAAGTAGAGGTATCTATTACAGAGAGCCTTCTCAAAAGGTTTAGCCAAAAAAAAAAAAAAAAGGCAGGAGAGAAGTAGGACAATAGCTAGCAGGGGGATTGTAGCAAGTGAGGGTTTTTTGAGGATGGAGGAGACATGAGCATGTTCGTAGGCAGTAGGGAAGCATCCAGTAGATAGGGAGCTATTGAAAATTTGTGAGAGAGTAGGGAAGATAGAGAGGTAATCTTCTGGAGAAAATGTGTGGAATGGGATCAGCTGTGTATATAGGGAGGTTTGCTTTGTCAAAGAGAGGGGTTACCTTGTTATGTAAGAGAGAGGGGAATGGAGAGATAGTAGCAGAAGGCATATGAATGATGTGATGTGAGGAACAAGCAAGAAGAAGGGGTGCTCAGAAAATGGCCTCATTTTTTTTTCTGTGAAATATGAGGCTTGCCTCTCTGCCGAAAGGATTGGGGAGGAGGAACCATGGGAGGTTTGAGAAAGAATGAAAACAGTTGGGAAAATCTCTTTGTTGAGTGGAATAGTGAAATCAACTAGGAAAGTATGAAAGGATTGCCTTGCTGCGGTGAAGACCCAGTTTGGAGTACATAAAATAATATCGTGGACCCAGTCGGCATAGTTTTGTGATTTTTTTTCCAGCTTCATTCAGTTGAAGAAATGAGGTAAAAATGATAGTTCTCATAATAACATTAAAGCAAAAAAAAAAATACCAATATATTAAAACAACTATATAATGAAATGTATCACAATTAACATACAAATGCAGATCAAATTCTCCCACCAATGCACTCAGTATCTATGGTGAATAGTAGGCACACAGTTATAGGAACCTGGCAGAGAAGCGCATGAGGGCGGAAAATTCGTGTCCTTGAGATAACTCATAGCCTTGGTTGTGGGCTTAGATATTCTTTGTCTATTTAGGATATCTGAGCTACATAAAGCTGTTTCTTTCCTCACTACTTGACTGTTGATCCTTATCACTCTTCAGCTGGGCAAATCCTCTTTTCTCCTGAACTCAAACACATCCTTTACAAGCTATTTTAATTAATCATCACCCCCCAAAAATGTTTAGAAAGTGGTACCTCTTACTATGAATAACATTCTCTTTAAGCTAAAGAACTGCAGAACCCACCAACCTATCTCCTATCTATACAGAACAGTCCAGTCCAGTCAGGTATTCACTCCCCTGGATACTATGCTGTCCAATGAGAATGGACCTTGTGTGTTGAATGAATGAATAATTAATGAAAGAACTTGCATCCATCATGGAGTATTGTTCAGTAGTGTCTGATTCTTTGTGACCCCATTTTTGGGGTTTTCTTGGCAAAGATACTGGAATCATTTGCCATTTCCAACTCATTTTACAGATGAGGAAACTGAGGCAAACAGTGTTAAAGTGACTTGCCCAGAGTCACACAGCTAGTTAGTGTTTGAGGTGAGATTTGAACTTAGGAAGATGAGTTTTCCTGACTCAGGGCCTGGCACTCTCTCCATTGTGCCACCTAGCTGTCCCCATTATGGAGTACAAAAGACAAAACAAAGCACTTAGGATCATTGATTTGGAAAGGACCCTAAAGGTCATTTAGTGCAACTCCCTTATCTTATAGATGGGGAAACAGACCCAGAGTGGTTAAATGACTCTTCTCTGGTTGCAACAAGTAATAACAGGGAATGCCAAGATTTTAACTCATGCCCTCTGATGCCAAAACTGGTACCATTTCCCCTATTCCACACTGCCTCTCTCACAGGTTTTATAATCGATTATCTTACAATATTTAGATTTGCAATGTTTCTAGATTTGCATTTAGATCACCAAAAAAGGTCTTTTATTGTTTCTCTTCTATGGTCACTAACAATTATGATGATAACAACTCACATTTACACAGCCCTTTAAAAAAAATTTCCCCCCTTCCCCACAACAATCCTGGGAGTTAGATAGTTCAAATATTATTCTCCCTATTTTAAAAATAAGGAAACTGAAACTTTGAGAGTTTCAGTAACTCGTTCAGTTGAGATTTAAACTCAAATCTACTGACTCTAAGCCCAAGACTTATTCCACCACAGCTAAACCAACAAGCTTTTGAGAGATTTGTTCTGGTCAAAGAAACCAGATTTTTTTTATAATCTAAATTCAAATCCACTTGAAATAATTCAATTTTTCTTTTAGTTTGTGTGTAGTTGAAAAACATATTCTGATGAGCTCCAGAATGTCTTATTCCTATGACATCTCCCCTTTTTTATTTTCCCTTATTTGCCCATTTCTTAAAAAGGGAACACAAATTATACTATGTATTTTTCTTCCTGATCTTAATAGGGTAGAGGAAGCTATCAACTGAAAAAGTAAATTTTCTAGGAAACTTTTTGAAAGATGGCCAAACCCTAATTCAGAGTATATTGTGTCTTTTGAGAAATAACTCAGGCTTAAATGAAATATGGCCTACATCCTCTTAGAAACTTATTGTGAGCATGTATGTGATAGGCAACATAGAAGAGTACTTATTTTCCACAAGCCTTTCCACCCCGCCCCCAAAAAAATTTCAGAAGATACAATGCAATAATATGAAATGGCCAAGGCAAAAATATGAACATGTGGAAGTTGTCTTCAGTCTCCTACCATCTCCTCCCCTCACAATACTTCCTCTCCTCGTGGCATCACTTTCCTCTCCTTCTCAGGGACCCAGCGTCTTCAGGTTTTTCCTGATTTGATCTTTTTCGGAACCTGCTTTCAGGTTTCCAATCTTGGAGAGGATCTAATAAGAATTAATTAATGACTATTAAAACTTCATGTGCTACATTTATTATATTCAATATGCTGCTGGAAGAATATCTTCATTTTACCATATGCTACCATACCGCACCACACCATACATACCACACCACGTTAATACCAACAGGCAGCTTAGGTAATATAGTGGATAGGGCACCAGGCCAGGAGTCAGGAAGACTCATCTCCCTGAGTTCAAATACAGCCTCAGACACTTACTTGGCTGTGTGACCCTGGGCAAGTCACTTAATCCTGTTCACTTCAGTTTCCTCAGATGTAAAATGAGCCAGAGGAGGAAATGGCAAACCATTCCAGTATCTTTGACAAGAAAATCCCAAATGGAATCATGGGGAATCAGACTAAAAATTATTGAACAACAATAGTAAATTAATACCCAGAAAGACATCTTTAATGGTAGAATTTTAGGTATCCTTGACAAACTGGTCTGGGAAATACGTTTTTGAGCTTGGGACTTTGCCATTGTCTCTCAATATAAAATACCAGATACTAAACATGAATGTCCTTCCCATACTATGCGCAAAAGTTTGACTGCCTTATCTTGAAAATTTTGACTTTACCATCACTACTTCTCTCTACTCCCATGAAAGCCATAACAAAGTAAAACCAAACAAATTCACATTGTTTCTGAAAATTGCAACTCATTCAAGATCATAGGGATTCTACTCTCTCCAGTTCAAGTAATTTCAATCAGTACTAGGGTAATTAGTGAGTCCGCACTTAGAAAAAAAAAACCAGCAGTGAGATACATAAATGCCCAAGACAAATCACAACTATGGATTAGAGGCTTTGATTTTCTTAGTCTCTGGGTAAATTAAGTAAACCATGTTATCTATCTATCAGCAAAACTGATTCTCTGCTAATTTCTCCACCTCTTATGAGCATTCCTACCATCCCTGTCAGCTAGGCCCTTTTGGCAAAGGAGTTTTTCTCACCTTCGCTAAGTCTCTATAGGCTATAAGAGCTTCTTTTCACTGAAACTGAACCTGGCAACAAATGAGGCCATAGATCTTTTCCATTGCTGGGATTCAGCCATATAACCGGTACCTAATTTTAGGCTGTTTCAGAGAACCAGCAGCGGGGTGGCAGTGCCTTGGCTCGGTTCATTGGAGAACCATTGTTAATTCATTTGAATCCCCACCACTGGTCTTTTCTGGAGTTCTTCAAATAACGGAGGATTCTGTTCCAACCAATTAGCTCTCTGTAACATTTTAAATTTAAGAAGACTAGCTCTCTGTAAAGTATTGATGAAAAACCTGACTATTCCCGTTTTTTCCCCTTAAACCAAACAAAGCATGAAATGATAATGCAGGCAAAGACCTGAGATGCTTCCTCTTTTTGAGGCAGAAGATTGCTGGAGATGAGAATAATGATGACAAAGCCCTCTAACAGGATTGCGCCTTGTCCAATCAGCTTCCAGCATCTCCAGCCATTTTATCCAGTGACAAGTATTGCTACGCAGACAGGTAGATTAGCCAGCTCAGCTCACTCATCACAAACATGATCGTGCTTATCTTATGCTTTCTTCTGCCAATTTGTATCAATCTCTACCAATTTCTTTCTCAAGAGAGTTACAGCTTTTTTCACCTTTTTACATATGCAGCTTCTCGTTTTCTTGCCTTAGATTAGTGCATCCGTGAGCTGAGTGACTCATCTCTAAATCCACCTCAGTCAGGTGTGTACTTGTCCAGCTGGTCCCTCAGAGTAATGTGATTTTTAGTTTATCTGCTAAATCCTCCAAAACTCTGACAACAATCTTATGCAAATGAGGTGATCAACCACTTTACTTCCATCACTGTTCTGTCCTCAATCGGGTCCTCTCAGTTCATTCATCCAAGGGAGAGTTTTCCTTCAGGTCCTTCCAACTCTCCCTTTTTTGGGGCCTTTTTCATGGGAAAAAAAAGCGTCCATATACAAAAGAAGCAATGCCTTATGGATAGAAATAGGGAGTTTGGAAGAGCGGTAGATTCGAAGGGAAAGATAAAGTTTTTTTTCTGGACATGTTGAATGTAGGAAACCACTGGTATATCCGGTGTGGAGTATCCAAGGGTCTCATGTAACGAAAACCCAGAAAGGGAAGAGAATCCAGGAAAAAAGAGGCAGTTCAGTTATCTTAAAAATTCTTTTAAAATATACAAACCTTAGGTTATTTTGCGTTTGAGAAAAGCTCTATTGTTACTTGTATCTTTTTTATTACATAGTCCAATGAACTTTTCTGTTTGTGTGTGTCTGGATGTTTGATTATATTCAAATGTAAAAATTAAATGAGGAAAGGAAATTTTTCTTCCCCCTAGACATTCAAATGCCTGGTACAAAATGCGCCTGGATGGTGCTAGTATACTCTATCACTCATGAAATATTTGTTAATTACAGTTATTCATAGTAGTGATTAGACTGGGCTCCTTGATAGCAGGGACAACTAATTTTTGCTTTTCTTTATATCCCTGGTGTTTAGCACAGTGCCTGACACATAGTAAGATCTTAATAAAGGCTAGTTTATTGACTTTTCCCTAATACGTGCTCTAAATGACTCCTAAGGACCTTTCTATCTCTCAGTTTTTGTTATTCTGTGATAACCACATCTCCGCTCTGCTGTAGTTCCTTTTGGAACTTTTGACAAAATACGACTTTTGTTGTTGTTCATTTGTTTCAGTCATGTCTGACTAAAGTTAGTGAAGTGATTTGCCATCTCCTTCCTCAGCTCATTTTACAGATGAGGAAACTGAGACAAACAGGGTTAAATGACTTGCCCAGGGTCCTACAGCTAGTGAGTGTCTGAGGCCAGATTTGAACTTAGGTCTTCTTGACTTCAGAACCAGTACTCTATCCACTGGACCACCTAGTTTCCCTAACAAATTTTTACCAACCCAATAAATAATCTCCAGCAGAAATCTTGAATGGTGCTATAAATTGAGAGCATTCCACCCCCCGCCCCCCGCCCCCGGAACCACTGGGTAGAGAGTTGGATTTGGCCTTAGGGAGACCTGCATTCAAGTCCTACCTCCGATATTTTCTGGCTGTGTGCTCAATGGCAAGATACTTAATTTCTCTGAGCCTGTCTCCTTATCTGGAATGTGAGAACAATAATACTAGTAATAATTAATAATAATATCTGCGGTACTTGCTTCACAGGACTGTTATGAGTCTCAAACAAGGTGATAAAAATGGCTTCGTAAACTTTAAAGCACTATACAAATATAACCTATCATGGGGAGATGTAACTTGATTGATTATGACGTTTCTGAGGCCAAACATGATGATTAAAAAATGTTAAAGGGAGACCGAATTGTAGCCAACATATTTAAAAATTTTTTCCCACTTAAAGCAAATACCGAGTCTCATTTCATTCAAATGCTCTCCCAAACAGGATATCAGAAGCTTTCCTACATGATCTGATATGAGAATATTTGAAATTTGGTTCAATACCATGCCGTTATGAATATGGAAAAGAATGCTATGTAATTGTAAATATGACAGTATATTGCCACCTAGTGGACCTTTTGTAAAATTCCTATCTTTAGTATTTGGGGCATTCACAAAACTTTAGATCTCTAAAACCTTCAAGCACGAAGTTCAAAAGGTCATCATTTTAGTGCTAGTAGGAATATTAGAGGCCATTTACTTCAATTCCTTCATTTTGCTGATGAGTAACTGAGGCCCAAATAGGAAAAGACATTTGCCTAAGGATACACAAATAATAAATGGTGCAACTAGGATTTGAATAGTGTATAGTACTTAACCAGGTGGTCAGATTCCAACTTGGATGTCTTTTACACCATACCACCTTCTTAACCTTGGAACTGACTAGTCCCACAGTCTTGTTTTTTGCACAATAGGTAATTGAGGTCCAACGAACATAAGTTTAAAGTTTGTCTCTAAGGGGGACAGCAATTCAATATTCTCGGATAATCAAAGATTTATCATATTTTATTGCAACTACAGAATAGATTTAGCCTGCTCAGTTTTGTTCCTAAGATCTAGGCTGGGCTTAACTATTAAAACCAGAGTTTTTGCCCCCATTAACTTAAAAGTTCCAAGACAGGAATATTATACATTTTGAAAATATTTAAAATATATTCTAGTTCTTACATTGTTCTTCAAATACTAGAGAACTCAAGTCATTTCCCGATATTTGAAAGAAATAGCTAGGTATATCAATTGTTCTTAATTTTCCTGGTTAATGGAATCAGCGTTCTTTCAATATATACCTATCTGTAATTTAAGAAAATCCAATATATGAAAATAAAAATTTATTTAACTAATAAATTAAGGGGTTATTCTTCATATCCATTCATTCAACAAACACTTATTGAGCACCTGTTGTGTGTAGAATACTCTAATCATTGCTGTCAAGACACAAAGTTTAAATGTAAACTGTCTTTATGGAGCTTACGGTCTAGCAGAGGGATATGACACATATACAAATAGCTTTTGTCCACAATATTGGGTGGTGAATGCATTAGAGAGGTGCAGACATGCTTTGTGAGTTTAGAGATGGCCTCATATATTGGAAACTTTCATTACGAAGTGTCTATACTTAGCAAGTTCCATTAGGTTTTTACCAAGATTCATTTTACCCACAACTTCAGAAAAATGTGACTACTACATAAAGGGAAAGTTATACCTACCTGTTGAAAAATATACATATATATTACTTTATGTAGGATATTTACTTTTAAAAAGGCTGTTTTAGTCAGGTCCATGCTCCTCACTGACCTACGAACATGCCATGCTCCTTCTGACTTCTCGCATTGGTTACTTCTGGGAATAGATTTCCTTCTGCATTACTTTCTAGTACAGAGGGCAAGACAATGGGTGGAAATTATAGTGAAACAGCTTTCCAGTCAAAATAAGAAGGAATGGTCTAGCAACTAGAGCTGTCCTACAATCTTAGCATAACAGAAAAACAATGGGAGTGAGGACACCTGGGTTCTAGTCTTAGCTATGCCAAGAACTAGCTGTGTGTCCTTCACTAAGACAACCAGTTACATGTTGTTTGTTACTCAGTCGTTTATCAGATCTAACTCTTTGTGACCCCATCTGGAGTTTTCTTAACGAAGATATTGAAGTGGTTCACCATATCCTTCTCAAGCTCATTTTAGAGCAAGTTAAGCGACTGCCCTTCAATCATTTCTGTGGCCTTTGATTCTCCCATCAACAGAAAGAGGGCATTGCACTAAATAACTTCAAAGATATAATATTTTTAATAATGACTGGGGTTCATTATTCTACTTTTTAAGTATATTCTTAAAGTATATTCCACTTTTATGTGTTTTATTCTGTTTTAAGAACATTTAGTACAAAAACCCTTATTCTAACACAGTGGACATTGTTTAGTCAGTTATTCATCAACTTTTGATAAGCATTCATTATATGTAGTCAATAATTTTTCCTAGACTATATTTTTAAAAGCAAACTCTGGCAGCTAGGTGGCATAGTGGAGAGAGCACTAGACCTGAAGTCAGGAGGACCTGAATTCATATTCAGCCTCAGACACTTGTTATGTGACCCTGAGCAAATCACTTAACTTTTCTCAGCCTCAGTTTCTTCATCTGTAAAATGAGGATAATAATAGCAGAGATTTCTGTGAGGACCAAATAAGATAATATATTCAAAGTGCTTGTAAACCTTAGAGTGCTACATTAAGGTTAGCTACTATTATTATTATTAACAACTAATATTTAAAGCTTTCTTTAATAACAGAACTAGATTACCATCTCTCTTCAATCACTGACTCTCAAGGATTGGTTAATTTCTAATTAATGAGCATTTGGATAAGTCTTGCAGTAAATATTTGCAGTATTTTTAAAAAAAGAATTTTCATACACAAATATGTATACAAATTAAAGTTGGGATACTAGAATATTGGGATTTAAAAGGGGAAGGGGCCCTTAGAGATCATTTATTACAGCTCCTTCATTTTATAAAAGGAATTTAAAAAACAAATTGTTTTCAAGTTGAATAGAAGCATCTTATTTAGATGAATGTGACCTTTTAATTAAAACCATTCTGATTTATACAGGTAATAATATTCACCTAATTAGAGAACATAGGTCTATAATGAAGATCAATACATGTGACTGCTGAGAGGGTCCTTAGTGGCAGACAGAGTAGGTTTTCTGTACTAGCGTGGAGACTTCGAGGTGATGAGTTGGTGTTTACTAGTGAAACAACTGGAAGTCATTTAGGTCACAGTGGGTAACCAACTGTATGACAGGTAGTGATGTGCTGGTTCATGTCTAGCAAACAGCTCTCCAAAAAAAATTATTCATGACACACTTTTAAGTTTAATCTTCATTATTAATGTTTTCTCTATCACTTTCTTAAGTCTAGACAATCAATCAATAATTCAATCCTTTATTTATTTCCAAATTTTCAAGGAGTGAATACTCACAATGAAAATTTAAAAATTGACTAGCAAAGAGCTGGCTCCAGGATACTCCTAGTAGTGTGGTTTAATGAGTATTGAATGAAGGCTATCTTACACTCAGATAAACACACATCTCTCCCACAATTTCAAATTGGCGGCATTAATAATCATTCCTTAAGGGTTAAGTCATGCTGCCCCGGGAAGGTAACAGATTAGCTAGCTAATCCATTAACAAAGATTAGTTTGTCTAATTGATCCCTTACCACCTATTTTCACCTAGCAGGAAATCTGAGCCCTGAAGGAATAGGACAGAGATTTTTTAGGGGGAGAACTTGGGTAGTAAGTAGCATGGAACCCCATCCAAGCCAAAGAAGAGGTTACTGAAAAACGAGAAGTGAAACCTCAATGTCCTCCTTAAAAATCTTGCCTAAGGTTGGCCCTGGCTTTGACAACTAAGGATGATAATTCTTAATTCTGTATATAAAATGAGTTGGAGCAAGGCAAGACTACAGAGAGGCTGATCCTGTAATGGTCCAGGCATGAGGCAGTTAAAGTTAGAACCACTGATAGAGCTGTGGGAAAGTTGAGCAAGGGGGAGGGGAAGGGTGTGTATGTGGA
>CM053622.1:315951779-315982208 GCA_028646595.1 Phalanger gymnotis | reverse complement strand
CCAGTCACTGCTTCCCAGCTGCCATCTTGGCTCCGCCCCTACAGCTTGATATTTCTATGCAAGAAGGGAATAATAATTTTTTAAAATTAGATCTTAAGCGTCTGTGTCTAATGCATAACAATTGCTTTCTCATTTAATTTGCTTTAAATGGTGAACTTTTTTTTTAATTGCAAAGAGACTCAAGAATTTAGATAAATTGCTGTAAAAGTTTGTTTTATCCCAAAGGAAAGGTTTTATTTACCAAGTTGGGTCGTGTGGGACAAGAGAAGAAAAATGCATAGAAGTTGGTGTTGTTGAAATTTATGTTAATTTTGCTTTAGTGTTCTGGGAAGCTTCCCTTAAGCTTTGGCTCTGTGTGAGAGGAAGAGAGATGTGGGAATTGGGTGGGCTGGGAGGTAACAAAAGAATCAATGATTAGTAACCGTAAAAAAAGTTCTAAGAACAAGATAGTCGCACTCTCTGGCACTCTGAATAACACTGCAGCTCCTGAGACATGGGTTAAATTTAACTTAGATCATTAGCTAAATGAATAGACCTTTTAAGACAGCATTTCAGCTGTAAACATTCTGACAGAGTGACTGGCAGCCTCTCATTATGGAGGCGTAGTGATTAATTAGCACCGAGCCTCAATTAGTTTTCCAAAGCAAGGAACTGTATTTCTTTGCAGCGATGATCAATATTTAAATACTAAGGAGCTCCTTCTTGCAGTTTTACCTGAATTACAGTCTTGCTCACATATTTAGCTCACTTTTTAAGAGCAGTTTCTAGTAAATTCCATATGTTCCTACTGGGTAGAAGGCTGGACTTGAACTCAGGAAGGCCTAGAAAACCTCAAATGAGGTCACAAAGAGTCAAACAGGACTGAAAAATGACTAAATAACAACTCATACTTAACCTGGAACTTCTCCATTGTCCCCTTTGGACTCCTTAGACCGTTGATATTTTTAAAAAGGAGGCCTTTGTTTCTGGGAGAAATATAGGGTCATTTAATGAGCTTTGTAATTTCTTAAAAGCAATCCTACTTTCATTCTTCTTGTTTAATTCTGGGCCCAACCTGTCCATTTGCAATATCTGTCCAAGACAGGCAGACATAGACATAGACTCGTAGACTGATAAAAATAGTGTGTTGGTAAACAAAATGAGCTCTTAGCACTCAATTCAACCAACTGCCCTTGAAGAGTTTGGCTTTTGTTTCCTTTGATTAATTCAGTGTATTTCATTGAGTCTTACTAGGTGCTAAGCCCTAGGCTTAGGTGCTAACCCTATGTGGGTGTGAAGCTTCCAGGGTCCTAAGGGCAGGTGCGAACTCCAGAGCCAATCATAGCAGCCTAAGTTCTGGTCATTCAGATAACGGCTGATGACATCTGAAACCGTATAAGAAGAGAAGACAGAGCTATTTGCTTAGGGCTCTCACTCTTGGTGGCGCACTGATGTGGAGACTCTGAGCAGCTGTAGTTAAGAGCCTTCCAGCTTGCCTGGATGTCTGGACTTGGTTTTCTTGGTAACTATGAATTGTGATTTGGTCTGTTTCTAATGTATCTTTGTATTTGTATTTGCTCTGAAGTTCAGGGTGCTGGCTTTTTCCCCTGAACTAAGTGAATGGTATTTGTATGCTGAATTAAAGTAAGCTTGTCAACCCCTTAACGTTGCTTTCCTTAGTAAAGCAGATCAAAAGAACCTGGGCTTTTGCAGCGTGCTGGTAGCATTCTTGTAGTTGGGCTTGTGCTGGTCTTTCAACCCTACAAGAGCTGCTAGCCAGATTGTTGAAACAGATAGATATTGATATTGATGATATAAATATAAATAGATACAAATACAGGCAACAGATATTGATAGATGAGCTTTACGGACTGTCCATCTCATTGGACAACATAACTAGATGTAGATATGATTAATTTGCATAATGTGAGAAATCATTATTAATAACCAATGTGTCGAGGAAATTCAGAGCTCTCCCCCTCTTTTTCCAAAGTCCTGACCTTAAGTTCTGTTTTCTTTTTCAAGTAGGACATTACTAATAATGAGATTGCATTAACTCTTCTGGATCTTGGTCAGACCCCCACCCAACCTTGAAAGGAATTTAACCTAGAGTGGGGAAGCGCATCGTGTTCTAATCAAGCTTAGGTGGAAGACAGATCCTTTTGTCTAGAGTTTTCTTGGCAAAGAACTAGAGTGGTTTGCCATTTCCTTCTCCAGCTCATTTTACAGATGAAGAAACTGAGGCAAACAGGGTTAAGTGACTTGTCCAGGGTCACACAGCTAGTAAGTACTGGAAGCCAGATTTGAACTCAGAAAAAGGAGTCTTCCTGACTCTAGGTCTGATGATCTAGCCACTGTGCCACCTAGCCATCCTATGGAAATATTGTAGGTACTTATTTTTTTCTTCCATCCACATCCCATTTTTCTTCATTTATACTTTAATTAAACAGATTATGATGGAGTTTTTTTTAACTGATGCCAAATCTTTCTCATTTTTATTCTTCTAGTTTCATGATGATTTTAGTCCTTGCTTTAACAATTCTGTAGTCAAACTAGGCACTGACGGTTGATACAGAAATGATTTTAACATTAGTAATGAGTAATTTCCTGTTTGCTGAACTACGACGTATCTTGTTTTTTGGAAATATTATTTTCAGCTCACTCTTTCTAGCGCCTTCTGCTTGTTCTTTGAAAGAAAGCATTCACAGTGTATAGATGAGTTTTCTGTGTACTTTGCACGTCTTTAGCCTGTTTTATTCTTTATTCCTGATTCATATTTCCTAAGATTTCTCACCATCTGCACCTATTTCCACCTTTCATTTGAAGTCATTCGTTAGAGGTAGTTAGTGGTAGAAGGGATAGAACTCTGGGTCTGGAGTCAGAAAGACCTGAGTTCAAATCCTTCCTCAGACTCTTACCAGCTTTGTGATCCTGGGCAAGTCACTTAATCTCTGTTTGCCTCTGTTTCCTCAGCTATAAAATGAGCTAGAGAAGTAAATGGCAAACCACTCCAGCATCTTTGCCAAGAAAACCCCAAAAGAGGTCAGAAAGACATGCCTACCTCCGAGGGCTACAGTGGAGATCAAATGAGATATTTGTTTGAAAACAAAACCCTTAGCACAGTGCCAGGTTCATAGTAGGTGCTTACACGAATGCTTATTTCTCCTTCATTGAATGTCAAAGTATATGCCAATTTCATTTGGAGAGTTTCATTGGGTTCTTCATAAGATTTCTCTACCTCTTCCTCTCCGCAACAGATCTTGGCACATAAGCTACAATGATTTTCCTGGTGATCTTTGTGAATGTGTAATGATGATTAAATGCTGCATGACACCATGTTTATTGCCTTTGAACCAACTTCACCAACTCCTTTATTTGTTTTTACAAGGAACACTTGTGAAACATCCTTCCATGTAGCTGCAATTCTCTTTCCTTTACTTTTATTTATGGTGAGAATGTCAAGAACAGTATGTCTCCATGTCTCCAATATCATAGGATCCTAGATTTAGTTGGAAGAGACATTGATGTCTGTCCAGTCCAACCACCTCATTTTAAAGATGAGGAACCTAAAGCCCTGAGATGCTTAGCCTCATATAAGTATTAAGTAACAGAGACCAGATTGGAACTCTGGGCCTCTTCCTTCAAATTTAGCACGCTTTCCACTCTGCCATATTGAACATGGATTTACATTCAGAATCTAAATAGGCTAAAGTTTATAAAGGGTCTAAAAACTGTGATTCTTTTCTGTCATTCTGCTCCTGTCACTGTAAAAGCCAAAGAAGATCAAACAAGACTGAAACTCATTTTGTGTTTTTCTTTATTTCACATGTGGCCATGCAGGGCCCAAGAATTCATCCTCGAGTGGTCAACCTACTATCATAGATTTAGAGATGGAAAGAACTTTGAGATTATCTAGTGTAACTTCTTCATTTTACAAATGAGCAGACAGCCGCAGAGACATTAGATGACTTAATCCTGGGTCACAGATAGCAAGTGGCAGAGCCAGGAGTTCAACCCAGGTCCTTTGACTCAAAATCCATGATCTTCTCCCACTGTATCACAATAAAGGCAGCTAGGGGGTGCAGTGGATAGAATGCCAGTCCTGGAGTCAGGAAGACTCCTCTTCCTGAGTTCAAAAATCGCTGCAGATGCTTACTAGCTGGGCAAGTCACTTAACCTTGTCTGCCTCAGGTTCCTTATCTGCAAGATGAGCTGGAGGAGGAAATGGAAAACTACTTCAGTATCTTTGCCAAGAAAACCCCAAATGGGGTCACAAAGAGTCAGACAGGATTGAAAACTAAACAACAAATATCACAATAAGCTTCCATATACCTAGCTAGTCTATTCCTTGGAAAGCTGACTCAATCTGCTGCCAGGACCTTCTGGTGACTTATGAAGGAGTTTTTTGTTTATTCAGGCTTGTAATTTTATCGGGGAGACAGCACATGGAATGGTCACTTGTCTATAATATATAGTATTTGGGCGGTGCCCAGAGAGCTGAGAGTTAAGAGATTCGCCCATGATCACACCAGAGACAGGGTTTTAACCAAGGATTTCCTGACTCAAAGTGCCACTCTCTATGTACCTTGCCATGCTACTTCTGCATAGGAAGTTAATAGGAGATAGTGCTAGAAAAGTGGGTTGGATCCAAGTTGTAGAGGGCACTGAGTGTCAGATAAGAATTGTTACTTTATCTGGCAGACAATAGAAAGCCACTGGAAGTTCCTGTATATGGGAATGCTGAGGTGGGTATGGTTCTACAAGGAGGCAGAAGTATCAGGGCTGGGCATGCTGGACCAGAGGGAACAAAGACAAGGGGTAGGGAGACCCATCAGGTGACACTTGATATTGGACAGGCATGAGGTGATAGGGAACTGAATTAAACTGGTAACTTTGGGAATGGAAAATAAAGGGTGGGTACAAGCTTGGGGACTGATTGTATGCAGGGTGAGGTCATGAAGAAGTCAAAGATGACTCAGAAATTTAGAGTCTGTGTGAATGATTAGCTTTACCATTCACAGAAATAAGGAAGTAAAGCGGGTGGCAGAGAAGTGATACTTTAGCAGAGAACACCATACCAGAAAACACCAAAGAAGACAATGGGAAGACCAAGACACTACAATGAAGGAAAGAGAAGAAAGAAACAGGTGGGAGGGCAGGACAGCATGGGATGATTTCCTCCTCACCCCCTGCCATTTTGAAGAGAGTAGAAATAGAAAATAAATTATTTGATAAATATATTAGTCTTGCGGAACTCTTTTTTCTCTTGTTTATTCTTCCATATGAGGAATGGCTTTCTGGAAGGAGACATGGAGGAGGTTGCGGAATACAATGAGAAATGCAAATGATGTCTTTTTCATTTCTTTGTATCTCTAATGCTTAGCATAGTGCTGGTACATAGTAGGCACTTAATGTTTATTGATTCATGTTAAAAACAAAAGGTAGTAACAAAGCTTTATTTTTTAAAAAATTCAATAAATGATTGTGATGGGGGCAGGATTGGGAATTTAAGGAGCACAGGAAAGTAGCTGGACACTGGCTTGGTTTTTTGAGCACAGCAGAATGGAAGGAAAGGTAGTGGTTATGGAGAGTGTGTTTTAGGAATGCGTCATCCTAAGAGTATTGGGTCTATGGACAAGGCAGTAGATGTGAGATGATGATAGGGAATCAGGAGAAAGTGAGAGACAAAGGAGGATGAGAGATCTTAGCAACATAAGGTTTTGCCTACTCCAGAGGGTTCACCTGATGAGGTTAAAGGCTAAAGGATGCCAGTGTTTAGGACTCCATGTTTGAAGAGAAGACTGATTTTATTTCCATAAATAAATAATCATTCCCATAGAGTGATTAAGTCACATCTTCATGAATTGATTGAGTAGGTACAAGGGCTCTATGAAAGGTTTGGACATGTCTATTAATAGCTCTTTTTGAAAATGAGTAACGGATTTTAATAATTTCTGCATTTATATTTGGAACTCTGGGAAATCAAAATTAACATCTTTGTCAGCTTTTTATAAATGCCAGGAAATGTCTCTATGATGTGCTTCACATTGTTCTGCTGGGCTTTTTCCAAATGGACTTTTATGAGTCTGCTGCTGTCTAGTTTCACAGGAATTATCTCACCAATCATTTCATTTGGGAAGACCAAGTCAAGTATTGCATCATGCACAGTGGACAGGATATGGCTCTAGGGACTCTTTTTCTGAGCTCTTTTTTTATAGATTTTTCTTGTTGGCATATGAAAAATTCTTCTCTGAGCAGTAAAGACTATGTATTTGCCACTGAATTTTTTCTCCAATTCACATACTAGCTATAGTTGGATCTTCTGACAATATTTTAGCAGAAAGACTGGATCAAAGATAATGACAGTTTTTCTGCCACCACCAATTTCAATTTTCTGATGTTGTGATATTAAACTCTCTTAAATGATCCTTTAATGCAAAGTTCATCTTGAAATCCAGGAGAGCCTATGAAATGCCATAGGAAGGAATTCTTCAACCATGACCTTTTGAAGGAGTAGCAAGACTTCCTGGACTGTGGTTGTGAAAAGCCATAAATGTTTGTCTTCTTGCCATTGGGCTTCATGATCTTGGGACTGGAACTGAACATGGCACTGCTTCACTGAGCACTGACTTAGAAAGAGAGAGAGTTCTCAAAAGAGGCCATTATTAGCTTCTTGAGATGACTCTGAGGAGTTCCTATAATTGGTCCTAAGGAGGAGGCTGCTTCTGGATATTCAACTCATTCATACCTCATCAAAATTGAGTGATTAAGACTCAGTGTTAAGGATGGTTTAAATGGCTTAGGACAGGGGTGGGGAACCTGTGGCCTAGAAGCCACATGTGGCCTTCTAGGTCCTTGGGTGCAGCCTTTTGACTGAGTCCAAGTTTCACAGAACAAATCCTTTTATTAAGGGGATTTGTTCTGGGAAGTTTAGATTCATCCCTACGCCTTAGGATACTGAGGACCAGAGCTGTCCCTGTGGGCATGTGTGAGCTGGATGTGCCAACATATCTTGGGGAAGAGTCCCCATCATCCTATCCACAAGGCTCTCTTTATATTGAGTTTCTAAAAGGATTCCAAAATATATGCTTAAGTGAATGGAGAGCCAGACAGAGATAGAGAAACATAGAGACAGATGTAGAGAAAATCAAAGAGAGACAGTAAGAGAGAGAGAGAGAAGAAAAGGGGGGAAAGAGAGAGAGAGAGACAGACAGACAGACAGACAGACAGACAGACAGACAGAGAGACAGAGAGAGACAGAGAGACAAAGAGAGAGAGACAGAGATAGAGAAAGCTGAGCACAAGCTAGAGATAGGAGAAACAGGAGAACATGTGAGTAGACTTGGGTTTCTGATTGATTAACATCTGTTCATTGACCCATTTTCCCCAAGACACCACTGATGGGGTGCTTGGATGGTCGTGCTTGGACCCTAATTCTAACATCACATTTCTCTTTAGCCTCTGCTTGGTGCCCGTGCCTGGACCCCAATACCAAAATCTCATCCAGTTTCAAAATCACATCTCTCCCTAGTCTCAAAATACTATCCTTAGCAGTTTCCCTCTAGCAAAACAGGACAGTATGCCCTAGCTTATCTTTCCTCCTGATTCCCTGGACAGCTGTACCTACAGAATTTATTAGTTTGGACTCCCTGTGTACGTGCTAAATTGTCTGTGCACTGGGCCATAAAGATATTTACTACTTACTGACCTTACTGATATGCATCCTAGACATAGTCAAATGTATACTCCCTTACATTTATCTTGTCTAACAAGACATTGATGGAAGCAGCCTGGATATTTCCAGTCAGCCCTGACCTTTAGTTGACTTAGTGACATTTCACAGTTAAATGCACACCTCCAGGTTGCCTCCCCCGGGCTACTTCCCAGTGAACTCTGGGTAAGATACCTGTGCAGTAGATACAAAAAAAATGTATGTTCCTTTAAGAACTAACCACCCCTTAACAACTCCCTAACCCCACCCCAAAACAATTAATTAACATATTTGGCCTACATAAACTTTACCTATACCCCTGTAAGGTTGCAGGTTCCCTAAGAACTCTTGCCCACTGAAAAGCATAATAAATCTTTGCCACCTTGACTTAAAGAATTGCTTGAATCTGCGAACTTATTCCAGACAGCCTCAATCCTCTCCACTACTTGGGTCACTCAACTACCCTGTCTAGGAACTCCAGTCTTAGGGTTCCTGGACCTTGTCTCCCCGACTCTCAATACCACCACCTACATCCCTGTCCATTTAACCCCAACAATGGTAACCCAGGGAGAGGCTGCAGCAGTCCAGGAGTGCATCAGCACCAATTCCTAGATTCCATAGAGTTAGAGAGAGATAGAGAGATAGTGGAAGAACCTGGCAACCACAGAGAGGGAAAGCCTCTGGCAGATATTCTGGAACTATGACCTTCTGGAGGAATAGCAAGATTTCCTGGACCAAGAACCAAGCATGAGAACAGGGTAATGTTGATCATAGGTTCAAGAATGCCTTCACCGCCCTTTCCCACCACCCCCCAACTCAGATATGGGTTCCTCTCTCCATATTTACTATCTTTCAGGTTGAGGAGCTCCACCCTTGCCTCTCCACAACCATCATTGCCAAGACCGGAGTTGGGGTAGTGGTGGCTAAGTAGTCCCTAGGGCGCTGCACCAACTGGAATTCCTCATACCATGCCCCCACACCCCTAAAATTATCTAGCTCCAACCTACTTTACTAGCCCTATCTCACATGATTCCTCTTTATGTACTCAATGTTGCAGACAAACTGGCTCGCTCACCTTTACCTGCCCTTGCTTCTATTGTTCCCTATTCTTGGAACACTCTCCCTGCCCCCACATCCCAGGAATATGAAATAGAAGCCCAGCATTCTATTCCCCAGGTTCACTGTGAACACTGCTTCCCATTACAAAAGCAGATCCTAGAATTTTGTCCAGGATCCACATCGAAAACATCAGACTCCATGATCTTCCCTTTTTTTTTTTTTTTTTTGAAAATCAAGACAACACTTTCCCATTTCCCAGTCTGGGCCCCTGCTCCTGTTTATTGCTGGGGACTCCCCCCTGCCTGTATTCAACAATCATCCATTCACTTTCTGATGCCTTGGATCATTTCCTTCCATCAATCTAACTAGAGAGAAAGCCTGCTAAGTAGTTTATTCATAGTCAGTTTATGAGCAGGACTAAACTTAAGTGTGAAGAAATCTCAGAGTACAAACTATGTATACCATTGAAACATTTCAAGGGTATAGCCAGTCATTCAGTATACATTTATTAAGTGCCTACTATGTGCCAGGCACTATGCTAAGAATACAAAAAAGAGGCAAAAGATTGTTCCTGCCCTCAAGGAGTTTACAATCTGATGGGAGAGGGGAAATAACAAGAAAACACACAGTACAAACAAGCTATAGACAGGATAAAGAGGCAATAGTCCACCCAGGGAAGGCACTAGAATTAAAAGAGGTTGGGAAAGCCTTTTTGTAAAGATGGGATTTTAGCTGAGATTTAAAGGGAGGGAAGCCAGGAGGTAGAGATGAGCAGCCAGTGTTCATCTGTCTTAAAATTAGTTTAAGTTTACTCTATCCTAGTGTTACTTTTATACTTAAAAACTGAAGATTTTAAAGAAGTAAATATTCTGAGTTATAGTGGAAAGAGCTCTGAGTCACTAGCCCTGGGTTTGAATCTGCGCTCTGCCAACTACTTTTGTTTGGACCTCAGTTTTTCATCTATAAAATGTAGGGGTGAGAAAATAATTCTAAGTTCTTTCTTTATTTTTAGGTTCCTTCTAACTCTGTTTTGTGACCAGGCCCTGTATGGGCCTCTGCCAACCCTCTTGGTCCCTGATACTGAGGTCACATTATTCTGACAAGTCCATCCTGCTTTTATTGTCCAGTCCTAGAACAGACCTTGGTCCAACTGGTATCTTTAATTGCTCTTCTGGTTGGGGGTGGGGGATGGGGGTGGGGAGGAGAGTAAGGCTCTTTCCTCCTGTCTGTCTGGCACTTCTATCTGGCCTGTGACATAGGTCCTTGAAGATGTTCTCCTCTTCTCTTCTCCCCACCCCCACCCCCACCTCTCTCAATTCAGGATTAAAACATCCTGGATATTTTCTTCTCTTATTTATTAATTGTGACCAAAAACAAAGAAACCAGACAAAACCCAAAACCCAATACCACTGGCCAGAAGAAGACCAAAACATCCTGTGAGGAGATTCTGGGGGGATCTCAGAAGTTCCCTCCTCAAACCAGAGTCATCAAGGAAAGGCCAGCACTGAGTTTCAGGACATCCCATCTGGTTGCAAAGTTAACACAAACTGCCTTGAAGTTTATTCTACAATGTCATGCCTCACAATAGCCCTTGCTTGGGAGTGGAGGATGAAGGTGCTCTAAGTCTACTAGCATACAGGAACAAAACTGGGGGAGGAAAGAGTCTAGATCTGTGATTTCATTAGGGAGTTCCCTGGGGTAGAAACCCTCTCCATTGACTCACAAGAACAACTCATCTGTAACTTCTAGTCTTGGAGGGTTGGCTTGGAATGCTGACTAAGAAGTTAAATAATTTGCCCATAGTTACACTGCTAATTTATGCCAAAAGGATGGTTTGAACCCAAGGTTCTTGACTCCAAGAATTGTTCTGTACCTGCTGTACCAAATTGCCTCTCTTGATTCCTACTACCAAAAAATACTAAAGATTATGACATTGGCATTTTAACACAGATTACCCAACACAACTCCTTGTTCTACCTTCATCCTCATCACTACTTTGGGGGGGATCTGGACCTGGGATCCTTCTACCAATGCAGATCTGCACTTTCTCTGCAACTTAGAGAGAGATAGGAGAGCTTTGCCCAGGGTCAAAGGAGTTGGTATATTTTAGTAGTTCCTAAACAGGAAGCGAAGGTAGAAAATTCTGCAGAAGAGCAGCTCTGGATAGTAGCTGGATCTGGAACTGGGCAGTGGAAGTAGGATGAATCTAGATTTCCATGACTGATTGAGGCCAGCTTTCTATCTCCAACCTATCCTGACTCTTACCACCATTTAAATAAAAGTGACAAATCCATGTTGATGACATATAGAATGAGTTAACCTCTAAATTCCACAATCTCCTTTGGAAAGAGGAATTTTCTCATCGAGAACTAGCAGGGTAATGTAACCAAGACTCAAAACACGGTCAATATGTCACTGGAGCCTGGCTTTCATCTAGGTGGGTACTTTCTTCTTTGGTACGGATCTTAGTGCATCCTGTCTTAAAGGATCTGGTACAGATTATCCCAATAATTATCAATAAGTAGATTACTTAGTATGCTGGAATGTCTTCCTCTAGATCTCTTGATATTACAACATATGGGTATCCATGCTCATGGGGTGATGAATTCTTTTGCCACGGCAATACATAAAACAACTCGTCACCTTTAATATGTAAAAATGGCTTCTACTAATACCAAACAAACTAGCCACCTACTTTCTATATTCCGAAAAGACTATTGAGCTTTGTAAAGACACCAATGACTGTGTTATGTCATAGTTTCTATTTCCATTATGTATTGAAAACAACCTTAGAAAATGAGTCACATTTTCAGACAGGTTTATGTACACACACATTTGCAGACACTATGCATGAATGTTTTATAAATGATATACTGATGAACAGCTAATGCTGCAATTATTTTTAAAATTACATTTTATTTTTTTCAATCAGTAAACATCTTCCTTCTTACCCTTCCACCCCAACCACACCTCCTCCTCCCCACATTGAGAATGAAAGAAAAGCTAAACCCATGCTACAACAAAACAAATTTGGAGCACGACAGATTTTCTCGATGGCCATGTCCAAAAACAAAACCAAACAACACAATTCATATTCTGCACTCTGAGTCCTATACTTCTCCATCAGAGGTAGGTAGCCTGCTTCATCATTAGACCTTTGCAATTGTGTGCAATTGTCATTACACCGGTCAGAATTCCTAATTCTTTCAAAATTGTTTGTCTTTATGATATTGTTGTCTTTATATAAATAATTGTGCTACTGATAAATGTTTACTTCTCTATGCGTTGGTGCATACGAGTCTTCCCAGGTTTCTCTGAAACCATTCCCTTCGTCATTTCTTACAGCACAGTAGTATTCAATCACATTTATATAGCATGCTTGGTTTAGCCATTGCTAAATCTATAGGTACCCCCTCAGTTTCCACTTCTTTGCCACCTCAAAAAGAGCCATAAATATTGTACATCTCAAGTTTGTTTTGCTTGGGGCTAATTCTTCCCTTAAAGTACCTTCCCTCTAATTCCTCCTTCTCTCCTTTTCTCTTCTAATTCCCTATTGAGGGAAATGTATTTCTGTACCAACTGTGTAAGTGTATGTGTTCTTACCTCTTTTGATCAGTTCAGATGAGAGTAAAGTCTTAAGTCTTAATTCTTAGTCTTCATTTTAAACTCTTCATAAATGGGCCACCCCAACCTTTCTAAGTAGTTTTCCCTCAACTCATTGTGACCCTGTGGACCAACTGTCCATGGGACTTTCTTGGCAAATATACTGGAGTGGTTTGCCATTTTTTTTTCTCTTGTTTTATTCAGGCAGGGGTTACTTGACTTGCCCAGGGTCACACAGCTAGTAAGTGTCTGAGATCACATTTAAACTCTGGTCTTTCTGACTCCAGGACCAAGCACCACCTAGCATCTTCCAAATCACCTCAGTTGATTATCTCCAATTAATCCTGTGTATATCTTGTTTGCAGAGAGTAGTTTTTATGTTGCCTCCCCTAAGTACACTGTGGGCTACTTGAAAAGGATCATGTTATTGCCTTTTTTTGTAATAAATGCTTACTGACTACTTAAAATGCAAATGCTCTTAGTCTTGGGGAGTGAAGAAAGAGGCCTAGAGACAGTCTGTTAAGGGCACTGGAAGGGTAATCCAAACATCATCATCCTCACTGGTATCCCCATACTCAAATTAAATTTTAAAAGTTTGCTAGTCATCTAAAATCAAAGCTTATAAAGTTTTTGAAATACTTAAAATGCATTAGAACCTAAGGAAGACAAGAACAAAGATTCATTTTTCAAGTAGTTCATAAGTTAACTGCACAATAATGGTTAAAATGCAACGCTGAGCTAAAGGGTAAATGGGCAATTCGTCATCCTATCATCTGACCTCCAATTTGGGTCTGCTCAGTGGTTCAAGTTGTCGTCTTTGGAGGAGAGCTCAGAGACCTGGGATTGGAGGGTCACAGGCCTAGAGCTGAAAGGGACCTCACAGGCCATGGTCCAATGCTCTCATGTGACAGTTGAGGAAACTGAGGCTAGGGGAAGGAAAACATGTACCTAAATTTGTTCTGATGTTCTTGCTTGATCCTAGCTGAGTTCCAGCTTCAAAATAAAAACACGCCGTGCATCGCAGCATTACTTTTGCCAGTTTTTCTCTATGTGTCTATTGTTTCCCACTGTGAGTACTGGCTGAACAAAGTGCTGAAGGCGAGAACAACAATAACAGCTTATATCTGAATAGCGCGTTGCATTTTACAAAGGCCTTTTTGTATGTTATCTGATCTGGATTCCACACCTGGCTCTACCATTTATGTAGTTGTATAACCAACCTTGGGCAAGTCATTTTTTTCTTGACCAGACTAGTATAGGAGAAAGAGCAGGGGATTTGGAGCTCACTGGCCTCAGTTCAAATCCCAGCCCTGCCACTTACAACCTATGTGGCCCTGGGTAAGTCACATAACCTCTCAAGTACGCTTCCTCATCTGTAAAATGAGGGAGGTTGTACTAGACGATTCCGAAGGTCCCTTCCAGTTCTGGGTCCTGGGAGCCTTGTCTCTAAAACAGGGATCGTAGCGTTTACACGTCTACTTTATACAGCAGTTGTGAGAATCAGAGAACGGATGTGAAAGTACTTCAGAAACTAAAAAGTGCTATACAAATGTAAGACATTCTTAGCAATAATGGTAATCATTCACTAATACTTTTAAAAATATAACGACAATAGATCTAACTGGGATTAAAAAAAAACTCTACAACGACAGTGTTTTTAAGGAAAGGGAAGGGAATACACATTTATCAAAAACCTATGTGCCAGGCACCATGCTAAGTGATTTACAAATACTATCTCACTGGATCCTTGTAACAATCCTGGGAAATAGGTGCCACTATTATGATCCCCATTTTACAGTTGAGGAAATGAGGCAGACAGAGGTTAATTGACTTTCCCAGGGTCACACAGCTTGCTAGTAAGTGTAATGATGTCATTCTAAAGGAAGGAGAGAAAATTTAGCTGAGAATCATTTTTCTTCTGAAAAATCTTTTATTAGGAAATACAGGGGAACATTTATCTAATTAGGAACCTCTTGGTAACCTGGTTAAAAGAACTATGAGGACTATAAGATTTAGAGCTGCAAGAGCTCTGGTCCAACCCTTCTCATTACAGAGAAGTGCCCAGGGCCCCGCAGGCAGGGAGTAGCAGAGCTCGCCTTCAGTTCCAGCTCCTTGGATTCCAGGTAAAGTCTTTCCCATGTATGAACCATAAACCTATGAGTCTAAGATCCATGATGCCTCAGGATAGGAGAGAGTTGATAGATGTTTGGGCAGAACAATAATTTCCATTTTAAACAATTACTAATGGCACCCATAAATATCAAGGCAATATCTATGGATAGAGCGTTCTGCTTGGGGTCAGGAAGACATCTTTGTGAGCTCAAATCTGGCTTCAGACACTTACTAACTGTGTGATCCTGGGTAAGTCACTTGTTTGCCTCAGTTTCTTTATCAGTGAAAATGAATTGGAAAAGGAAATGGCAAGCCACTCCCGTTATCTTTGCCAAGAAAACAGAAAGTGGGGTCACAATGAGTCCGACATGATAGAAAACAACTGAACAACAAAAACAGGACTACAGTCATAAAACCTGAGCAAACCAGACATATGCAATAAATGGCCTAAGTGGTCAGAAAGGGGTTGACTTATTTCTTGATGGAGTTTAATGGATGTGGAGTGATTTTAAATTATATTGATGAGGAGAAATGTGCTTTTATTTAGGTAAAATGGTAGAGCTTGTAATTAGGGACTTTGATAGAGAATTTTTTGAGCTAAAAGGACCTTAGACAAGATCTACCCCCACTCTTACATTTTACAAATGAGAAAACTTATAGTCAGAGAAGTCACATGACTAGGCCAAGATCACCAAGCTGGCAGGACTGAGATTAGAACCCAGGTCTTATGACTGACACTCTAGTTATCATTTTACCATACTGGAAAGAAATACTTCCAGGATGACTGAAAATAATAGTTTATAGGGGCTGAGGCCCGCAGTCATCGCCATGGAGATTTGGTGGGAAGGGGCTGTATTTGCTTTCTCAATTTTCTGACATGCAACACATTTGTTGGACAATTAGGTGGCGTAGAGGATAGAGTGTCAACCTTAAAGTCAGAAAGACTCATCTTTGTGAGTTCAAATATGGCATCAGACATTTACCAGCTGTGTGACCCCGGGCAAATCCCTTAACTCTGCCTCAGTTTCCTCATCTGTAAAATAGGCTAGAGAAGGAAATGGCAAACCACTCTAGTATCTCTGCCAAAAAAAACCAAAACTAAACCAAATGGAGTCATCAGGAGTTAGACACGACTGAAACGATTCAACAACAACAACAACAAAATTCAGATGACGAGAGGCAGTGTGACAGATGTGGCAGATGCGTTCTGTATTTGATGTCCCGGGACCTTAGTTCAAAGCCGAGATCTACCAATTATTTATATGGGTGACTTTGGGCGATGGTCACTTCACCTCTCTGTTTCCTCATCTGTAAAATGAGGGAGTTGTACTAGATGACCTCTAAGGTCTCTCTCAGCTCTAAGTCTATGGCCTTGTGATTTAATGATGCTAATGTGTCTATGTGTTACATGTGTTATATTTTCATAGCATCTTTTCTTCCCTTGTGGCCACGTGATTGGAGTGAATTTTGTAAAGCGGCTCTGTTGGATCCTATTAGGTCTGAAATGCTCAGCTACGTCTCTCATTAAGAGTTCTTACTTTGGGAGTCTGTAAATTTAAAAAAAAATTTTTTTGACAGTTGCACTTCAATATAATTGATTTCTTTTGTAATCCTCTGTATTTCATGATATGCATTTTTCTGTGAGGAGATCTATAAGGCTTAACCAGACCGCCACAGGGATCTACAACACACCAAAAGGTCAAGAACCCCTGGACAGAGAGATGGAGTAGTTTCAGATTAATCTTCTTTGTGGAAATAGGCTGTACCCGAAATTACTATGTGATAAATAAATAAATGTAAAAAATGTAGTGAATTACTACACACTTGCCTTTCTAGTAAACTGACTTGTCCCTTCTCTGGGGCAGGTACCAAGATGCCTGCGGGGTGAGACACAGACGTATCACAATTACCCCTTCATCCATCCACTTTCCTATCTGGTTAGCACACCACTTCCATAAGGGAAGACTCTCTGGGCTACCTATGCAATAGCAGTTTGTGTGGCAAAGGATTATTTGGATAATTTTTTTTTTTGAGGATAAAATCAAATCTGTACAAAGGCAATAAATAGGCTCATGATTATTTTTGAATCCACCAGTTAAATAATACCTGGGGGCAGCTAGGTGGTGCAGTGAGTAGAGCACCAGCCCTGGAGTCAGGAGAACCTGAGTTCAAATCCAGCCTCAGACACTTGACACCTTTACTAGCTGTGTGACCTTGGGCAAGTCACTTAACCCCAATTGCCCTGCCTTTTCCCCTCAAAATGAATAAACAAATAAATAATACCTGGCCTTCCTTCTCCTTAAATACTGATTAAAACTTGCTTGCCTTGGAGGAGTGGTAGTTGAACTGAAACTGGCTCTATCAAAGCAGCAGTCCCCAGGCTTCAGGCCTCTTCGTCCTGCTGGCCTTGAGATAGAGGGATCACTCTTTCAGGGTGGTAGAGAGGGTGCCCTTTCCCCACACTGGGCAGAAGGTCGTGAACTCATGGGTTCCCGGGCAAGTCTGTGTCTGGGATGGCGCCACCTCATGTTTGTGTCTTCTTTCTCTTGGTACAAGGTCTTGTGTAACTTCAAAAAGAAGCTGGCATCCCCAGACACTAAGCAGCAGATTTCTGGTTGCCGGTGCAGCTGCAGTAGCAGATAGTGACCGAATGTTTGGAAGAGAAAGAATCACCCCAGAGAGAGGAATAATCAAAAGACAGAGCCCTGTTGGGTGTTGATCTGCCAGTACTCAGTGGAGGTGAATTGTAAAATAGACAATGAGCAGGTCTCACAAAGGATCTGTTTGTAAACAACCAAAAAGAGTCTGAACATTAGCCTTTGTTTGAGGCAGCTAGGTAGTGCAGTGGGTAGATCCCTGGACCTGGAGTCAGGAAGACCTGAGTTCAAATCCTTCTGGGCAAGTCATTTAACCTCTGTTTGCCTCAGTTATCTTGTCTGTGAAATGGGGAGAATAATAGCACTTACCTCCCAGGGTTATTGTTAGGATCAAATGAGATAATAACTGTAAAGCACTTAAAACAGTGCCAGGCTCAGAGTAAATGCTACGTTTTTGTTGTTGAACTGTCTCATTCATAATCTTTGGGGTTTTTCTGGCAAAGATCCTAGAGTGGTTTGTCATTTCCTTCTCCAGCTCATTTTACAAATGAGGAACTGAGGCAAACAGGGTTACAGGGTTAAGTGACTCCCCCAGGATCATGCAGCTAATGTTTGAGGCTGCATTTGAACTCAGCTCCTCCTGGCTCTAGAACTGGGGCTCTATCCTCTTCATCACCCGGCTGCCCATAAGCACTATATAAATATTAGCTATCGTTACTATCATTACTGCTTAGCATTCTCTTTGTGAATCAGATTGTCTGTCCCCAACTTAATTCATATTTTTATTCTGGGTAAAATGCACTCTCCCTCCTGCACCCTCTCCCATTTTCTCCAGGGAGGACCCCCTTACACTTCAGCCCCAAATAGAATTGTTTCTCAGGAATCTGAGATGGGATGATGCTGAACTACTGAGAGCCCAGTTCCCCTATTGAGGAAGCTGGTAATGCCAGAGCAATAAACCCCCGGAGAGGTAAAGGACACTGAGTGGTGGAGGTTGCCAGCCAGGCCCGGTGGCCTCAGCCTAGCAGTTCCTGGGAAGCCACTATGTTAGACTAGTATGTAAGTCCCTTGAGAGTATTAGTGTTTCTCCAGCTTTAGAAAATCTTTGAATTTTTGTACCTTGTTTCTGGAACAGCGTTCGCCTCAAAATAGGTGCTAAATAAATGCTTATTGACTGACTGATTGCAACTCACTACAGCTGCCCTCTGTTCCTATAACTCCACTGGTTTCCAATAGTTACTAAACTAAGGGATGTGCCTTTATGTTCCCCATACAGAATTTTTTCAGTAGGACATAAATAGTATTTTGATGGCATTGTTCAATTTAATCACATGTATATCCACAGAAATAGATCTTAATGGGTATTCTTCATTCCTGTTCCCAGAGCATCAGAGAGAAAATACTAAAACTGCACACATATTATAATAAATTTACCAACGGCCACATTAGAAGTCCTTATGGTTTTGTTTGCTTGTTTTTTCCAAGGACATTTCCAGCTCCAAGAATATCATAGAATCTTAGAGTGAGAAGAGACTTCAGAGATCATTTGGTTCAACCCGTTCAACCACAGCAAAAATCCTTTCAATTAAGTCCAAACATACCTGACAAATGGTCACCCTGTCTTTGTTTGAAGAGTCTTGGTTAGATGAAGGAGGAGAAAGACTCAAGCTGGAAAAGAAGGTAGGAGATTCAGAGCGTGTGGGAATTGTGAAGAAGCCCAGAAACTGTAGAGGGACATTCTGGTAAAGGCAAAAAAGACTTACGGTGAGGAACTTGAGCTAACAGAGGTTTTTAGAGGAAGAGGAAGACTTGGGCAGAAGACTCCAAGGCAAATGAGGACCTGATAAAACAGATCACAGGAAAATACAGACCAAGGAGTAAGAAGCCAGAGCCACAATGTATTTGATTTATGGGCCAGGAAATAAATGTGATACATTTCTACCTGGGAACATATTCTTCCATCCATTTTGGTAGAAAGTAATTCAATTCATGATAACATACTTTCAGTTTTCTGGGCATTTAAAATACAATATTAAGAGGAAGAAGCTGGAGTTAGCACCATCTCCAGAGATCAAGGCATCATAGAATTGGAAGGGACCTGAAGTTGGAGCTTTCCTTGAAAGCATTTTGTTGGAGGTAGTTGTCATTGTTGTGTCTGCCTAACAGGAAAACAAACAAAAAATGTACTTTAAAATATTAACTTTATTATATATTTATTACATAAAATATATTTATATAAAATATTTATATATGTTTATATATTTAAAAGGAATAGCAAGGTTTGCAGTTTCGTGTGCATTCATCTTTTTTTTTTTATTATACTATGTATGTTATGGAAATGCTTGTTTTAGTGCATAAATTAAAAATAAAATCATTTTTTTAAAAGCAAAAAAAATTCAGACTTTCCTTATTCTTCTTTAAACTGCCTTCTTTCCCATTTAACTAAATTATCTGTTACCCTACATCTGAACAATTAGGAAATAGCATAAATTTAGGCACCCTAATCTTTTATCTTTCACAATCAATGGCAGTACACACAAAGAAAGTCATACTTTTCAGAGAAAAAATATGAGCTCAAGCCAAAGTATCACAACTACTGTTAGTGACATCTCAGAAGCTGAGGAATTCTCTATGGCTATGTCCTATCTCCCTGTGTTTACCTGTCAAACAGGGGAAACTGAGTTGTGGTGGTTTCCCTCCCACAGACTACAGTCCAAGACAGGAAGGAGCAGGATTGTCCCAAAAAACTAAGATCAAAAGCTAGATCAAGGCACAGAAAAAGGAAATCTAAGTTTATAAGATAGTTTTCTTTAAAAAAAAAAAAGCAAAAATCTGGACTAATTAGAATGATAAAAGATCTGCCCTGTCATGTTCCTTTGGAATGCCACATGCTTGCTGAAGGACGTGATTTATCTTTCCATAATATGCACAACTATTTGATAATAATTATGATTGTTACTAAAGAGGAATACATAATTGCCTTAAAACTTTTAAAGAAAAAGTCCACTTTCATTCACGTTATTGGTCTCCGAATGTATATTTTCATCTAATGGCATTGAAAACAACTTTTTACAAATGTTAATAGAAGGATCATTTTGGCTGTGCCTCTAACCTTGCCTGACCTTGAAAAGGGCTTCGGTTCCTTTCTCTGGGAAACAAAAAAGAAAAAAGGAGAAGGGTCTGGATTCCTGGATTCTGTGAGTTGTACCAGCCCTTCCTGCTCTCAAATTCTGTGGGGAAGTTTGAATTAAACACAATAAAGTTTCTTATGTTTGGATGTGTACTTGTCTTCTGATAGATACTTTAAGTGCATGGACATTCTAGGGGGTGGTCGGGGTTTGAAGTTGAGATGGAGGGGTGGGGAACCCCAGAATACCCAAGGTCTCCAGAAGGAGAGGAAGTGCTGGGGAGAAAGCGCAGGCAGGTCCCAGGGGACGCCGCTCCAAGAAGCCCACGCCTGGGCGGACGCCGGACTCTGTCCCCGGCCGCACCCCCTCCAGGGCGGAGCATGAGCCCAGCAGGCGCCCGGCGGCATGCCCCTCCCCTGGGCAGCTGAGACTGCAAAGCTCCCGGGAACGGTCGGAGCGGGAGGAGGACACAGAACCGTGCTCGCTCGGAGCCCCCAGACCCGGGCATTCCCAGCCCCCAGCTACTGGGAGCCAGAGGTAGCCTCGGCCAGAAGGGAGGGTGGGGCTGCATCTTTCCAGGTTCCGCCAGGTGCCTGGGGGCGGGGATTCCCCCGGCGCGGTTTCCCACCCCCCCTCCGCCCCCTCCGGTCCCCGCGGGCCTTGGTGGAGCCTCTTCCCTAGACTAGGTCGCGGGCTGTGGTCAGTTTCCTTTCTGGTCAGTTTCCTTTTTGGTCAGTTTCCTTTCCTTCGTCAACCTCGCGCTGTTCTAGCGCTCCAAGGGCAGAAGAAAGAGAGCACAAGACTCCAAAAGGGGTATTTGAATCCCACCCCTGCTGCTCCCCACATCCTGTGCGACCTTGCACAAGATGCTTTATAGTGCTGGGCTTTTCTTTGCTTATCTGTAAAATGAGTAGGGGCTGGTGGTGATGGACCTCTGAGGTCCCTTTCACCTCCAGGTCTGTGATCTTAGGAACTTTCTTGCCCCTGGTTGGGAGAAGTTGACTCTTCCCAATATGTTGCTTGATTGTGGTGGTTGTGTGGCATTTTCTTTGTGATTTATTGATTACTTATATAGCTGTAATCCATACTCAGAGTATGCTCATGTTGTATGCTCATCATTAGTTTCTCTAAATTAGAACTTTCCATATCCCCGTAGTAGAAACGCAGAATTTCACATATGGAAGAGCATTTAATCCAAGTAGGAATTTTCTCTGCAGAATTCCTGACAGTTTCTACTTGAGAATTTCCACCGAAGGGGGAATTCACCATATCCTTTTACTGCTCAGTCCACTGTGGGGTAACTGATTGTCCGTAAGCCTTTTCTTACCTGGAGCCTAAATTTGTCTCTCTGCAAACTCTATGCATTATGACTGCAGAGGTGGAGAAAAGCCTGTCTTTGTCATCCATCCCCTATTCGCAACGCCTTGATTGTGATGGGGATTAGGACACTGGTTGGGCATTTGGGGGCCCTGAGTGTTTTTAGAAAGAAAAATGAATGGATGGTTCTCAGTGTTATTGGCTCCCCAGCCTTCAGAGAGAGGTTTTAAAAGAAGCAAAAGGGCCATTTGTTTGTCATTTAATACGTGCCTTTTCTGCTCCAGTAGAAGTATCAGAAGGTGATTTGCAAAGAGGGCTCATTTTTCCTGGAAGGAGAATAAGAGGCACAACAGGCCAGTGGAGAGTGCTTTACGTATGATAGTGAAATTGGGAAAAAGTCAGTAGACAAGAAGGCACAAGCCAGTATTGACTTCAACCTAATATGCCACTGAGCTGTAGGGATTTTTAAAAAATTAAGTCAGTGTAAGAGAATGTTTCTTGCTTGGTTTGAAGGCCTTTCAATTCCTTATTATTTAAATCTAAACTACGTAAAGAGTGACAAAATAGAAAAGGAAATCATTCTTCATTAGCTATAGGAGGGAAGGGGATCACAGTGATCTCCTGTTTTGCTTTTTTGTTTTGCTTTTGTCTAATGCTATTAAAAATTCACCTTTGTGTAAGTCACAGTTTCCAGAAATTTGAGCTCTTCTGGTGTCTCAGATGCCTGGGCATTGGCAGGCACAATTGGTGATGCTGTCATACTATTTAGCTGCTTTATTTTTTCTCTACAGGATTTGAGAGCAAATTTTGCTTTTATAGCTACTGAAGAAAAGCCACTACTCTTAGGAATAAACAGAAATAGGAGGTACCTTGGTTTCCCTCCTGCAAAAGGACACTTACCAAGGAAAGAAGTAGAACATTACATTAATGGTATTCTAATTCTAGGCTGGCCTGGAGGGGGAAGAATAAAAAAACCTTTAACATTTAAGTATCAGTAGCCTCCCTGATCAAAATGTAAAGAACACTTTCTTTTTAAAATGCAGGGGCTACTTAGGTTTTATTTATGATTATGAATCAAAGTCATAGAATGTTAGATTTGAAAGAGACTTTAAAGATTTCAAAGGCCCAAACCAACTACTACTGGGGTGGAAATCAGGCCCAGAGAGGTTAAGTGATTTGCCTAATTGATTGACAACCATTGACTGGCCTGCAGTGTACTCAGCTCTATCTTCTTAGGATCATGGAATGTTAGGAATGAAATCCCGGGGCTCTTAACCTTTTTTTGTATCACAGACTGCCTTTGGCAGTGTCATGAAGCCTATTGACCCTTTCTCAGAACGATGTTTCTTAAATGCAGAAGTAAAATGCATGAAATTACAAACAGAACTAATTATATTGAAATAAGCATGATTTTTTTTTTACTCATTCAAGTCTATGAACCTCCTGAAATCAGTCTAGAAACCCTAGCTTTAGAACTCTTGATTGAATCCAACCCCTTCATTTTTTATATGAGGAAATTGAGGCTTTGAGAGGTATAAGTTGCCCAGTTAATTAAGAGCTGTTACCCAATTAATCAGATGGTTTATAATATGATTAGCAGCAGGCTCAGGTTTTAAAGTATTTAGTCAAGGTAGCCACTTATCTTGTTTTATTTTTAATGTTATTTTCACTGTAACATCATTAGTTTCCGTAAGTTAATCCTTTCTATAAAGCCATAATAGAAACATATAATTTAACATATGGGAGAGCATTCAATCTAAGCAGGGATCTTCTCTGCGGAATTCCTGACACCCAACTTCTACTGGAGAATTGGGAATTCGCCATCTCCTTTTACTGCTCATTCCACTGTGGGCTAACTTTGACTGTTAGTAAGCCTTTTCTTACCTGTGGAGCCTAACTCTGTCTCTCTTCAAAGTCTACCCATTGTTCCCATTTCTGCCCTGTGGGATCTGAAAAGAACAAATATAATCCTTCTTCTGTATGACTGAGGTGTTTTCTGGGAGCGCTTTGTTTGAGAAGGAGATACTCTAGGGGTTGGCTGATTACTTGACAGGGGTGTGCCCTGGAGTATGTAGGGTATCAGTGACAGTGGTATTCTGAGACTTGAGCCATGCATGGGAGAACCTGTACTCAGCTGTGTACCATCAGTGTACCACTGTGTTTAAGGCCTATAAAAATTAAAATGCTTATGAAAACATTTTTGACCATGTGAGTGATACTTAAGGTGATACAAAATTCTTTTATCTGAAAAGAAAATAATGCATTCACCAAAGGACCCATAAATCAGGAGTGACTAGGGCCTATAGATGTAACCTTAGTTGGGCCTAGTCACTAGTCATAATAGGTGATAATTACATTTCACTTTAAAGTTTTCAAAATGCCTTACACAAATCCCATCTGATCCTCACAAATGTTGTGAGGGAGGCACTGTAGGTCTTATCACCATTTTACAGATGAAGAAAATTAGCTGGCACTCAATCATATATCACTAAATGTTGATGTATCTAATATTGTTTGATACCGTGTCTTGTTTCCTGAAGTGAATTTAAAGCTTTTTGAGGGCAACGACAATTTTATGCATATATATGCACATATAAATGTATATGTATGTATCACACACAGGCAAATATATTTATATATATTTGTATCTTTTAATAGCTGGCCTTGAAGCCAGCTAAACATTAAGATGGTGGATGGCCAGAATCTGGATTAATAGATTAATAGAAAAGGGAGGCACATAGGATTGTAAAGATGGGTCTGTCTGAAGCAGAGAGCATATGTGAGAAAAGTAGTAGAAAATAAGCTTGGAAACAGAGTGGGGCTAGATGAGAAAGGATTTTGGGAGTCTATCAGGAGCTATAGAAAGAGCCCCAAGTTGGTAATAGAAACAGACTGCTTTGGGGTATGGATCATACATTCTTTGGGTATAGACTATTCATTGACAAATTCTAAAATTTGCCAATTGGGAAAAGAAAGTTTGTTCTCATTGTCTCAGTTCTTACTTAGCATCTTTGTATCTTAAGATGCTTCTATGGATGCCTAAAAATCACTTCTCAGGAAGGAAGGAGAAAGTCATAGATTTCATCATATATACTCAGTAAGTAGAATATTGTAAAAATTTGTACATATGCTATAACTTGAATATTAGAATGTTTTTTTTTTTTACCAGATTACAGATTAGATTATAAACTGCATAAAGAAAGGGATGGTGTTTTAGTAATCTTTATTTCCCCCAGCAGCCAGGCATAACAATACCAGCTAGCATTTACATAGTACTTGCTGGTTTGCAAAGCAATTTTATATAGCTTAATTCATTAGATATGTCATATACCTTCACATTATACATTCTATCATATGTACATAGGGAAATATTGTTTATTTGCTTCAGTTTGCCTGACTCTTCGTGACCTCATTTTGAGTTTTCTTGGCAGAGATACTGGAGTGGTTTACCATTTCCTTCTCCAGCTCATTTTACAGATGAGGAAACTGAGGCAAACAGGGTTAAGTGACTTACCCAGGGTCACACAGCTCATATGTGTCTGAGGCCAGATTTGAACTCAGGAAGATGAGTCTTCTTGACTCCAGGCCTGGTGCTCTATCTGCTGCAGGACGTAGCTGCCCTGGGTTTTATACTTACGCATAATATCCATATGTATATACACATGTAAACATATATACACATGCATGTGTATAATATATGCATAGCTGTCTACAACGAAGTGGATATCCAGACCTAGTGGATAGGGAGGAAAATCTGGGCAGCTAGGCGATACAGTAGATAAAATGCGGGGCCTAGAATCAGGAAGACCTGAGTTCAGATTTCGCTTCAAGACACTCAGGAGCTGTGTGGCCCTGGGCAAGTTCCTTAACCTCTGTTTGGCCAGTTTCTTCAGCTCTAAAATGAGGATAATAATACCTACCTCTCAAGATTGTTGTGAGGATTGTTAAGGAATGTTAAGGGGTCCCCTGAACTTGGATCAAATGAGATGATTGTAAAGCATATAGCATAGTGCTTGGTCCATAGTATGTACTATATAAATACTAGCTGATACTATTATTATTGCTGCCTGTGACACATACTGGCTTTGTGACCATTGCAAGTCACAACCTCTCAGGCCAGGGGTCAGCAAACTATGGCCCTAGGGCCAAATCCTGCCTTTGGAAAGCTAAGAATTTTTTTTTTCCATTTTCAAATGCAATAAAACTAAAAAAAAAAAAACTTTCTTAGCTTACCACTGACCCCTGCTCTAGGCAGCCCCTCTATAAGTTGCACAGAAGGTGCTGACCTACATTGGTGGAGAGAATTTCCTCCTTAGGGAGTTCCCTGTATCAATGAAATCACATGTCTAGGCCCTATCCCTCTGTCTCCCCCACTGCCTAGCACAGACCTTTGTATAGAGCTGGTGTTAAACAGATGGCTGGTGAATGGGTAAGTGGATGGAACGATGATGCCAAAGGATATAACCGAGTCCTTGTTGGCCTGCGGGTTCATCTTTTGTACAGTTAGCAGGATCCATTTCCTGTAATGCTACCCCCAAGCTGACTTTTTAATTAACCTGTTTGCTTCACCACCAAATCATGTGTTTTGAATAGCCATTAACCCTTTTATGTTGGAGGAACTGGTTTATTATAGAGGATATGCCCTCCTTGTGTCTCATAACCAATTGGGAGATTTCCTTGGCATGGTTAACCCCTTGTTAACAGGATGAGGCCTTGCTCTCACCTTACTGTCTGCTTGCTAACATGCCTTGTATTTTGTCCTCACTGGCCCACTGACAGCCCATTAAGGATGTTAGGTTGAGTTCAGCCATTTTGGGGTTTTACACTTCACTTAGGCCATTAAAAGAGGGAGCCATGCAGAATGAAACAGATGATAGAAAAAAAGCAGGTTGGACACAGACTGGCACACTGAGTCTAGTTTCCTGGAGGAAAGCCTGTGTGGCCATGTAGTCCCACTGCGGGCAGGCTTAGTGCCAGCTCCCTGTTAATTCTGATTTGGGACAAAAGAAACTTGAAATCATTGAAGAATTAACAAATGGAAGTTTACTTTGCCCTAACACAGCAAGGATATACAAGAAGGATACAGTGGCACCTAGATTCTATAGATGTGCCCTCCACCCACTTCTCACATCTGGTCACCAGGCAAGCAAGGTACGTTGACTTGTGTAGTCTTCAGACATTCACTAAGTTAGAGAGCCCTTGACTCCATATTGCTGGGACTTTTTATACCGTTAGGAGAACAGGAAACTGATTCAGGGGAGGCAGGGGCCACCTAGGTCCAGGGGACAAATTTATTGACTTGTAGGATAAAACTAATCCTTGTCACTGGAAACCCTGATTCTTTAACACATGACTTCTCTGGGAAACCAGGTACATCAAGGAGCTACAAGGGCCCAGGAGAGGAGGGAAACACCTGGCCTCAGAGCTGGTAGCAGGAAGAGTTCCTAAGCAAAGTATGGGTCTCTCATAACGTGAGTTAGTAGCAGTGACGAGGGAGCTGAGGAGCTCCTGGACCCATCAAAGGAGCTTCTGGATAACAGTGATGTCCTAGACCAAGCAGGATCTAGCACCACAGAGCAATAAAGGGTGGAACCATGATATCAGGGAGCAAACCTAGAACTTGCCCTTTGCCAGATAGTTGTGAACTGTGCAAGGTGAGGGAATTGATTGACTATCTAGGCTGATTTCCATCTGTGTATCTATATGTCTGTAGAGATCAAACCTACAGTCGTATTACTTTAGAAAATAAAGGTAAACTGAGACACAGTAGTCTGGACGTGATCAATTTAGCAGTGACCAGTAAATTGGGTCAGTAACCTCTCTCAATGACCAAAGACCCCGAGGTAGGATTCATAAGCCTTAGTATAGTTTTGGGGAATACAGAGTTGGGTAGGTGGGGAAGACAATTCAGTTGGTTATAGAGTAGACAGAATTGTGGGGTTGGGGACAGCATGATTGGTTATTTTTTTGAAAAGGGGGCAAGCACACTCAGGTGAGGCTACTGACCACTCCTCTCTGACAATTAAGAAATGTTCCTTGTTTTCTGGGACCCATCAGCAACTTGTGGACCTTGCTAGTAGACCTGAGTTAACTGACACCCTAGGACCTGGAAGGGTTTGTTAGGGACATAAGACCCTCCTTAAGTGAAAAAGGACAGTCAAGGATGGACAGTGTATCTTGTGGAAATGTACCAGGTCACCGTGTAGGCCTTCAAAGACAGCAGACATATGTCATGGAATTTTCCAGGAGCTGCAAGTATGAGGGATAACAAACTTTATTTTAACTAACTCAGAGGGGGGAACTGAACTCCTGTGACTGAGAAATCTTAACTGTTTGAGTCTACCTGCAAGGTTAGAGGTAGTGGACCAGACTCCCTGGTGTCCACCTGCATCCCTCAAATATAACAGATTTCCTTGAGGTAGGAATAGGACAGTGATTAGTAGGAGAACTGGATTTCTAAATTTAACTCATTACAGACCAGCTGAATTTAGAGACAAAGAATCACGATCTCTTACGCAGTTATAGGATAAAATCAATTAACTGTAGAAAGATTAATTATAAAATGCTACAAATCAATATAATTCCTTCAGTAGTACCATAAGTCTAGGGCGGAGGTGTCAAACATGAATGGTATGGAGGAACTGGATTAAAATGTAATTAGGAAATATTTTACAAAATAAATAAAAGTACAATAGAACATAAATAATGTAAATATGTGGTTTTTACCACAAGTGATATACAACTCAAAGAGAAATGGGGGCCACTAACCCATAAATAAGGATACTGGCAGCATATTGACTTAGTTTTAAAATGTAATATATTTTATTATACTTTTAATTTATTTTGTCAAATATTTCCTAGTTATGGTTTAATCTTGTTTCTATACACCTGGTACTGTTGGTCATCTTTGTGTTTGACACCCGTGGCTTAAAAGACTATACACGACCCTGGGAGAGATGGGAAAAGAAAGGAGCTTGTCTTCACGTGTTATGAGCCTGGAGTACAGGTTCTCCATATTTCCTATCATTTCCCTTCTTTGTGGAAATCTAGACATAAGCTGGGCAGCTTACTAGTGCAGTGGATAGAGTCTGGGCCTGGAGTCAGGAAGACCAGAGTTCAAATGTGGCCTCAGACACTTACTACTTGTGTGTTCCTGGTCAAGTCACTTAATCTCTGCCTCAGTTTCTGCAGCTGTAAAATGGGGAGAATAATAGTACCTACCTCTTGGGGTTGGTGGATCAAAAAAGATAATAACTATAAAGCACTGAGCACAGTGCCTGGCACATAGCAAGCCCTTTGTATATATTACCTGTTGTTATAACTACAAGAGACCTTAGCAATCATGTTAACCCACCTCTCTCCTTTTACAGATGAGAAAACTAAGCCTCAGAGAGCTTTTAATTACTTGTGGAGCTGGGATTGGAACTTAGGTCCTCTGACTGAGTTTGGTGCGTTTCCTGCTTCCCATTTCACATTTTGATTTTGGGCTGATTTTGAGGCATTTTGCCATGCTTTATATTTGGTTCCCCTTCCTGTTTCAGGTACCAATGATATTGACCATTTATTACTCAAAAAAACCAAACAAACTCAAGAATTGACTAAGGAAAGTGATTTCTAATGATTGTTAGAAATGGTAAATAGAATATCTGACCTCTGGTACAGTTACTGATGTTCAATTTCTTTATAATTATAAAATACCCTACTGATTGAATAGTCTATCCGGAGGACAATTCCTCCTTCGAGGCTTGGAGACATAGCGTGATCGAGGTCAGCTTCACTCCTCCATTCCGGGAAGAACTCTGGGTATTTTACAGGCTCATCTTATTTGAACTGGAGCTTAGATGCTGCTTTTCATCTTATCACTGGCATCCCTCAACACTTCCTCAGGCTACTCCCTTTTTTTCCTTAGACTCAACATTTTTTTTTTATAATGTATACTTACATGTTTTAAAAAAAAAATTCTTTCTGAATATCCCCTAAATTATTTAATATTTGCCAACAGGTATTATTGATACCCTGTGGAAAACCCTATATTTGGGAAGCTAAAATAACAGTAACAGTGATAGCTTGTATATGAGGAGTAGGGTTTTTTGTTTATTTTGTTTTAGTCTCAGACCTGTGATTTTATTGGCGTAGGGAAACTCCCTCAAGCAACCAAGGTTAATTAGGGCAACTCACTGCAGTAGTTCTAAGGAGGGCTGTTTGTGTGAGTTCTAGGAATTTAAAATTAAGAACTGACCAGTTTTTCAAACTCATTTTAACTCTTTGTTGACAAAAACTAAACTGGCAGTCACACTCTGGAGGAGGAAGGAGAAGATGGACACTGGACGAAAGGCCAAATGAGGCTAATTGGAGGATTGTCTTTACTGGGCTGGAGGCAGAGGGGATGCTATGGGCTCCAGGTTTGGGTCCAGATTGGGGTGAGGGTGTGGCAGCTCCACACCTGGTTTCCTAGCTGCCCCTTTTTGTATAGGAAAAGTCTGATCTCTGAGATGTGTTGGAGCAGTAACCTTAGATTTTTCAGGGGTTCCAAGGTGATGATTTGGGGGGAAGCAAGATATGTAGTGTTTTTGATTCCCAGATCCATGCTTTGCTGTTGTTGGTTTTTTTTTTTTCTTCAGTATGGTAATTGGTGGAAGGGGCAATAGAAGGAGAAAAGAAGTAAGGAGATAATTTGACTTATCCCAATGGCTGACTTTGGACTCTTTTTTTCTCTTTTATGGCCTTGTTTGTGCTTCTGAGAGGCTTGGTCCAACACTGGTGGTCATAAGCTCATACAGAGAGTAAAGGTGTCAAAATTTGTTCATGCTTGAATTTCATATATATACACACACACATATATATATATATATATATATGTATTTTTGAGGGGGGAAGGCAGGGCAATTGGGGTTAAGTGACTTACCCAAGATTACACACACAC
>CM053622.1:315935852-315951279 GCA_028646595.1 Phalanger gymnotis | reverse complement strand
AAGTGCTTTGCAGACCTTAAAGAGATGTACAAATATTAGTTATTTTTATTTCATATTTTGGGATTTCTTGCATCTATGAGGCAGATCAGAAGGCAGAACAGCCCCTAAATAGTGCAAGTTACAATGCACCTTCTGTCTAACTCTTAGCCTTACAGAGTTGCCTAGCATACAAGAGGTTACGTGACATACCCAGGGTCACACAGCCCATTCATGCCAGAGCCAGGACTTGAACCCAGGTAGGTTTTCTGGACTCCCCACCGGATCCTCTGTTCTTTACATCTTGGAGCTTCTTGTGTAACATGTATTTTAAAAATGATTTCCTCAACAAAAGCCTCTGGGGGAAAGTACAATAATATCTTGGGTAACTGGAATGCTTGCAGAATGAGGAAGTTAGTTTTCTAGCTAACTCAGTGTTGATTAGAAAATTGCCTTGGTGAAAATCTTTCAAATATGTATGACTGCTTTCTTGCCTTAGCAAGTATTTTGTTGTTATTCAAGTATTTTTCAGTAGTGTCGAACTTTTTACGACCTCATTTGGGTTTTCTTGGCAGCAATACTAGAATGGTTTGCCAAACAAAGGCCAATGGGGTTAAGTGACTTTCACACAGTAAGTGTCTGAAACTGGATTTCAGCTCAGGTCTTCAGGACGCCGGGGCCAGTGACTTGGTGGTAAGTGTCTGAGGCCATATTTGAACCCAGGAGTTCTCCTGACTCCAAGCTCAGTGCTTTATCCACTACGGTGCCTAGCTCTCCATTCTTGCCCATAGGGCTCTCTAAATATGGGCTACTATTAGAATAAAGTAGATCTATATCTAAAAGGGCCAACACTTTCATTTTACAGGTGAGGAAGTGAGAGCCAGAGACCTTAAGTGACTTGTCCAGGGTCACACAGTCAAGTCAACAAGCATTTGTTAAAGCATTTTCTATGCCAGGTACTGTCTTAAGTTCTGGGGTTACAAAGGAAGGCAAGACAACCAGTCCCTAGCTCTCCTATTCTAATGGGAGGGACAACTTGTAAACAGCTAGATAGATACATGCTACATAAAGGGTTAGATGAAAGGCATTCTGAGAGAGGAGTGAATTGGAAAAGCTGGGGATCTGGGAGCAGCTTCATGTAGTGGGTAGGAGTTGAGCTGAGTCTTGTAGGAAGAGGCAGGTGGAGAATTTTAAGGTCTGAGCTAAGAGACAGAGTCATGTGGGGAGTTTCATGCAAGCCAGTATTGCTGAACATACAGTACATGGAGAAAATTAAGGCTGGAAACATATATAGGAGGCAGGTTGAAAATGTTTTAAATGCTACAGTATTTTCTATTTGGTCCTAGAGGTAAGGAGCCACAGGAGTTCATTGAGAGGCGTGTGTGTGTGTGTGTGTGTGTGTGTGTGTGTGTGAGAGAGAGAGAGAGAGAGAGAGAGAGAGAGAGAGAGAGAGAGATGGTGGGTGTAGACAGAGACATGCTTATATGTTAGAAGAATCACCTCTGCAACTGAGTGGAGGATGAATTGTAGAAGGAGAGGCTTGAGGTGGGAAAGCAACTAAGAGGCAGTTTTCAGTAGTCAAAGTGAGAGTGGATGGGGGCTTGAACTGCAATGGTGGTATAATATCAATTAAGCTGAGACTTTTACTGTTTTAGAATGATTAATTGTCTTTGATTGAGTCTTACTAGGTACAAAGTCCCAGGCCCAAACCCCTATCCACTAGGTGCTAAGCCTATGTGGGCATGAAGCGCTCAGGGTACTAAGGGGAATTGCTAAGACCAGAGGCAATAGTAGGACTCTGAGTTTTGGTCGCTCAGATGACATTCGATGACTGCTAAAGAGTGTATAAAAAGAGAGAACAGAGCTATTTGCTTGGAGCTCTCACTCTTGGAGGTGTGTTGATGTGGAGACTGTGGGCAGCTGTAGTTAAGAGCCCTCCAGCTTATAAACTCAGATGTTGGGACTTTGTTAAACCCTGGTAACTATGCATTGAGATTTGAATCAGACAAGGTCTGTCTGTTGATGTTTATAATTTGTTTGTATTTGCTCTGAAATTCAGGGTGCCGGGTTTTTCCCCTGAACTAAGTGAATGATATTTGTATGTTAGATTGAAATAAGATTGTTAACCCCCTTAACTCTACTTTCCTTAGTAAAGCAGTTCAAAAGAACCTGTGCTTGCAGCATTCTTGTTGTTGGGCTTGTGTTGGTTTTTCTTCAGTATTTTTTTGGGTCTCCTTTAGCAAGTCATTGACTTGTTTTTCATGGTTTTCTTGCATCACTCTCATTTCTCTTCCCAATTTTTCCTCTATTTCTCTTACTTTTCCAAATCCTTTTTGAGCTCTTCCATGGCCTGAGCCCAATTCATATTTTTCCTGGAGGCTTTTGATCTCTTTGACTTTGTCGACTTCTTCTGGCTGTATGTTTTGTTCTTCTTTGTCACTAAAAAAAGATTCCAAAGTCTGAATCTGAATCTGAATCTGAGAGCGTTTTCACTTTCTGTTCATGTTCCCAGCCAACTACTTGACCCTTGAGCTTTTTGTAAAGGTATGATTACTTGTAGAGTAGAGAGTACTTTGACCCAAGCTTGAGGGGTTGCGCTGTTTTCAGAGTTATTTCTACACAGCAAGCTCTGCCATACCGGTGCTCTTCCTCCCCCAAGAACCGCCAACCCAGACCGCAACTCAGATCTAAGGAGCCTCTGCACACCCGCTCTGATCCACTGCTTAATTCTTCCCATCAGGTGGGCCTGGGCCCAGAAGCAACTGTAGCTATAGCTCTGGAAGCAGCTTCAGAGCTGCACCACCTCCGCCCCCCAGGGCAGAGGCTGACTGCAAACTCCTTTTACTCTGTCCCCTGCAGCTTTTCCCACTAACCTTCTCTGTTGTCTTTGGCGTTTGTGGGTTGAGAAGTCTGGTAACTGCCACAGCTCACTGATTCAGGGCTCTAAGGCCTGTTCCTCCTGGCTCTTGGTCTGGTTGGTCCTGGCGCAGCCCACGCTGGGCTCTGCTCCACTCCCTGTTCTTCTCCCAGCTCTGTGCGATAGACCTTACCCAGCGACCATCCAGGCTTTCCTGGGCTGGAGCCCCGCTTCCCTCTGCTATTTTGTGGGTTCTGCAGTTCTAGAATTTGTTCAGAGCCATTTTTTATAGGTGTTTGGAGAGACCTGGGGTCGAGCTTTAGGCACGTCACTGCTTTCCAGCCACCATCTTGGCTTCGCCCCATCTTGTGTTGGTTTTTCACCCCCACAGTAGCTGCTATCTGAATTGTTGCAACGGGTGGTTGTGTGATATGAGAAAAGAAGACATATAAAAGGAGAGGTTGTGTGGGTGTTTGGACACATAGAAGATGTGTATGATGAGGGAGAATGAAGAATTGAAGGTGACACCATGTTTGCGGGATAGGTGAGTGGGACTCCAAAACAGGGAAATTTGCAAAAAGGGAAAGTTTGGAGGGGGGTTAGACAATTCGTTCTGTTTTGGACATGTTGAATGTGAGATATCAATGGAACATCCAGTTGAAGATGTGCAAAAAGGTAGTTGGTGATGTGAGATTGTAGCCCTAATCTCTCTCCTTAGCTACAGTTCCTCCTTCGAGTGTGTGTGTGTGTAGCAGAATCAGTATGCAAGCCCAGAGCCTCTAACCCCAAATCCAGCACACTTCCCACTGATCCCATTCCTACTATTTCCTTAGTGAACTAACCCAGGGCTTTACATTGACAGGGCAGAGCACTGGTTCAGGTTCTCCAAAGGTTGAATACAGGAATTTGACTTCTAGGTTCCCTGGCATTGACAGCCTCAACCACTGAGCTGTTTTGGGCTCAAATCATTTAGAGCTTATTATTTGTTAAAGTTTATTCAATGAAAGCCAATGGGGAGTTGATCCCTGCTGTTTGCACCCCTTCCTAGCACACACTTTTACCCATCCTGCTCCTGTGTGTTGTCAGTTACAGCCTCTTGTGGGTTTCAAAGGTTCAATGTTATATTTTAGGTCAAAAGGAACCATAGTGCTGCACAACAGAATAAACCTGTTAGTTAAACTTTCATTTGTATAAAATCTTTACACAGCTACTTCAGCCCATTAGAATAATTTTCAGTTCATACTAAAATTTAGTTCAGGTAGAAATGATTTGTTTTACTGGAATTCAAACAGCAGAATCAAACAAAGCAAATTAGCATGTGGCAGTAGGCATTGTGGCCCCTGGGTTAGGAAGATTTGTGTCCGGAATTTGCCTCTGACTCACACAGGCTGCCTTACACTGGGTTAGTCACCTAACCTCTCAGTGCTCCAGGAAACGTTAATATCATAAGTTGCAAAGTTCATCCTCTGAATGAATAGTGAGGAGTTTTCTCACAGGGGATTTCCTTAGCCAATGAAATTACAACTTTGATTAAAAAATAAAAGCATAATTTGTAATTCTTTAAGGGGGGGGGGGGAAACCCAGATCAGAAATACCTCATACATATCCTTCAGTTAGATTTCATCAGCCCACGTGAGATTAATCCAGCTTACACTGGATGTCACCATTGTGCCATACGTATATAGCACGGGGAGCAGGGAGGAGTTTTATATTTAGCAAAAGATCAGCTTTTGCCCTTTGAAGAGACTTTAATTAGTTTCTTGTGTTAGTTCCTATGCTGCTACTGTTGCTGTTTCATTTATTCACTTATATTTCCCAACTTTGTCCTGTGGAGCAGTTTCCAAGGTCAGTAACAGCTTTGAAAAGTACAGAATCGGGAGGCTGCTAAGGGGTGCAGGAGATAGAACAGCAAGCCTGGATTCAGGAAGATGTGTGTTCAGACCTTGCCTCAGACACTTCCTAGCTGCTCTTACGAGCTTTCTTTTTTTTTTTTTTTAAAAAAAAGGTATATTTATTTTTAACATTTTATTTTTTAAAAATTTTTAGTTCTGAATTCTGTTCCTCCCAGCCACTCCTCCCCCACCCGTTGACTATAAAAGTCATCTTTCATGGAGGGGCGTTCACAGAGTCACAGAATAGGAGGGACCTCAGCAGTCCAGACCAACCTATACATAAAGAATCTTCCCTATAACGTATCCCCAGGTGGTCATCTGTTCTCTTTGGAAAGGAAGACCTCCATGTAAAGGGAACATGTCCCATCTCGAGGCAGCTCATTCCACTTTTGGACAGCTCTCATTTGGGGGCAGGTAGGTGGCACAGTGGATACAGCACCGGGCCTGGAGTCAGGAGGACCTGCGTTCATATCTGGCCTCAGAGACCTACTCGTTGTGTGACCCTGGGCAAGTCACTTAACCCTTTTTGCCTCAGTTTCCTCATTTGTAAAATGAACTGGTGAAGGAAATATCAAACCACTCCAGGATCTTTGCCAAGAAAACTCCAAATAGGGGACACAGAGAGTTGGACACAACTGAAGAGCAACAACAAATTTTAAGATATTTTTTTTCCTGACATCAAGCCTAAGTTGGCCTCCTTTGCATCTTCTACTCATAGCTTCAAGTTCTGCTTTCCAGGGCCATACAAGACAAATCAAATTCCTCATTTCACGTACTTGAAAACAGCTGTCATGGACTGTGCCCTCACCTCAACCCCAAATTCTCTTCTCCAGGCCGATTATCCCCATTTCCTTCAACCATTTTTCATAAAACGTGAACTCAAGGCCCTTCAGTCAACAAACTTTTATTAAACACCTACTCTGTGCCAGGCAGTATGGTAAGGCTGGGAATACAAAAAGAGGCAAAAAGAGCATTATAAGCTGCCCTGTTCTAAACATTCTCCAGCTTTTCAATATCCTTCTTGATACCATGGAGCCCAGAACTGAACACCATTTTCAGATGAAATTTGATGAGAACAGATTACAATAAGATTGCCACCCTCCTTATTTCTGGAAGTTTAACTCCTCAGAATGCAGCCCAATATCAGATTAGCAATTTCATCTGCCATATCACATTCCTCACTAATATTGAGCTTGAAGTCCACTCAGACCCTCAGATCTTTCTCAGAACAATTTCAGTATGAACTTGTCCCACCCATCTTTACTTGTGAAATTGATTTTTTTTATATGCAAGTATAAGATTTTATATTCATCTCTCTTTTATTGCTATCACACAGTTAGATTCAGCCCAGGGCTCTAGCCTTTCAAGATCCTTTTTTATTGTTACTCTGTCATCTGCCATGTTTTCTGTTCCTTATGGTTTTGTGCCATATGCAAATTTGACAAGATTGCCTGCTATGCCTTTAAGTCTGTTCCAATAGCAGGATTTTATTGTCTGCAATGACGCAGAGCATACATGCAATTAAAGGTATGTATGCCTTGTGGCACCTGATACCCTCACATACTTTGCTATGCTTTGCCTTACTTCATACCTTAGAGAACCTGCATTTCCACTGAAGCCTGTTCGGTGGATATCAAGCCCTCTGTTTTCAAATAAAAAATATCTAATCAAACACCACAAATTTAACACAACAGTTAGAAACATATATAAAATAATCCTAAATATATATGTTATATATATGAAATAATACTAAATATATAACATATTATATGTGGTCATATAATATATGAAATAATCCTAAAACTATAACAGCTATAGCATATTCATAATAAATTAATTGGGATTTTTAATCCTTTTCAAATGAGATTTGCATTACAGGAGCATGTTAGAAAAGTTCAGGAGTTAATTTAAGTTTAACCAGACTGCTTTAGTCAATGATGCATCACACGCAAGATTCAGACCAGAGGGGACAGTGGTCACAGGTTATCAGTTAGTCAGTTGAGAGGAATCCAACCCTGACTGGGAAATCCCCTGCTTCACTCCTAGATTAGTCATGTTTGTGTATTGATAGGGTAGGGAGAAGAAGTGCATTGAGGTCCTAAATATATGGTAGTCATTTCCTTGGGCCTGTCTGTGATGTTTCTTTGGAGGAAGGGGAATGGAGTTTTGCACGATAGAGTAAAATTTGGGAGACACTGTGGAGCCATATTTCAAGTTATGTCCTCATTTGATCATGGTACATTTAAAGTTGTATTTCCATTGCTGGGTAAAGTGAAAATTACTATTATTCTAGGTGAATGGTATCATTGCATACTAGACACATAACCTCAGAGTCAGGAAGGCCTGAGTTCAATCTTGCCTCTGACAGTACTGGCTGGGTAACCATGGGCAAGTTACTTGGCTTCTGGTTTTCTTAGTTTCCTCAACTTTAATTTTTTGAGCAGATGCTAATGTACATTGGTAGTGGGAGTTTCTTCACTGGAAGTTCCCTAGAACAATGAAATTACTGATCTCACCAAAACCAAATGAAAATTGTTATAGATGAAGTAGTTTAGACTCTGTTTCTGTAACGTAACGTGAGAATGGAATATGCACCCAAAACCACCTGAATTTTTTTAAGGCATATGCAGTATGTTGAAATGGAGAGTAAATTACTCTATAGATATTGAGGATCATAGATTTAGAACTTAAAAAGATCTTAAAAGCCATCAAGCCCAACCCCTTCACTTTGTAGGTAGGGAAACTGAGGCCAAAGCAAGGTTAAGTGACTTGTATCTTGGTCATAGAGAAAGCAGGATCTGAACTCAGGACTTCCAGACTCCAAGCCCAGAAGCACTCTCCATTGTGGTACCTGGCTTCTCTGAATAGTCCTGAAAGATAAAGATCTTAAATGGTAAATTTAATTTAAATTAGTAATTTGATCTTTGATAATTATTGGCATTTACCTTTTAAAAAATTTTCCTCAGTCAATTTGCTTTTCTGGGCTAATAAACAAGTAAACAGTTGAGTTAGACTCTCTCATCAAAAAATAGAAAACTCCTTACCTTTTAGCTAGTTGGAAATGGAAGTATCTCATCTCCAAAGCTTGTATCTTTGAGTTTGTTGAACCGTAGAGTACTATAGCCATTCTACAAACTGGGAGAGCAAAGAATGGTTTACCTGTCAAATTTATGGAGAACCGAAGAATTTATGACCAAACAAAACATAGAGAACATTATGAAATACAAAATGGAAAATTTTGATTAAATTAAAATGCTTTTGCACAAAGCCAATGTAACCAAGATTAGAAGGGAAGAAGAAAATAATTTCTTATTTTTATTCTATTTCTTTTTCTTGTCTTATTGCTATAACTAGAATTTCTAAAATTGAATAATAATGGTGATAATAGACATCCTTGCTTCACCCCTGATTTTATTGGGAAGGCTTCAAGTTTATTTCCCCATTATAGATAATGCTTGTTCTTGGTTTTAGATAGATACTACTTATTTTAAGAAAGGTTTCATTTTTCCTAATATCATATTTGCAGGAGTTTTGTGTCTTCAAGGATATTAAGACAAAGACTCTATGTGTGTACATAGTCATGAGGTAGGATCGGTTTCCATCCTACTTTGTGTCATGAAGAGAGCAAGACTTGTCATTAAAGGATCATTTGTTGTTGGTTTTTTTTACCCTGATCAAATATCCATTCCCCTCCCCTCCTCTCACAAAAAGTTGTGCTTCTTTTATTGAACGTGATCAAGTCAGCAAGGAGGTGCTGGTAAATATTTAACTGGCACTTGACAATCCACTTTATCTGCATTATTAACATTTTCTTAAGTCTACCCATAAGTGTCAAACTCAGAACTCTTGAAAACTCCTTTGGCAGGATCAGATTAAAATTCAATTGATAAATGTTTAACAATATAGATAATATTAATTTGTGGTTCTCTAAGTCAGTGTGGCTAGCAGAGATCTAGGTTTTTATTTGAGTTTGATATCACTGCTCTAGACAACAAAACAAATCAAGCCCTGATTTATGTTTGTTGATTTATGAGGTGTGAATGCTCATGCTGAAAATATAACAATGAGCTCTTGAGTTTTTAATCAGCTGGCTCCAGCATATCCCTTGCATCAGCTCAAGGTTTTACTGACCGTTTGCTAAATGACAGGAGAGTGAACCACTGGAAAGGGGAGTAAGAGCTCTGAAATCACTTCTTGGAGCAATGTTGGCAACAATACAACATGGAATATGATGATAGTTTTGAAAAAGTTGAAATGTTGGTAATACTTTAGACATAATATTTAAAAGGGAAATTATTTCTCCACTTTGTTAGATGTGGATCTCCATCATTGGGAGTATTTCCGCTTCCCATTACAAATGGTATTTTCTGAATTTACGGTTCTGTATGATTTTTGTCCATGTCTTTGAACACAAATCACCCATAAAAGATGTATGCAAGGTATTGGAGGCCCTCCTCAGGTTCTTTTAATATCTTGTGGCATTTGTGTACATTCCTTTCTTTATTATCATTACACAACTACATTTCACTTCTGGACGTGTCTTAAATGATGTCTTTTATATCACTTTTCATGTAGAAACCTTTTTTTTTTTTACAATATGCTGAAGATTAGTTAAACCACTATGAAGTTATCCCTTGCTATTTGAGTCATTTGCAATTTTGATTTTTCTGAGACCATGGTATTCTGTGATTTACAACCTTGTTGTTGTTTGTCCTTTATTTTCAAAGAAGACCAGTGAGTTCTAAGTATCCCTGCCTGTCATTGTAGGAGACTGGGGTTCAATTCCCTGACAAGGAGGCCTGAGTGCTTGTTTTACAACTTTATGGCATCAGTGGAACAATATTAGTGGTAAAAAAAAAATGGGTTTTTAAAGCATTAGACTAGTTCAGGTAATTGAAAGTGTTGTACAATTTCCCTACTGTAAGGGTTCATAGATTGAAAGCCGGAAAAGACCTTATATTTGACCTGTTTTCTTCCTCCAGTTTAATTCTTCAGCCATATTAGTACTTATCTTCAATATTTGTCCCTATCAGATACCCTGATAGATTTCTTTTCACTTGCATAATATAATCTCCAGAGTACTCATTTTCATCTACTTTGTTTTTAATTGTGGATGGCTAGGTTGATTTCTTTTGAATTTTGGTTGTCATTTCCGGCTTGTTGCAGTTAATACAATGGCAGTTGCAAATAGGTACATCTGGAGAACTTGACCATCAATAGTAGAGAAGCCACCTTGATCTGGTCTGTGTAGGCTATCATCCATGACACTGTTGATCACCTTTCAGCAGATGCCTTTTTGTTTTAATCCTTTATATGATGTTGATATTCATTGCATTATTGAATAAAGTAATCTCCATTGGTTATACTTGTCATAGAATATTCATGGTTTTAAAGTGGGTGGGAAACACCTTATTTGAGAATACATTTTATTCTACTGGTTAAAAAATATGTGGAGTAAAAAATTAATAGACAGATGAATCTAGCTATGCCTCTTAATAAGTTGTATGACCCTGAAAATGACAGAATCTCAGAGTTAAAAAGGATTTCAAGGCCATCTAATCCAACTCAAATCTGAACCAGAATCCCTTTACATCTTATCTGGCAAGTAGTCGTCATACTTTAAAGACTTCTAATGTGAGTGAACAGATTTGGATAGCTTTACTTATTTAGGTGATTTTTGGTGTTGTTTTTCTTTCTTTTTTTTTTAGCATCCAGCTTAAATCTTCTTACAGGAATCTTGGCAAGAGATAAAAATAAGTAACGTCATCTCTAGTAAGTTTAAAAGTAAACCTCAAAGGAGGATGACAAACAGCAGAAAGAGGAAGAAATCTATCAAAAAAAAGAAAGAAAAGAAACCCTTTTTACTGATAAGAACAGCTACACTGTGTTGGTTGGTCTTTTTCTAGTTTTTAATACTGCAGGTCATGGATGCAGCATCCTCTGACATATGAAACATATAAGTAGATTTGACCTACATGGCTGAGTTTTCAGCCGTAGAGAGACATTGTTGAAATTTACATTCAACAGTCACAAAGACAATTGGAAATTACTTGATCCGCTTTCAAAGTAACCTTTTCTTCCCCTCTCCAGATCTATCTATAAAGCAGCAAACAAGAGTATTCTGACTTTTTTTCCTTTTTCGTATTGATTTTTTAGATGTTTAGGGTAATCACTTTGAAGGAAGGCTGACTGTAGTCTCCTCCTCTTTGGGATAATCAGTTAAGGAAGTGATTATCAATGGTCCTTTCCCCTCCCTAAAACAGTCCCTAAGGGATAGTGGCTTCTTTCATTTTGGGAATATGAGAACATTCTTGAGACCTTGGATGGTAACATCCATTAAACTGAGTACATGCTTTCTCCTAATTCTTATTTAAAAAAAAATTTCTGTGTGTGTTCATGTGTATTTCTCATCCAAGGGGCTCTGTAGTATACAGAGAGCAATGATGCAAGCAGGAAAATTAAATGGAGACCCTTACTATCAACAGAGTAGCAATGCCTGCTTGTGTGTGCACAATTTCATGGTGAGATTTTACTTTGGGTCAACGAGTGCCGATTTCTCGTGTTCAACAATGCACAAGGGAACATACCCTTCTCACCCTGAAGCCTGAAAGAGAAAGAACTAAAAATCCCTGTGCCTCTCTATTTGTCTTATTAATTGAAATTCATCGATTTCTGCTAAACTAGTGTAAATGAAAAGTACAGGGAAGTAGGTTCTTGCTTAGGGACGTGTTTACTAGTAATTACTAAAAGTAGACAAATCTCTTTGCTAAGTTGCATTATGCCAATGGATTTCTTTTTTACATCTCTGGCTACAGAGGTGTTTTTTTTTTTTAAACTGGATGATTTTAGTCAGAAAAAAACTTTGTATTGAACTAAGAAAAATTTAGGTGGGGTAGTGGTAAGCTAGACAGTTAAGAGTGCTAGACTTTTGAGTCAGGAACATCTGGTTCAAATCCTGTTGCAGGCACTTCTGAGTTTTGTGACCCTAGAAGAATCATGTACTATTTTCAGTCTCAGTTTCTTCATATATAAAATGAGAGTAATAACGTTACCTATTTCTCAGGGTTATTGTGAGGATGCGCAGTGCCTCAGAAACCTTAAAACACCATGTAAATGCTAAGTAGTATTATTTATAATGTGTATACTGTTGTTATTAAAAGTGTCCCAGGTGTATTGTTGACAGAGTTGTGAATTAATCTACCTCTGGGGTGGGGAACCTGCAGTTTCCAGGCCACATGTGGCCTTCTAGATCCTCAAGTGCAGCTCTTTGACTGAATTGAAACTTCACAGAACAAATCCTCTTAATTAAAGGATTTGTTCTGTAAAACTTGGATTCAATCAAAAGGCAGCCCCTAAGGATCTAGAAGGCCACATGTGGCCACGAGGCTCCAGGTTCCTCACTCCTGGTAGTTCTTCTGGAAAGTAATATGGAACTATACCCCCGAAGTCATTAAACTGTATATATGCTTTGACCCACTGATACCACTACTCTAGTAATACACCCCCAGAGATCAAAAAAGGAGGGAAAGAAACCTAAAATATAACATTACGTTTTGTTATGGCAAAGAATGGGAAAACAAAGGGGTGCCCATAAATTGGGGAATAGCTGAACAAATTATGGTATAGATGGCAATGGAATAATAAGTATGATTTTGGCATACAAAATGCAAAAAGGATTAATTTGAACTGTTAGAGAGTGAAAGGAGTAGGACCACTTATAAATGACTACAGCATAATACAGAGAAAAGAACTGTGGGAGACTCTAGAATTATGATTATTAGTACAATGGATCAAACAACTCCAGAAGGCTTTTCACCTCTGGGGGAGGCTTTTCACCTCTGGGGGAAAACCAGGTGATGGACTGGAAGGACAGGATGAGACACACATTTTCAGACATGCCCTATGTCTGGATCCATTGTTGTTTTTAACATACTTATTTGAAGGAAGGCACTTATAGGGGGTGGGACATGCAGAGGAGGAAAGGTGTGGAAAGGATTTGTTGGGGAGGTAGTGATATTAAAAAAAAGAAAGAAAGGAGCATCAGCCAAATAGTTAAAAACAGAGAGTTCAGAGGAGACACAGGGAAGCAAGGGCAATGTTGAAACTACTAAGTTAAATATATTATCTAGTATTTTTAGAAAAGTTATCTACATAGTAGAGAATCACAGTGTCATATGCAGTCCTCCTGATCTATATTTTTTGTGTAAGGAAATGTTTTTGCTTATCGGTATTTGCCAAATTCATATTGGAAAAAAGGAAATAAAAAATAACCCGGGTGGAACTAGGCAGTGTTAGAAAGATGTAGAAAGAAAGACATACTAATATACTGTTGGTGTAACTGTGAATAGCTCCACCCATTTTGAAAGACAGTTTGAAATTATGAGAAGAAAGTGACTAAAATGTCTATACCCTTGGACCCAGAGTGTCTGCTGCTAGGCATAAACCCCAAGGAGGCAAGTGCTAAAAAAAAAATATAATAAGAAATTTGGATAGATTTGAACAGCTTCTCTCACTGGTAGAGGAAGTACCTTAAAGCCTCACTAAGGACCTATTTTACTTGGGAGACTTTTTTTTAGCTTGGGAAGATGCAGAATATTTCAAGGCTTGAAATGTATTGAGCTGGGTTACATTGAAGTTGCACCTCTCTTCAAGTGGGGAGTCTGAGTGGTAGCAATAGCAAATGGAGAACTGGTTAGGGCCTTTCCTTCCAGTGGTCACCACTTCACTTAGACAGGGAATCTGGCATGGTGCCTTGTCAAATCCACCTCTCTTTTCAGCGGGCCTTGTAATAGTATTGTTGTTAGCATCCATTAGAACATGCAATAGCATTATTACAAACTTCTAATTTACACATTTGTGTAAACTTCCCAAAAGGCAGTTTTAACTGAATTGGGGCTTTATCATTGTACACAGAAAGGACAGTGGCCAAAGGGAATATTTTGGCCAAAGCCAAAGGTGAAGACAGGTGTGGTTAGAGAAGGGGACTGGGAAGAATTGAGAAGGGGAAAGCCCTCCTTAGCCACTTTTCCCATCCAGAGTGACATAAACTTGCTGCCAAAAAAGGGCTCATTTACACACATATATGTATAATATATACAATAACTAATGGCCACAGTAGTGTAGATGGGAAAAATAGCCACCACGAAACAATGGAAACTTCATGCTGTGAAATTAAAGGCACCTCTTCCCTTTGTAGAGGTGGCGGGGTATAGGAAGAGGAAGGGTTCAGGAAGGGTAGTGGGGGAGACTATGGGCATGGAACACCAGATAATGTCAAACATTTTTGATGTATTGGTTAGTTTTGCTGAACTTGTTCATTCTCTCACTCTCTGTTTCTTTCTGTCTGTCTCTTTCTGTCCGTTTTTGTCTGTCTCTGTCTCTCTGTGCATTTCCCTCTGTCTCTCTGTCTCTGTCTGACTTTATTTTTTCCTCTCTCTGTCTCTATCAATTTGTCTTCCCCTGTCTTTCTCTCTATATCTTTGTCTCTCTCTTTTGTTGTAAGGACAGTTATGAGTGAGAGGGACACAGGCATGTAGACAATGTAAAACAAAATATATCAATAAAAATATTTGAAAAACCATCCCAGTGGTTTTTTGCTCATTATTGACCTTTAATTCTCAAGACTGATTCATTCTCTGTCCTCTCCTATTGTGTGACAAAAACTATTAGCCTATACATAAAATACTCATCTAAAGACCCCCTTCGAAAGTGTACTTGGGCCAATGGGAATTTTTTTTTCTCAGATTCTGACAAAAGAACTGCTAACTTTGGCCTCTCACTCCAAGAAGCTCAATTGGCATAAATATTGGAAGCAGGAGAAAACTTAAAGGAACCCTCTAACAGCAAGACCTCTTCCTGTGTATAAGAGAAAACCAGAGTCACCTTCAGCCCGCTGTGAACTTCAAGGACCCTCTTTGCAGCTTTTTCACATGCATCAGTGGGGATCATCAGTAGATAATGTCAGACAGTATCTTGGTATAAAATGTTTGAGGCAGTATTCAAACACAGCTTTTCTTAACTCAGTGTCACAAAATGATGTCTCTTGTTTCCCCAATCTTTTATTTCCTTCTCTGAGGGGAAACACGTAAATTGTCCTGTGAATCTTCTGTTTGCCTTCTGGTTTCATTTACAGAAATGATGTCAGTGTGGCTTTGGTTCAGTTACCAACTTGTAGGCAGGCTGGTTGTTCAATAGAAGACATGATTTGGTGTCAGGCACATACCTGAAGCCCTGCCAGCTTGACAGAGCCTACTAGAGTCTGTTTTTGGTTGATAAGCCTTTTTGAACCTCCCCACCAAATGATGAACTATTGGAGTGAGATCATTATGAAAGAGGTAGAAATTAGGCCTTGAAGGATTTTTAGAAGTTTGAATAAGATCTAAGATTTTCAGGTCGATAAAATAAATCAGAATTAATTAAAATACCAAGTTTTACTCTATGTTGAAGCCCTCAGACAACTGAAGATAAAGATAAATTGAATCAATCCCTTGACATATTGTATAACTCAAACTGGATCATAACTCTTGGGCAGTAGTTATTTCTTTGTGGAAAATTCCATGTGGAAAAACATTGTTTATAGTAGATTAATCAACAATTTTACCAGCTAAGATTGATAAATTTAAGTAAGAAAACTTCACTAGAATTCCACAGTGAATAGCATTTTATAAGGTAATGTAAAAGAGCCTACTTTAGTATGTTGCTT
>CM053622.1:315896597-315935352 GCA_028646595.1 Phalanger gymnotis | reverse complement strand
TGGGGCCCTGCTTCCTTCTGCCACTTTGTGGGTTCTGCAGCTCTAGAATTGGTTCAGAGCCATTGTTTTATAGGTTTTTGGAGGAACTTGGTGGGGAGCTCACGCCAGTCACTGCTTCTCAGCTGCCATCTTGGCTCCCTAAACACTCTTGTAATTATGTTCATTGCACTGTTATTTTTTCAAGTACAGTCAAATCTTATTAAATAGTGTCTGTGATTTATTTTCAACATAAAATTTTATTGATATATTTTGTTTTTTACACTGCTAGAAGTTTTCTCAGTAATCATAACTCTTCCACCTCTCAGCTGGCCATCCTGTATGACAAATAATATGTTTTAAAAAAAATGTGAAAGAAGAGAAAAAAAAGCCAGGAAAACAAATTAACACATCGAATGAAAGTTAAACATACATATGCTGTATTTCACAACACTAAATCTCCCAACTATGTAAAGGAGTGGGGTCAGGAGTGTCTTCTCGTATCTCTTTTTGGGACCGTGCTTGTTCTTTTAGATTTTGGAACACTCACTTTTGATCGTTTTGTGATTGTTTTATTCTTTCAGTTACATTGTTATCACCATTGTGTGTATTGGTTTCTTTTTGGCTTTGCTTACTTCAGTCTGTATCAAATGCTGAAAATCTTTCCATGATTCTCTGTAGTCATCATTTTTGTCCCTTTATTTTTACAGCACAGTAAAATTACGTTTCATTTATGTACAACAATTTTTTTTCAGCTATTTTCTAATTGATAGGCTATAAATATTTTGGTGTTTTGGTGTATATGAGGACTGGGTTTTTTGTTTGTTTTTAGAGCTATATTCTTATCAATGATCTCCTTGGAATAAACTAGTCATGGAATGTCTGGATCAAAGGATATGGGCATTTTAATCATTTTTTTGCATAATTCCAAATTGCACTCCAGAATTGTTGCACCGATTCACAAGTCTACCAACAATGCACTAATGTGTCTACCTTACCACAACACTTGACTAGTCTCATCTTTAGCTGTTTTTACCAATTTGAAGTTTGTTCCCGGAAACCTCAGAGTTGTTTTGATTTTCTTTTCTCTAATTAGTAATTTGGAACATTCCTTCATGTTTGTTTGTTAATAGTTTACAATTCTTTTAAAGATTATTTATTGATATCCTTTGACCACCTATCTATTGGGAATGGCTTTTTATCTTTAGTATCCAGGTATAATATTTGCGTATTATATATGTACATATATACACATATGCATGTATATTTGTTAATTTTCTATATTTCTTGGATATTAAACCTTTAATCAGAGAAATTTGATACAAAGATATGTTTCTCATTTGGCTACTTCCCTTCTTATCCTAGCATTATTTTTATTTATGAAGAAGCTTTTCAATTTCACGTAACCAGTTAATCTCTGTAATTGCCTCTATCCCTTCTTTAGTTAAGAATACATCTCCTACCCAAAGCTGTGAAAGGTAGATGATCTGTTTCTCTTCTAAGTTTTTGGTGATGTGATCTTTAATATTAAGGACACATATAGATTTTGATTTTGTTATGGAATATGGTGTTAAATGTTGCTCTAACTCTAATTTCTGTCAGACTGTTTTATAGTCCCCCCTGCCCAGTTTTTATTAAATAGGGATTTCATTCCTAAGTAATTGATGTTTTCCAGTGATGAAACACTAGGTATTGAGTTTGTTTATTTCTGATTCTCCAGTATCTAGTTCCATTGAACTATTTTTCTGTTTTTTAACCAATACCAAGTGGTTTTGATGACTGCTACTTTATTATAGATTAAAGTCTGGAAATGCTATAACCTCTTCCCTACTAACTTTTTCATGATTTCCCTTGATTTTCTAGATCATTTGTTTCTCCAAATAAAATTTGTTGTTATTTTATTGAGTCCAAACATCAAAGAATCCCTTTGATATTTAGTCTGGCATAGCATTAAAACAGTAAATTAGCTTCAGTAATATCCTTTTTATTGTATTATCATGGGATAGCCATGAGCACTGAATATTCCTCCAGCTATTTAGGTTGTTCTTTAAAGAACATTTTATACTTTAATTTAGATAAATATTTTGATTCCAAATATTTTATGCACTTTGTAGTTATTTTAAATAAAATTTCCCTTTTTATTATTGCTATTTATTTCTATGGGATTTTGTTCTTATTAGATAATTAAATAGAAATGCTGTTAATTTTTGTGTATTAATTTTGTATCCTCAACTTTGCTTAAACTATTATTTGCCTCAATTTGTATCTTTGTTGATTCCCTAGGATTTTCTAAGTAAACAGTCATATCAGCGAATTGGAAGTTATCACCTATTCAGTTATCCTTACATCTTTCATTTATTTCCCTTTTCATATTTCCATTAATTACTAGGATTTCTACAACTGTATGAAACATAATGAGGTATTGTGGGAGTCCTCATTTTACAGATGCAGAATCTGAGGCACAGAGAGGTTAAATGACTTGTCAGGGTGTTTCAGCAATCTAGCTGGCAGCTGCTATGGGGGTGTAAAACCAACAACAGCCAGCTCACAGAATGCTGCAAGCCCAGGTCCTTTTGATCTGCTTTATTAAGGAAAGCAACGTTAAAGGGTTAACAATTTTACTTTAATCCAGCATACAAATATCATTTACTTAGTTCAGGAGAAAAAGCTCACACCCTGAACTTCAGAGCAAATACAAACAAATTACAAACATACTTTTATAAACAGACCAAATATAATTCATAGTTACCAACATCTGAGTTCAGCCGGGAGCTCGACAATGGCTGGCTCAGAGTCATGCGTCACTACTGCTGCAGCTCAGAGCTCTGGAAAAGGAAAAGCCAATCCCTGGTTTTATATCTTTTTCAGAGTCAAGGGTGAGTCACACATGCGACTCACCCACGTGACCTAAAATCATCACAAAAATGCGACTCAAACCCGTGTGGTCTAAAAGCCTCTGATGTCACAAACATGTCACTCAAACCCATTTTGATTGCCAATACACAGGGTCACACAGCCTGTAGGGCATCTAAGGAAGGAGTTCCACGTTCTTCCTGACTCAAAGCCTGACTCTCAAGCAGAGGCTCAGTGTTTATAGGGATCCTAATTTGGTGAGGTCAGATGGCAGTGGGCTTATCTCTAATTTCTATAGCACTTTCCAAACCTAGGACTCTGTGTTTCTAATCAGCAAGTTTTGTTCGATTCCACAGAGGGTCAGATAGCACCATGACCATACTTTGTATGGTGTATCCTTCTGAAGTTATGAAGGCCTTTCTTTATGGTGGCCACGTGTTTTGGGTTTTTCTAGACAGTGCCAATTTTAAGGAAAACATGTTTCAGTAGGCTCTGAAAAAAGGAATATCTTTTTTTGGGAACATTCTCCCTGGTACTTGGTTTGGAGCAAGCAGTAACTCTGCCTACAGGCCAGGACCTTCTCTTCTTCTTCCTTGTTGCAATGATTAAAAAGGGCTGGTGCTCCATGAATAGGCTTGGCAGTTAAGGGTGAATGTCATCTTTTGTGTCGTCATGGGCTTTGGTCCTTACAGATTCCTTTTTCTAAACTCTAAGAGCTGTTTTGAATATTTCACAGCAGAAGTCAAATGCCCCTAATACTGAGATGTCACTTCTACAAGATGGCAGCTCTGCTTTGACTAATTTAAAAAAATACAACTACCTTCCTACCTATAGTAACTGTTGCTGCTGCTGCTGCTGCTACTGACCTAGATGGAGAACTGATGTGGGTGATTTTGTTCAGGCCGAAATGAAAGCTGAAACTGGATTTTTTCCCAAGAGTAATTATGCCACATGGCAGTTCCTTAGCATCTACTGGCAGATGTGTTTTCTTTTTTTGTTTTTTTTTTAAAAGAACAATGGATCATGGGTACAGTAAAATAGTCCAGGCCAAAAATAGCAGTGGCTGTGACCCCTTTGTAACTGCCTATAGATCTTGAAACACAGCTCTTATTTCATTTTGATGATCTTGGATAGGAGACCTTGGAACTGGGGAAAAAATGAAGTTATCCATTCTGATTGAGAGTGTTTGTGTACCATGATGATCTAGGTAGTTTCGACGGCCAGAGGAGAGGGATTCCTTGGTGTCTCTGACTTGAGGATAAAAGACTTTAAATACTAAGGATTTTGATTTTTGGCTTTTATGATAGAACAGGTTTATAAGATTTTCAAAATTTTCATAGGATCAGTTTTTTTGTTTCTTAATTTTTGGAATACAGACGACTTTATTGTGAGTAATATCATGAATAATAAAAAAATAGTTTTTTGTATCTTTGTCAGTTTACGTAGTATCTTTCAGCTAAGTATTGAGAACTGCAGAGTTATAATATAAAATACTAAACAAGGGAAAAGAAAGAGCAAAGAAGAAGTGAGAGGAGAAATTGGTAACAGAAATTAAAACTAGGTTGAGCAATATAGCTTTCCTCCATTTTCTTATCCCTTGTCTTCTCCAGAAGAATCATGTAACTCTGAGACATTAAATAGTATGTTGTTTTTTATCATCTTCTATCAGGTTATCTTTCATCTACCCTATACATGCATAATTACTTGCACATTGTCTTTGTCATCAGAATATTTGCCCCATGAGGGTAGGGACCATGTTATTGCCCTTCTTTGTATTTTCAGGACTCTTTATAGGGCTTTATAGCATTTGGTAAGCCCTTAATAAGTATTTGTTGACTAACTGAATGTCTGACTCTTTGTGTATTCCCAAAACTCCGAAGTTCTTTCTATCCCCAAATTTAATCCACAGAAAGATACAGGGCCTCTCTCTGCTCTCCTTTTGCTAAAAGCAGATGCTCAAATAGCATCATTGAAACACACAAAGAATAAAAAGGCACGCCTAATATCTAGGATATTTACAATAAAATTGTTTCCTGCTAGGTTAAAGGCCTTTGGCTATGGCAAGGGCTTTCTATTTTCAGTGTGAGACTAGTAAACATGGGCTCAAATTGTGTGCTCAAATTGAACTGTTCATTAATGGTTCATTTCCAGACATCATGTTTTTCTTTTCTTTTGGCTTTTGATAATCATATATTAAATAGAAAGGGTAGGTTTACATTTTTTCTTCTCTATTTTTCTTAAAATACTGAATTTTTAGTAATGATTACTTTGGGGAAATGCATTTCATGATTTGATTTCTAGATTTCTAGACATGCATAAATGCAAGTGATTTCCAGAATTTTTTTTTTTGCTGGATTTGGATGCATTTTTTTTTATGCTCAAAGAAAGAAATTCCTTTTACTTAACCCAATTCTGTTTTTCCTAAATGTAGAGTGGTAAGATTGGCACAAAATGACAGCCTTAACAATGACCAAGGAAGTACTCCAGGAGGAGACACAAGAAAATTTAGAATTATACGATTCCACATCTGCCCACATTATTGAAGAAACAGAATATGTGAAAAAGGTAAACGTGAAATGTTCATTCTTGCTTTGTGCTAATTTTTAGATACTGTTGTAGTTTCCCTATCATGACCAAAAGTAGTAGTATTTATTTTCTCACAATTACATTATTTCTATAATGAGAAAAACCAGGCATATCAGTTAACAAAAGAATTTTTTCTTATTTGTAAATGATTTTTAAAAATTGTACTGTAATTTATTATAATTTATCCTCTGTGCAAATATACTTTAAATACAAATAATTGTAAGCAGATATTATTTTATTTTGAAATAACATTTTTTTATCTTATCCCTAGTATATGCAGTTATACTGCGTCAATTGATGTAACTTGGTCCTTTGAAATATCCTTACTTTCCGGTCCTCAGGTTTTAAATGATTTCTGTAGAAAGACTGGAATGCACAATACAGAGACTGTCATCAGTCAAGCAATTGAATCTGACTGAAGGATTGAATCTGACCAGACTTGGAACTCTGTGGTACTTAGTGCTTGATTATATAATGTTTTGTATTATGTCATTTGTCAGCAAGGTAGTGTAGTGGTTAGAGTGCTGTGCCTGGAGTCAGAAAGGCTCATCTTCCTGAGTTAAAATCTGCCCTCAGACACTCAATAACTGTGTGACCCTGGGCAAGTCACTTAATCTTGTTTGCCTCAGTTTCCTCATTTGTAAAATGAGCTGGAGAAGGAAATGTTAAACTACTCCAAGTATGTTTGCCAAGAAAATCCCAAATAGGGTCATGAAGACTCAGGAATGACTGAAAAAAACGACTGAATATCAACAACAAAATGGCTCATTATTTAATCTCATCCTCTCAACTAGATTTTGGACTCTTCATAAGGATTTTGTTTTATGCTACTTTTGTATTCGCTGTGGTTCTTAGTAGGTACTCAATAAATATTTGTTGATCGAATGATTGGTTAAAAGAAAAAGTCTTGTTTATGGTGCTTTAAAAATATTTGTAAACTGTTGTACAGGACAGCTTTTAGAGTACAAATGGGGAAATTTGAGGCATCAATTAGTTTGTGACTTGCTTGACATTGAATAATGTATCATGTCAGAGTTAATAAATTCTAACAGAATTCATCAGTTTGTTTGTTTCAAATTCTTCGGCTCAGCAAAACACTTAGTCTTCCTTTTAAAGAAACCAATCTCTCTGATGTGCTATCCTATAAAATTCTCCCTTAACAACAGCTTTGTAATAGTCTTTGATTCTGTGTTAACTAGACATGGTCTTAAATCAAGAACTTTATTTTTGCTTAGATTGCTGAGAAAAGAGATTTGCAAAAAAAAGTCCTTATATAAGACTTAGTCATTTAAAATATCACTGCACGTATTTCTCATTGCCATGCTTATATATATGGGCACCTTGACTTACAAGCATAAGAGCAAAAGAGGAAAGAAAGAAGCATTTATATAGCACTTCCTATTGTGTGCTAAGCACTTTTTATGAATACTGTCTCATTTGGTCCTCACAACATAAAAGAGAAGTCATGTAACATAATGGAAAAAGTATGGAATCTGAAGTCAGAAAACCTGAGTTTGGGTCCTTGTTATTCCATTGCCTTTGAGAGCTTTGGGCAAGTCACTTAACCCCTGTGAAATGAAGGGATCAGACTAGATCAGTGGTTCTCAAAGTGTGGTTCATAAGACACCTGGAAGCCCCAAGACCCTTTCAGAGCATCTCGAGGTCAAAGCTATTTTCATACTTATACTAAGATGTTATTTGCCTGTGAAAATACTTCTCCCTTTTCCAGTTTCTCTGTGTGAGACCAAGTTTTCTTTATTTACTTCAGTCAAAACAGCATTGCAACAGATTGGAAGCAAAAGCATATATGAGAATTCAGCAGTGTTCTGTTAAACCAAATGTTAAAAGATTTCCAAAAAAAAAATGTAAAACTGCCACTGTTTTTATTCAGCTTTTTGGGGGGAGGTTGGATAATGTAGTTTTTAAATTAAAATTTTATTTTAACATGTAATGGGTTTATTATCATTATTTTAAATGAATTAATAAAGTATTTTAAATTTATCAGTTTTAGTTTCTAAAATGGTAAATATTGATAGATATTTGAGGTCTTCAATAATTTTTAAGAGTATAAAGAGATCCTGAGACCAAAAAGTTTGAAAACTGTGGAATTAGATGATTTTTTTGGAGGGGGAAAGGCAGGGTAATTGGGGTTAAGTGACTTACCAAGGGTCACATGGCTAGTTAAGTGTGTCAAGTATCTGGAGTCAAATTTGAACTCAGGTCCTCCTGACTCCAGGGCCAGTGCTCTACTCAGTGTGCCACCTAGCTGCCCTGTACTTTTGGCACTAAATCTGATTAGAGAAAGGAGACTGCTAAAAGCCCAACTGAACAACAAAATCATTTTTTTTCTTTCTGCAGATTCGAACTACACTAGAGAAGATTCGATACCAGATATTTAAAGATGAAACAGGGTATAAGAACACAAATCGTAAAGTAGATGCAAAGGTATTGTCTTAATAAGCTTCCCCATACTTCTCTGCATTCAGAAAAACAAAAAATTGCTAAAGTCACTATGATTTTATTTTGTGATTTCTCGTCTATAACTATAAAACTATAATTATAAAACTAACTATGAAAACACTCTTAAAGGAGACCTTGTGTGTTTGGGGTGGGGAGTATTCTAGAGGTGAAGGAGGTTCTTTTTTTTTTGCACGTTTTCCATAATGTATCATTGCTACCTTTTAAAAATTTTTTATTTATGGAATAAAACAAGCATTTCCATAACATAGTACAATGAAAAAAGATGATTGTACATGAAACTGCAAACCTACTATGCATAACTTACTATTCCTTTCAAATATATAACAAAATTATCATGTAAATTTTTTTCCTTCCCCCTCTCTAGAGATGGCTATCATTAGACATAAATAGATATATATGTGTAAAATTATTCCATACATACTTCTGTTTATCAGTTCTTTCTCTGGATGCAGATATATAGTTAATTTGAGTATTTATAGTAGACAAAATAAATTGTTCGATCAAAGTTATTCTTAAGATAATATTGCTGTTACTGTTTTCTTGGTTCTGCTCATGTCACTTTATTATTTCATGCAAATCTTTCCATGTTTTTCTTAAATCATTGAGCTCATCATTTCTTAAAACACAGTAATATTCCATCACAATCATATACTACAACTTGTTCAACCATTCCCCAATCGACAGGCATCTCTGCAATTTCCAATTCTTTGCTACCACAAAGTGATTTGCTATTAGTATTCTAGAACATATAGGTTCTTTTCTTTTTTCCTTAATCATCGTTGGAAATAGACCAGGTAGTGGTATTGCAGGGTCAAAGGGTATAGGTAGTTTAATAACTGGGTATAATTCCAGATTGCTCTCCAAAATGGTTGGATCAGCTTACAATTCCACCAACAATGAATCAGTGTCCCAGTTTTTTCACATCCTCTCCAATATTTGTCACTTTCACCTTCTGTCATTTTAGCCAATCTGGTAGGTGTAAAATGATATCCCAAGGTTGTTTTAATCTGTATTTCTCTAATCAATAATGATTTAGAGAATTTTTTGTATGACTATAAATTGTTTAGATTTCTTCATTGGAAAACAGCCTGTTCATACTCTGACCATTTTTCAGTTGGGGAATGATGTGTATTCTTATGATTTGCGAAGTTCTAATTACTATTTGTGAATTTCCCACCATCTTATTTTTACTCACTATTTTCCTTCTCAGCCTCTCTTTTCACTCTGTCCCTGTTACTTTGTTTTCCCCTTACCCTCTTATTCCTTATTTTACCCAGCCATCTAAAATCTCTTCTTTATCTAACCCCTTCCTAATCTTATTCAAGTCCCTCCCCCACTTTATCCCTCAGTTTTCTCACTGCTCTAGAAGTTCAGAAGACTTCTAAACTTCTTCAGTTGTACACTTTGTTTCCTCTTCCACCTAGATGAGAGTAAGGTTCCAGCCTTACCAGCCCTCCACCCCTACCTGTTTCCTCTGTATTTGTTCTTCCTTTCACACCCTGTTTTTGTGATGTAATTGCCCCTTACTTTTTCTTACCCAGTTTTATTTCTTAGAATCACCCTGTCATACACAACTCAGCCACAATTTTAAGGATACAGATAACATTTTCATATATTATAAGTAAATAGTTTAACCTTTATCAGTGCCTTATAATTAGTCTTTTAGATGTTTTTATATCAAATTTTCCATTGAGTTCTGGTCCTTTTGCTACCTTTTCTAAGATTTCCATACTGATAACCATGAAAATGACTTTTCCACTCAGAATTTATTGAGTGTTTATTCTGTGCAGAGTAATGTGTTAGGCACTGTGGGAGAGTTGGGGAGGGGGATATAAAGAAATAAAGTACTGCATTTCTTCTTTGGAACCGATAGAATGGCAGAACTAGAGTAAATACAGCATTTAACAAGTATGGCCACCCTTTTGACTTTGTTGAGCCCAAGTAATAAATGAGAGAGAACTTTGCATGTAAAAAAGAATCTGGTCTCTAAATAAACCCGATATGCATTGCATTAAAAAACAAGAGGTATAATATTCTTACTTATGTTAATAACAGTCTCTCCCCAGGATCCTTAAATCTAACTGTGAAACTAAATCAGATTTTCTTTGCTTTTATCTTAGGCACACATGACTTCTGTTGTTTGTAAGAATTCTATACTGATGTTATTAAGTCTATAAAGTTGTTGAATTAAGAAAACAGTTTAATTGTTTACAGAGTATACATCGAGTGACTGGCATGCAGGGCACAAGGTGTAACTTACTGTCTCTCTTAGCTCTATTGGTGATGTGGTACTTTTGATCTGGTGCTTAGCAAGTCATCAGGGATCAGATATCACTAGGACACAAACTCACTGAGGGCAGGGGCCCATCAAAGCTGAGTATATTCAGGTAGTGTTCCACAAATGTTGCTGAGCCAATGATAAGTTCTAGAAACAGTTTTTTCTGTATCCAAGAAGCTGATTAAAAGTGCAGTGCAAATACACCCAGTTACAGGCCCCATGAGGCAGTATGGTGTCATGGGTAGAGAGCCAGCCACAGAGTCAAGAAGACTTGGGTTCAAGTTCCATCTGACCTATATACTGACTTTATGAACTTGGGTAAGTCACTTGAACCTCTGAGTCCTCCAGGACAACTCTTTAGGGCTTTAAGACTCAGAACAGTCACCAATCTATGAAGTAGGAGTTCCTCATTCAGAGTTACCTATACCAATGAAATCACACAGGTCAACAAAAACAAACATAACAGACATGATTAACAGAGTTGAATCATTAATAATTAAATAATTAAATAACTTGATGCCCAGTGCAGTAAGGACATGATACTTCCGCATTTATTAACATCATGTTAATATTTTTTTCCAATCCGAAATATTAGAATAGAACTTCCTCACCTTCCTTGTTTTGGGTCTTTTTTCACCCTTATGGAAAATCCAGATACAAGAGATGTGTTCTAGGACTTGTGTGGCTACATACTGGATTATCCTTATCTGGGAATAGAAGTTTTGTTTTATGTGCCCTGACCTGACTTCTCTTTACTTTGTGACACTCAGTGGAATGGCTCATGTCATCAAGGTTTTGAATTTAAACAAGAGATATTCATATTTCTTTCATGTTTCTTCTTTCTAGCACTGTTGTCACAATGCTGAGGATGGGCCCCAGTCCCAGGTGGAGACCTCTCATTCCGCTTTTGATCTGATGGTGGAGAAGATAAAAGGCAAAGACCTGCAGCTCCTAGAAATGAACAAAGAAAATGAAGTACTGAAAATCAAGGTGTGGTGATTATGCTTGAGTTTTCAAGTTAATAAAATGTTTAAATTCCTAGAAGTGATACTTTTGTACTTTTGAAAATGCACAAACTGGTCATGGGCATTAATTGTGAGCTTCACCGAATTCTGCAGCAAGTGTTACCTAGAGAACATCATAGGATTTCTGATCAGCCACTGTAAGGACAAGCAAAGTGGGATTTTTTTCTGTTTTTTCTTTTGGAGCGCTTCTCAGCACTAAGACAATCAGGTGCCTTTGATTGAGTCTTACCTTTGTTTGAATCAAGAGTTTTTGATTGAATCAAGAATCATTGATTGGAAATGGTATATATGCTCTGAGGTGAGGTTTTGCTTTGGGGGCTCATTCATTGGAAGAGTGTTCATGTGATGTAACCAGATGAGACTCTGGGTAGCTGTTAAGGATCCCCCCACCCTCCACCCCTACCCCAGGCTTTGAAAACCAGATGTTGGTGCTTCTCTCTCTCTCTGGTAACTATGTATGTATTGCTATGGTCAAACAGTTAGAAGCTTGTATGTTGATTTGTGTTATTTTCTCTGTTTATGATTTCTGCTTGTAATTTCTGTTTGTATTCTCTCTGAAGTTCAAGGTGCCGACTTTTTCCCCTGAACTAAGTGAATGATATATGTATGTTTAATCAAAATAAAATTGTTAATCCATTAAAGTCGCTTTCCTTTAGAAACGTAGATCAAAGAATCTGTGCTAGCAGTCCTCTTGTGTGCTGGTGTTATTAGTCTTACACCCCCGTAGCAGCTGCAAGCAACACTGTTGTTACAGTCACTTGACTGCATTTCAGCTGAACCACATGCAGAATGTCTTTGGTTTTCTTATTGGTGTGTCACCCTGTCTAGGTCCAGTATTAGGCAGGAGAATGGGACCTAGGTTTAGTCACAAAGTACTTTTTTCCCACCCATCTATCAGTCTACTTTCCATTTTCTCAGCTTTCTGTTTCTTGTTTTGTTCTGTGCTGGAAGCAATGAAATTTGATCACTGCTCCTTGTTTCATCAAAAATTAGTTGAGTACCTTAGGGCAAGCCTTTATTCTCATCTTTAATTGAGGCATTGATTAAATGATCTACACATTCCCTTCCATCTCTAAAATTCCATGGTTAGTTTGGGTAGGATTTTGGAATGCGTGTGTGTGTGTATATGTGTATATGTGTGTATGTATGTATGTATGTGTGTGTGTGTGGGGGTACTCTTTTCCCCCTCCTTGTTCTTTCTTTACGTAGAGACATAAAAGTCCCAGAAAACGTGCAAATCATCAAGGTTTTTGGCAGCACCCCAAGCTTATGGCTGGAAACTTAGGAAGGGCAGGATGCCATTGAGTGCATATACAAGAGAAAGGTAAATGTTTCCCTGCTTATGTTTAGATTAATTCACTTTTCTTTTATCTCTGGCGTTGCCGCCAAGTACGCAAAGGAAAATGGATAGCATTGCATTTTCATGGTGCAGTTTCATCCATTTCCAGAGGGTCTCAGAGTACTTCATGCCAAGTACCATCCCCTTGTACAGTGGAAAAAATTACTGGCTTTGTAGTCAGAGGACCTGGTTTCAAATCCTGCTTCTGATACTGCTTGTGTGACCTAGGGCAAGCTATTTAACCACTTTGAGCCTCATTTTTCTCCCCTGTAAGATGAGGAAATTGGGTTAGATGACCTCAGAGTTCCCTTCCGTCTCAAAATCTGTAGTCCTGTGGGCCATTATGAAATGATTAAAGGTAAAATAGTGTTTATGATATTAGTAGCCTAGTATGTCTTTAAGAGTTTTCACCTCTTTGAAGGGTAGCTAGGTGGTACAACAGATAGAGGCACTGAACCTGGAGTCAGGAGGACATGGGTTCAAATCCTTTTCTCAGACATTTACTAGCTTTGTGACCCTGGGAAAGTCACTTAACCTTTATTTGCCTCAGTTTCCTCATCTGTAAAGTGGGGATGATAATTGCACCTGCCTCCCAGGGTTGTTGTGCAGATCAAAGCAGGTGATAACTGTAAAGTGCTTAGCACAGTGTGTGACACATAGTAAGCACTACTAGCTATCATTTATTATTATTAATCATCATAATCCATGTTTTGCTTCGTAGCTGCTTTGTAAGATGGAGGCTAGGAGTACAGTCTGACTTTGGAAAGAATCTAACTAGGCAGTCCCTTCTTTGAGCTTGTGGCCATGAGTAATCAGTTGAGTTAATACAAGGTCATCATTATACATGGTCATTACCTTGTATCTCTTTCCTTATGCTCCCTACACTGGTCATGAATACAAATATAGAATATTTTGGTAGGGATTGAAGGAAGAAGCAAGAAAAGTAAAGGAGGGAAAGAGGCTTTAGAAGGACCAAGTAGCAACCAAAGTGTCAGAGGTCTGTCTGTGACAGGCTTTGTGACAGATTCCTAAATTACTCTTGAAATTTTAGTTCATTGTTTCAAACATTTGCTGAATGACTGTCTCATAATGCTGCCATTTTCACCATGGGACAATAAAATGACGAAGGGAGGCCATGTGAGGAAATGTTTGCGGAGTTATGTATACTTATAGGGTTCTCTGAAATCTTTTAAAGGGAATTATTTTGTAAACACAAAAGTGTTAGAAGCTACATGTTTACTCGTATGCCTGTTAACAGTCTGGCTGCATTGTTGGTTTTACTAAATAAGTTAATTGTTTGAAACTATTTTTTTTCTTTTCAGTATGTGCTATGTTTATTTCTCCTGTTTTTCTCTTATGTTCCAAATGGCATGGCTCCTGCCTCTTCATTTTAGTTGCCTCCCAAATGTTTCTAGTTCAGTACTTTAAAAATATAAACATAATACAGTAATCTTTTTTTTTTCTTTTCAGTTGGAAGCCTCAAGAGAAGCAGGCGCTGCAGCACTGAGAAATGTTGCTCAGAAATTATTTGAGAGCTATCATAAACAGTCTGAAGAACTTAGGAAAAAGCACGAAGATGATAAAAAGTTACTACAGGTATAAAATCTCTTCCCTCATCAAAACCCAGTCCTCTCAGTCTATCCAATTTCTTCCTTAGAAAATTGAGTGTAAAAAAGTTAATGACCAAAGCCACCAATTTCTTAGTGGCTCAGAGCTTAAAGGTAGTATCTTAAAGGTAGTACTGTCCTTTCAGTATTCCTCAACTTACTAAGTAAAGTTGGGTGTTGTGTGAGCCTAAGGGAACTCTTGAAAGTTTAAATAGTGTAGCATATAATTGGCTTCATTTATTATTATACTTTCTGATTCCTGAGATGTATAACAGAGAATAAAACTTTCTTTGGTGAAATCTTATTATAATTAACTGAGATTTTAATTTTACATTAAAAAAATCTGTACTTCTTTTGTATGAAGGGGAGGGGGAGGGGGAAAGGGAGGGGAGTAAGCATTTATTGAACTAACTGCATTCTGGGAACTGTGCTAAGCTCTTAACAAATATTATCTCATTATCATTATCTCACCCTCCCAGCCCCTCACAACAACCCTGGAAGGAAGGTGGTATTATTATCTGCATTTTACAGTTGAGGAAACTGAGGCCAACAGAGGTTAATTAATTTGCCCAGGGTCACACTAGTAAGCGTCTGAGGCTGGATTTTAAATTAGGTCTTCCTGACTCTAGACCCAGCACCATATCTACTTATTCCACTGCTTCAAGGCAAGATATTTACATTACTTGTTCTTACCATTCTAGTTTGCCTTAAGATTAGAATTTTTTGAGAATTATTATTTCATAGTCCAGTTTAAAGAGCTTTAGATTTGGAATCAGATTACCCCAGGTTAAAATCCCAGTTGATGATTACCACCTATGTCTTTGGGCAGAAACTTTAGCCTCTGTGGGCCTTAGTTTCCTCATCTATAAAATGAAAGGGTGAGACTAGGTGTCTTCTAAGTCCAAGCTCTAAGTCTGTGATCCATTGATCCTTCCATCACCATAGATCCTTGTAAGGCATTATATATTCGCTTATGCAGTTATTCTCATATTGTTTGTATATCAGTTCTGGCACTTGATAAATGTTTTTTCATTCACCCATTCTTGAAAGAAACTGCATTTTTCAGTGATTTCAAGCTACTTTTAAAGGAAACATTGATTTTAAAAACTGTTACGAGTTTTTGCAATTTCTTTCCTCTCTCGGTTAACTGAAAAATTGTACAAGAAAAGCTGATAGTTTGTGCATAGAAATGGACGAGTTGATTAGAAATGAATACTCTTACCTTGACAACTGTGTTTTCCAATCACAGGTGAGCAACCTTGAAAAAGAACAGAAATTCAAACAACACGCAGAAAGTCTGAAGCAAGTAACTGACAGACTTGAAGGAAAGCATAGCCAGATCATCGAGCTGGAAAATCTTGTACAGAGAATGGAGGAGGTAAGCTCAGCAAGGCTGGAAGCTGATCAAAGTGAACTGGTTTGTTAGTTAAACAGAACCTTCAGCAGAACGCTGAAACAATTGAGAAATAACTCACGATATTGGAAAATGAAAACTTTTATTTGGTTAGTTTAATTTCATCAGCTGAAGGAATTATAATGAAATGGGTTAATAGCTACACCATTTTAAATCGTGCTCCAATGCAGTCATTTTTCATAGAAATGCAACACTGTGGGGGCAGCTAGGTAGTGTTGTAAGTAGAGCACCAGCCCTGGAGTCAGGAGGACCTGAGTTCAAATGTGGCCTCAGATACTTGGCACGTTTAGTGGTGAGACCTTGGGCAAGTCACTTAACCCCAATTGCCTTGCCTTCTCCCCTCCAAAAAAAAATAGGGAAAAAAAAAATGCAACACTGTAAGGTATGCAGACCTTTTAAAAGCACTAGCAAAAAAGATCCGAGTCTCCCTGTTTTTGTTTAGGAAATCAGGATTTTAAATGGCAATCTTTGAGATATAACAATACCTTTCCCTCCCCCACCTCTTCTTTGCAGATGTTGGGTATAGTGGCTATTGAACACTTCATATGTTGTCAGATTTTTTTGTTAGTTTTTTCTTCTCCTTTATCTTCCTTATTATAGGAAGAAGAAAGAGATATATGGAGTGGGTAACTTAGGTGATGTAAAAACAAAAAAATTAATTATTTTAAAAATAAGAAGAGGAAAAAAGGAGGGTCAAACTAGGGTTAATTTGTATACTAAATGTACTATGAACAGTTATTTGAGTAGGACAGAAAAAGAGGGCTACCTATGAAAACATTACTCTTTACATCTTGATTTAAAAAATATTGGTATCTTTTATTTTTAAATCACTAACATTTTCCTATATCCCCAGCTCTGAGAGTCATCCCTCGTAGCAGAGTTTTTAATGAAAAGAGGAATAAGTAAAAGCAAAATTCAGCAAAACAAATGAATAGATAAAAAAAAAATCTGACATATTCTAGTGGCTTTCCTCTCTTGATTATTTCCAATTTTTTCTGTATATAGCTTATATGTATATAGTTATTTACATATTGTCTCTTCCCGTTGGATTGTGAGCTCCTGTCTTTTGCCTTTCTTTGTATCCCCAGTGCTTAGCACAGTGTCTGACACTTAATGAATGCTTCTTGGTTGACCATAGACTGCCTTGGGTGTGGGTAGGGATTATCTTCTCATAGCTTTTCTTTTGGAGACAAGCTTGTTCATTAAACTAGCAAAAAAATTTAAATTAAAAAGCATTTATTTTCTCAACACCATTGGGAAAAAAAGAAAAACAAAACGTTCTACAAATATTCATAGTCAAGCAAAACAAATTCTCACATTCTCATTATACCTCTTTAGAACATTAGTGATTTGGGACATTAATTTTTTTTTAAAAGATTCTGATTTAATATCACTCTCCCACCCCAAGATAAACATTTTCCTATTCAAAGTAGAATGGAAAGAAGACTGTGTGAAGTTCTGAATCTCTATTACTTATAACTTATTTAAAAAAAAAAAAATATATATATATATACATACATATACATTAATAGGTGCCTTGCTTTTCTGTTTCCTTCTGAACTTTGTTCTGTTCTCTTTTGGGCATTTTACAGAGATGCTTAAAAGATCTGCTTTTGCTAGGAATGATTTCCAGGGTCCAGGGGAGCCAATGCTGGCCGAACAGGGAGAGCTCAAGGTTTCGTCAGCCCTTCTTCTCTAACATTTCTCTTCTCTTCTTTCAAATGGCTGTCCCGTCCCAAAATTAGATGGTCAATAAGGATTCAAACAAATATTTTTTATCCTTAAAAATGTAGGCTGATTTTCTTAGCTGTGATACGTAGTTTTCATTTATCTGTCTGTGCCTTAAGTCTTGTGTTTTCTCTTTTTCAAGTACATTCTGTAACAGAATAAGGAATTGTACTCATAATGGCTCTGTGCCCAATGTCAGTAGGTAAATGGCATCAAACGTCACCAATGTCAACAGGGCTTGCATTGCTTTTCCAGCAGTTGTGATGAATCTATGTTGTTACCTAGCCTCTCCTAGGACTAAACCCATTGATTTGTAAGATGGCTGGTTGGGTTGAGATATATTATGTGGCCGCAGAACTATCAAATTCACTAAAAGGATCGAGCCTATAAGCTTAGCCTCGTTGTTGTTGTGGTTCAGTCGTTTTTCAGGCATGTCCGACTCTTTGTGGCCCCATATGGGGTTTTCTTGGCAGAGATATTGAAATCTGCCACTTCTTTCTCCAGCTCATTGGACAGATGAGGAAACTGAGGCAAGCAGGGTTAAGTGACTTGCCCAGGGTCACGCAGCTAGTAAGTGTCTGAGGCCAGATTTGAACCCAGGAAGATGAGTTTTCCTGACTCCAAGCCTGACACTATCCACCGTGCCACCTCACTGCCCATGAGATTGAGTACAGGGGTCACATTAAAGAAATGGTCCCTAAGGATGCTGAGCTCCTGTTTTATACTGATGACGTTGTGCTGATTGCGTCAGAACCCAACGATAATGATGTCTACAGCCATCTCTACATTCTGAGATGAGCTAGAGTTCTGTTCTTGCTATGTTACTTTGGAATTATGGGACTTAAAGTAGGTTATCTTTATCTAGTTGCCAGCTTTCTTTACCAATAGTAATTATTTACTGTTTTGTATTTCTTTTTTTGTTGAAAACCATAATATTCAGCATAATGATTTGTAGTACTGGAGTATTTAATCTCAGCATAATGTAATAATAGTAATAACTAGCATTTATATTTAAATTAAATATATTAAGTATTTATTATTATTATTATTAAAATTAGGTATATATTTACCATAAGGTTTGCAGAGCACTTTACAAATATTATCTCATTTGTTCTTCACAACAACACTGGAAGGTCCCCTTTTTATATATGAGGAAAATAAGACAGACAAAAATTTAAGTAATTTATAACAGCTAGTAAGTGTCTAAAGCCAGATTTGAACTTAGGTCTTCCTTGCTCCAAGTCCAGCAGTCTATCCACTGTGCCACCTAGCTGCCTCTGCAACTTCAAATTTATATGGCATGAAGAATGTTTAGTATTAATTAATGGAAGATATTTTTGGTGTGGCATTAGGACTGGCTAATAGGAAGGCTTGATTAACTAATTTCCATTTTAAATAGTAAGTCAGAAACTTTCCTCAACTAGAGACTTCAGTATTTCAAGTAATTTTATTTTTAAATTATTTTTAATATTCTTTTTTTTAAAAATTTTGTGTTACAGATTCTCTCCCTCCTACCTACCCTTCCCCTCACTTAACTGAGAAAGCAAACAATATGTCAATTATACTGCTGAAATTATGCAAAATATATTTCCATATTAGCCATATTGCCAAAAAATAAGAAAATTGTACTTCAGTTTGCATTCAGACAAGTTCTTTCTCAGTAGGTGGATAGCATTTTTTTTCATCATGAGTCTTTTGGAATTGTATAACAACTATGCTGCTTGCTGCTACTGTGGCTGTGTAAGACCAACAACAAGAGCACACAGAAGGGTTCTTTGATCTGTTTTTCTAAGGAAAGCAACTTTAAGGGGTTATCAGTCTCACCTTAATTAAACATTCATATACCATTCACTTAGTTCAGGGTGGAAAAGCCAGCACCCTGAACTTCAGAGAGAATACAAACAGAAATTACAAGCATATATTATATAAACAGAACAAATAAACATGAATCAGTAGACAGGCTTCTAGCTGTCTGTCCAAGCAATACACCAACAGTTGCCAGAGAGAGAAGCACCAACATCTGGGTTTTCAAAGCAAGGGGGGCTGCTTCAGCAGCTCACCCAGAGTCACCAACACTCTTTCAATGAGTGCTACCAAAGGCAAAACACCGACCTCAGATCTAATATACATGCCTCAGGGTCAAAGGGTGTCACAATCATTGGACTCAAACTCTTGTGAACTAGCCCTTCCTTTGCAGTAAGCAGGTCATCAAAGACTCCCAATTTAATCAAAGATTCCTTAGTGCTGAGAAGCACTCCAAAACAAAGACAACAAAAAGTTCACTTTGCTTGCCATTATATTTGAAAGGCAAGACCCATCAAAGGTACTTGATTACCTCAGCATTCCAAAAGAGAAAACAGTGAAAAAAAGTCTCACCTTAATCACCATAACAAATTGTCTTGGATCCGTGTAGCCAAGTCTTTCACAATTGTTTATCATTACAACATTGTTGTTACTATGCACAGTGATCTCCGGTTCTTCTCACTTCTCTTTGCATCAGTTCTTATAGATCTTGCCATGTGTCCCTGTGTTGTCACCTTCTTTGTCATTTCTTATGGCACAATATTAATATGTATGTATATACATATATGTATACGCATGTATAATATATACATATACACACATATAATATATACATATACATACATACATATGTGTATGTATATATATGTATGTATATGCCACAATTTTGTCATTCTCCAATTGATGGACATTCTCTCAATTTCCAATTCTTTGCCACCACAAAAAAAGCTTCTTTAAATATTTTTGTACATACAGGTCCTTTTCCTTTTCTTTTGATCTCTTTGGGGTATAGACCTAGTAGTGGTATTGCTGGATCAAAGGGTATGCACAGATACCCCTTTGGGCATAGTTCCAGATTGCTCTCCAGGATGGTCAGACCAGTTGACTACACCACCAGCAGTTAATTAATGTGCCTATTTTCCCTCATCCCCTGAAGCATTTGTCATTTCTGTTAAGTGTGAGGTGGTATCTGAGAGCTGTTTTAATTTGCATTTCTCTAATCAATAGTGACTCAGAACATTTTTATGTAATTATAGATAGCTTTGATTTCTTCTTCTGAAAACTGCCTGTTCATATTTTTTGACCATTTGTCAGTTGGGGACTGGCTCTTATTTTTATAAATTTGACTCAGTTCCTTACATATTTGAGAAATGAGGTCTTTATCAGAGAAACTTGATTAAAATTTTTTTTCATATTTCATTGTCTTTTTATTACATGTATGTTATGAATGTAATGTTCATTGTATATTTTTATATATCATATTATATATCATATATATTTTATTATTTCATGTACCTGATTCTTTAAGTAACTTTAATGGTACCCACGTTGGATCCTCTCATTTTTGAGACAAATCACGCCGTCTCTGTAACTTAGGAGATGTTCTTTGAGAGTTGCTGTGATCATTGGATTCAGTACTTTACAGCTGTGAGAAAGAGGACCTTGCTTCAGATCTCACCTGTGACAGTTATTACTTGTGTGACCCTGACCTCCCTGAACCTATTTGCTGATCCAGAAAATAAAGGGATTAGACGAGATGGTCTGAAGCCCTTCTATCTCTAGATCCATGATCCATATAAAAAGCCTTCTGGGTGATAGACTTTTAATGAACTTAGCAAGGCTGTTCCTCAGACAGCAAGCTATTCAATCCATCATCGGGCCCATATTTGAAGCTTTCCATGATAGTGAGATTTAGCAGAGCTTTTGCTTCATGGGTCTGACTTTCTAGATTTAAAGTTCTGTATCTGCCTTCCTCTTCATTTAATTCTCTGTAGGCTGGTGCAAGAAGCTCCACATCTTTTAGGGTATGGGTGAGTAGGAATCCCAAAGCCCAGTCATACCAGGTACAGACCACCTTCTCACAGTACTATTATAGCGGGGGGTAGGCTCCCCCGGAGGATGATTCATTTTCTATTTATTTGAATGAATTTCTGCTGTGGTAAATAGCCATTAGTAGTGTGACGTTTGGTAATGAACATATTACTTAAAAGCATCACCATCTGTCCCACTTTAATCAACAATGCAGTGAGAATAAATTCTGCTAATACAGTGATAAGCAAGCAAAAAGTCCAAAAAGGGGATTTAATATGGACATATGTTTGTTTTGCAATTAGCACATTTCTATAATGTTTGCTCATTAGTTTTCTGGTGTCAACTATAGACAAGCTAACATGCTTGGCTTTTTTATATTTTAGAGCCAGGAGGAGCCCTAGAGCTCATCTGGTCCAATTCCTTCATTTTAAGAATGAGGAAACCGAGGCACAGCAGAAAGTCAGGAGATCAGGGTATAAAAGACTTCACCAAAAATACTGGAAAGATTCCAATATGTATTGTTTTAATGATTAAGTTTTGTAACCAGCTCTGCATCACCCTTTTTTGGACTGGAGCTAGGATTTCTTCAGGCTAGGCAGCTCCTCTGGAGGAACATAGGCAGATGGCATTTGTATGGCAGCGTATTGTCTTAGAGAGTTTCCTGGGGGCTGTTGGTTGATTGGTTGTTGTCCTTCATTCTCAAAGAGGACCAAAATGACATCGTTATGTTAGAGTCAAGTTACAATGTGTCTGACTGTGGCTGATCAGACCAATATGAGCTCAGAATGCTCTGCCAGGTCAGGCCCAAATAGTCCACGTGAACATTTGGGGTGGATTGTCTAAATTTGTGCATCTTTTGATGCATTTCTTTTGAGCTACTTCAATTCTGCTTTGCTTATAGAGCACAGCACCTTCTCTGATGAGGGCTCATGCTGGGTGGTCCTATGCCAGTGTCTCCCATGTCATGTAATCAATTCCAGAATTCTTCAGAGAGACTTTAAGAGTGTCCTTGTATCACTTTTTCTGACTACCGTGTGAGTGCTTGCCCTGTGTGAGTTCTCCATAAAACATTCTTTTTGGCAAGCTTACATTTAACATTTGAACTGTGTGGCCAGCCCATTGTAGTTGTGTTCTCTGCCAGCAGAGTTTGAATGCTTGGCAGTTTAGTTCAAGAATGGACCTCGGTGTCTGGTGCCTTATCCTGCCAGGTGATCTTCAGAACTTTCCTAAGACAATTCAAATGGAAGCAATTCAGTTTCCTGGCATGGCATTTGTATACTTTCCAGGTTTCACAGGCATACAACAAAGAGGTCATCACAATGGCTCTGTAGACCTTCAGTTTGGTAGTCAGTTTAATGCCTCTTCTCTCCCACACTTTCCTTTGGAGCTTCCCAGACACTGAGCTAGCTCTGGTAATGTGCTTGTCAACCTCACTGTCAGTGTGTACTTCCCTAGAAAGTACACTACCAAGGTAAGTGAACTTATCCACAGCTTTCAGAACTTGTCCATTTTCTGTAACTGATGGTTCCATGTATGGATGGTGTGGTGCTGGCTAGTGGAACCCCTTTGTTTTCTTGTTGTTGTTAGGCCAAAATTAGCACAAGCAGCAGAGAATCATTCCATACTTTGCTGCATCTCAGCTCCAGAGGCTGCACTGAGTGCACAATCATCTGCAAATAAAAAATCATGCACCAACACTCCCTCCATTTTAGTCTTGGCTTGTAGCCTTTTCAAGTTGAAGAATTTATCATCAGTGCGGTAGCTGACCTTGATGCTGTATTCATTCTCATTAAAGGCATTTGACAACACGGCTGAAAACATCATGCTAAAACAGCATGGGAGCAAGCACACAGCCTAGTTTCACTTCGTTAGTGACTGGGAAAGCATGAGAACATCATCCATTATCCAGAACCCAGAGAAGCATGCTATTATGAAATTGATGTACGATACTGATCAACTGCCCTGGGCAACCAAATGTTGACATAATTTTCCATAAGCCCTCGCAATTGACAGTATCAAAGTCCTTGGCCAGATCAACAAATGTTGTGTACCAACCTCTGTACTGGCATTTTTCCTGGAGTTGTCAGGCAGCAAACACCATATCGACTATTCCTCAGCCCTTTCTGAAGCCACGCTGGCTCTCAGATTGATGACCATCTTCTAGGTGAAGGATCAGCCTATTAAGGAGGACTTTGACAAGAATCTTTCCAGCAATGACTAAAGATCCCCCTGTGATTGTCACAGGACAATCTATTTCCTTTACCTTTATAGAGATGGACAATGGAGGCATCTTTGAACTCCTGGGGGATAACCTTTCTGTCAGCTTTTGTATGAGCAGTGGACACCACCCCCCCTCAGCCAACAACCTTGTCAATCTCAGCTGGAATAGAATCAGCACCAGGTGCCTTGCCACAGGAAAGGAACCTAATAGCATTTAAAACCTCTTCTTCAGCTGGAAGTTTCTCAAGAAAGGGATTGACTTCAACCTGAGGTAGATGGTCAGTGGCTTCAGCATTTATTGGTTACAGGCTATTGAGAACATTGTGGAAGTGTTCAGCCCATCTCTCCAGGATCGTGTCCTTATCACTAATCAATGTGGCTCCATCAGCACTGAGTAGTTGAGATGCACCATCTGTTCTAGGGGCACTAACTGAGAGGTTGAGTGATTTCTCCATGGTCAACCAGACAGCAAGTGTCAGAGGAATGGGCTCCTGATTCCAAGGCCACTTATGTGTCTCCTATGTTGCTCTATAGCCCCTGTGATCCCTAAGAGGTGTCAGAGGAGAGCCAGAACGTGGATGAAGATAAAGGTGGAGATAAGAAGAGCTGAAATCTCCCTTATCTTCACCTGCCCACTGGGTGGTGCTGTGGGCTATCTTTGACTTTCAGGAGAAACTATCTAAATAAAAGAGCTGAGTGGAGAATATACTTTTCTCTGGAGGTTTCCACACGCCAGAGTGGAAACATTAAAAGGTGAGGTGAGCCCAAAATGTATAGTTAAGGTCACTGCTAGACCTTGAACTCTGATTACAGAGGTAATTCTTAGTAATTGAGGGGGGTTGCCCAGTATGGTTCTGAGGTCAACTGGTAAGAATATACATGCCAAAGAAAAATTCATTTCCATGACACTAAAATTTAAATACATAAACATACACACATATATATACACATACATACATATATGAATATATATATATAACACAGATTTTAAATCTAAATATGTATAGTTTAAATTTAATGTATTTATATATTAACAAATATAATAATACATAATTTAAATTTTAGTATGTATCATATACACATATACATACATAAATACATATACACATATGTGGGCAGCTGGGTAGAGCAGTGGATAGAGTGCTAGGCCTGGATTCATCAACTCATCTTTCTGAGTTCAAATCTAGCCTTAGACACTTACTAGCTATGTGAACCTGGGCAAGTCTCTTAACCTTGTTTGCCTCAGTTTCCTCATTTGTAAAATGAGCTGGAGAATGAAATGTCAAACCATTTCCAGTATTTCTGCCAAGAAAAGCCCCAAATGGTGTCATGAAGAGTCAGACGACTGAAAAACAACTAAACAACAACAACATGCAGAGGGATGTAGTATATATCTATGTATACACACATACACATATACGTAAGTATGCATGTATGTATATTATTATATATACCATGGTCTGGAACATATATGGATGTAGTACACATAAATTATCTATATTATGTGTATGTGTATGTATATTAGTATATATCAATATAGTGCGTAGTATCACACAACATGGACATACTGTATAATGCATAATATGCATGCATGTGTTTATATAAATATACATGTGTATACACACATGTATTTACATATGCAATATGCATACATTATAGAAAAGAACTTTTCTTTAGCATAAATATTCTTCCCAGTTGACCTCAGAACCCTATTGGGCATGTAAGATTATGTATATATTATATACATGCACACATATTTTGCACATGTTATTATATATGCATATTATTGTGCGTTGATATATAATACATTGATATGTAATAATGTGTCTATAAAATAATATATAGTATTATATATGTGTATATTATATACACATGTTAATATTCAATATACATAATATGTAGATATACAATGTATATCTGATACATATAGCATAGTATACATACACAAACATATACACATATAAATTAATATGCAATATATACTGTACATGTGTATATATGTGCAAGTGCATATATACATATATACACACAACCCTTCCCATTATGCTTTGAACACAGTATTGAATTTGAGGGTCATATTGTATAAATTTTTGAATGGAATTTGTCGATTACAAGTGCTTCAGATACTAGGTTATGTTCACACACATGCACACACACACATTTGTATTGGGACTAGTTCTTTGATTCTGTTGGCATAGAAAACCCCCTGATGAGGAACCCTGGGCCACATATGCTTGTGAACATCTTCTTCATCTTAAAAGAGCTGCCTATAACACCAAGAAGTGACTTATGCAGGGTCTGTATAGCCAGTAAGAGGCAAGACTTGAACTCAGGTTTTCCTGACCTCCAGATCAGCTCTGTGCTCCACTCCACTGCTTTTCCTGTCTCTGTGTGCACGTTTATGTGTGTTTATTAGCCTCTGAAGGCCCTGCAAGCTCTTGATCTTCAGTGCTTGATGAGTACATTTTATATACACAGTGGTAGGTCTAGCACTATAAGGAAACTTGGAAAAGTTCCATACAGCCACATTGGGAGAACATTAGTGTTTTAAAAGATTGGTTTTGAGGTTGAGGAACAGCTTGAGATCATTAAATGCACTATGAAATTTCCCAGATACAATCCAGGTCCTCTTTCTTCTTCCTTTTCAATTCTGGGCCCAGCTCATTGTTTATAAAAGAAGATTATAGGTTTTATGTGAGTATGTGGGCGAGTCATGTAATTATTTATTTGTGTGCAAATGTATATAGATTGTGTATATATGACTAATTGGCATCCCCCAAGAGATAAGTGGCTAAAGGATATGAACAGACAGATCTCAAAAGAATAATTGCAAATTATTAACAACCATATGAGAGAAGGTTCCAGATCACTAGTAAGAGAAACATACATCAGAGCAACTTGAGGTTTCACCTCATACTCAGCAGACTGGCAAAGATGACAAAATATACTATATAATAAGGTGATTTTAAACAGCCTGTCTTCACCATTTGTCCCCAAAAAGATAGCAGTTAAAGTATTATGAGTTAAAAACTATGCTTCCTCTTGTGCTCCCTATGGTTCTGTTTCTACCAGTGCTATCACTTCCCTGTGTCTTATTTTGTCTCCTTTTACTGTTCACTAGACACCACGATGAAGTGATTCTGTAGCCTGACATTCCAAGTTCTGTAATAAACACGAAAAACTAACAAGGACAGATTGGGGTTTTGGTTTGTTGAGGTTTTTTCTTTGTTTTTTGTTCTTCACATCGAGGCTGCAATTTGGTTTCTTTAGACCCTGGAACTGGTTAATATTTAAGCTATAGTCCTTTTTTTTCCCCATTTTTGATATTCTCCTATATGGGATTCTAAAAAATAATCTTTTATCTTTGAGGAAACTGGCTGCTGTCAATTCAGTCATTCATTCAGTCAACAATCATTTATTAAATACTTCCTGTGTGTCAGATACTGTGCTAAGTACTCGGAATACAAATACAAGCAAAAAAGATAGTCCCTGCCTCCAAGGAGCTTGTATTTTAAATCCAGAATGATTATAGCAGTTCACAGCTCCACCAGAATGCATTAGTGTGTCCTCCTTTCCACAAACCCTCTAACATTGACTATTCCTTTCTGTTGTCATCTTTGCCAATTTGAGCATGAGGTGAAACCTCAGGTTTGTTTTGATTGGCACTTCCCTTATTATTTTTGCTCTGGAACATTCTTTCATATGGTGGTTAATAGTTTGCACACTTCATATCCTTTGCCCCCTTTTCCATCTATATATTTCTGTTAGCTTTCCATCTATATATTTCTGTTAGCTGTATGTGTATGTATATGTGTATGTGTGTGTGTACATATACATCTTCAATATGAAATCTTTATCAGAGATATTTGACATAAGTTTCCTCAGCTGAACACTGCCCTAGATATATTGTCCTAGATGTGATCATTTTATTTGTAAAAGCTTTTCATTCTGTGTAATATATTATCTTCTGTAATTACCTCTATTCTTAGTCTGGTTATGAATTCATTCCCTACCTGTGGCGGTGAAAGGTACACTTTGTTTATTTTTTGTGGTAAGATCTTTAATATTCAAATATCCATTTTGAATTTATTGTGGAGTATAGTTTAAGTTGTCAGTCTTAGCCTAATTTCTGATGGACTATGTTCCAGTTTTCCCAACAGTTTTTATCAGTTTAGACATTCTGCCTAGGAAATTTTGTTTTTAGGCTTATAGAATCATGGGTTCATTTATTTCTGATTCTTGTCTCCTCTGCTTTTATGTTTTTTAGCCGATACCCCAAATGCTTTTCATATTTACTTTATAATATAGCTTGAGGTCTAGAAGTGTGCCATTGACCCTTCAATTCTTTTTTATTCTTCTCTTTATGTTGTAACTCTTTCATTTCCCTGTACGTTTTTGTATGATCTTAATACATGAATGAGATTCCTTTCTGGAGGGAAGCTTCTAAGGCCATGTTTTGTTCTGCCAAATTGAATGCCTTTTTATAATAAATAAATATTAAAGTAGAAGAATCTCGTATAATCTAAAGGTTTTAGTCAATTGTGTGACTATAAAACTGTGGCCAGATGTGGATCATTCTTGTAAAGATTTTCTAAAGATCTTTGAAAGTAGGGAAATAGTTCCATACTTACTGATGTTTCTTTCATTACTCACTGAATGCAATCTATAGAATTTCCCCCATTCTTTTGGCATCTTATGTTCCCTGAGGCATGTTGTAAAATGATCCTTTAATGTTTTCAAAATTATGTTGTCTCCAACATGGATTTCCTGGGTATACTTCGTCTGATCTAGTCCAACTACTATTCTTGAGTTTGTCATCTTATGTCCTCTTTCAACTTCCTCCCATAGCAACAGCATCAAAGGCTGAGGGTGCAGAGTCCAAATGGGGTGGTTCCACTGTCATTGATGATGAAAAAGATCGTTAGAGACAACTCTGTTCTGTTTTCCATTTTTTTGTTACCCTGCCAATTTCTTTGATAAGTGGCCTTAGCACGATATTACTTTAAAGAGCTATATATTTTTATTACTGTCATTGTTGACTTAATCAAGAAGTGTGTTTCGTCAGCAGTGCAAAAGTATTTCTCAAAAATACGTCTTTTTTTTTTCCTTAGGAAAAGAAATTATTGCTGGAAAGAAAAGCGTCTTTGCAAACAAAGCTGGAGCACCTCAGACTGAACTCTAAAAATGCTAAGAGGTTTGCAAATCGTTTCTCTTAAATGACTTGCTCTACCATCTCCCATGGTAAATAGGCAGAAGATACTATTTGCAAGGGATGTGCATTTAGTGAAGAATAGTGGGTTTTGCCTGGGTGATAATGAATTCAGTTTTGGATATATTTAATTTGAGACGGCTCTGGGTACATCCAGTTTGAAATGTCCAAAAGGTAATTGATCATGTAGATTTGAAAATCAGCTGAGAGTCTGGACCTGGATATCTAGACCTGAGTTATCTGCTTAGAGATGATAAACGTAGGGGAATTAATGAGGTCACGAAGAAAGAGTATCGAGAGAGGCGAGAAAGAGGGCCAAGGACAGAGCCTGGGGAATCGCCCACCTTTGTGGGGTTGATATGGGTGATAAGCCAGGAAAAGACTGAGAAGGAGCTGTCAGCTTGTTAGGAGACCAGAGAAGAGAAAGAATCCAGGAGGATATGGGTGATAACAGTGTCAAATACAGCAGATAGATACAAAAGGATGGAGATTGAGAAAACGACTATCAGATTTGTCAAATAAGACATCACTAGTGTATTTTGAGAGAATAGTTTTATTTGAATGATGAGGCTGGAAAACTATGCTGCAGGTGCTGAATGAGAGAAAGGAGATGAAGTGGAGGCAGGAAGTTCAGAGAGTTTTTTCTTGAAGTTAGGTAAGAAACGGAGGATACATATAGGCTGATGATGTCTTGATGGGATGATTTTTTTAAAGATGAGGGAAACATGAACATTCTTAAAGGTGTAGTAGGGAGGGAAGGAATCATTAGATAGGGAGATGGCAAAGATTAGAGAGAGGGAATGATTGAGAAGAAAGTCTGGAAAAGGTGGTATTGTCAAGGAAGTCCAATCATTATTGCATCTTCTTCAGTGATATTTTCATTAAAAATTGGCAGTGTCAAGGGCCATAGTAAGAACTTTTTTGGGGGTCTTCAGTAGTTATGGTGCTTGGCACAGAGTAGGACAGTGAGGAGGCATGGACATCAGCACCCACAGAGCCATTTAGTGACCAGATCACATCTCCAGAAGGATTACTCCCCAGACAGTGACATTGGGAGCCGGGTTGCAATGAGGACTAGTGGTCTGGGAAGGGGGGCTGCTAGTCTTAGGACCCTTTAGTTTACATCTCTGTAGGTGGAAGTTGGTCCTCAGTTGGCAATTGCTGCTCGTGGAGATGACGAGCCTCTTTGATGTTTTCCTTGACGATGGCCATGAGGCCTTAACTGGAAGCAGGGCTCATGGCTAGGGAGGATGATAAAGGAGAATGCTGCCATTCCCAAGGCTTTTGGGTCCAGGCCATTTCCTGTGAGATCTGAGAGGTAGTGGTGGTAGTGGTGGTTAGACCCACCTGACATATGCTATCTTCTGTTTCTCTTTGAGGATGCCTTGCTGTTTCAGGTAGACAGGCTTGCCTGACCCAATGGTGGCAGTTAGCACTGTGGTGGGGTCTTTTCTCCCTAAGGCTTGTTCCCTGGGTGATGGCTGCTAGGGCTAGGATGGAAGTGGATTATGCTTATGTTTAACTTTACCATCAGAACTACTGTTTTGATAGTATTTGAACAGAGCTTATACTGTTAACAGTTTTTTCTAAAATCAACTGAGGTGTTCACAGTAGTTATAACTAAATCTGAAGCAGCTTTTAGGAGGTTTTATGGGCTGCATTATGGTGTTCAAATACTCCATGTTTTCAGTAAGGTGTTTGAACAGCCAGCTATTTCTACAGAATGTAGGTATCGCTGATTGTTATAACTGCATTTTTAAAAACTGTATATAGGAATAAAGTTGGAAACATTGCTTTCCAAAATGATAGGGGGAAAAACTTTCTAATTGCTGAGATTTCATTCTGCCATTTCTAAACACAGATTTAGTCAGATTCAATATGGCATTTCTTAATTTCATATGCATATAAATTTATAGTGTCTTTTAGGAAAACACCAATTCTAGGACCATTTTTAGATCTAGATGGTACCTATTATATCAGGAGAAATTGGCTAACTAGATTTTGCTACTTGTAAAGGGATTTTTCAATAACTCAGCAGAAATGTCTGTTCGTTGCCCCAGGAAACATATGTAGGTTCAGGAAAAGAATCTTCTTCGAAAGTCATGTCAGATCCCTGTTTTGGAAGAAGTATGTAAGGAGTTACTGGGGGCAGCAAAGCATGGGCCATAGTGTATATCCCTGGGAGTATTAACCTGTGACAGGTGATTTGGGGTCATTGGATTTCACCTCATATAGTCTTTCCTTTTTCTGTTCCTTTAATCTTAGTACCTCTCTTTCCTCTTTTTGTATTTTTTACTATTTTATTATACAGTAAATTTCCTTCCTTTATAGTGATTTCTTTTTTTTGTTTGTTTTTTTGGAGGGAGGAGGACAGGGCAATTGGGGTTAAGTGACTTGCTCAAGGTCACACAGCTAGGAAGTGTGTCAAGTGTCTGAGGTCATATTTGAACTCAGGTCCTGACTCCAGGGCCAGTGCTCTACTCGCTGCGCCACCTAGCTGCCCCTTTTCCTTTCTACATAACCTATAACTTACTCAGATGGATCTGTGGTGTCGTCAATTTGGGAGTTCCCTCCAAAACTACAGGTTTTAGCCCATTCATAGCCACTCACCCTTGTGTAACTTTTGTCTATATTCTCCTAGAAATTCACTACAAGATATTCACCCAGTAGGCTGGAGAACTTCCTCTAACTTAAAGACACCTAAATGATAATCCTGAGACAATTAAGAACATAAGAAATATCATATTGATCAGACCTACAGTTAATCTATTCAGTGCAGTCAGTATTCTGTCATATGAAGTGATATTTTTGCAGTGAGTGACTGTCATCGTGGTGAGCTGACAAGGTTGGTCCTTCCTCAGTAATCACTAGTAAACTGTGTTGGGGGAAGTCTTCATAAGGGTGGCAATCAGAACCTTGCAATATTTTATATGCAGTTTTCCTCCCAATCACTCCCCACCTTCCAGTTTTCCAGAAGGGAAAACATTCTGTCCATTGGCCTTTGGCAGTTCTGCCAGTATTAACTTTTTATATTTTACAAATATATACACAGAGCTTAGAATTCAGTCCAGAAGTGGTTTGAGTTAGCTTCTAAGGGTATATTGGGTCACACTAATGCATAAACAACTGCTGTTGTTTTTTTTCATCTGGAAAATGTACAGGTCACACAGGTCACAGCACTGTCCACAAGACAAAGCTTTCATCTACTTTGTATTTATCTTTGGTACTTATTGGTACGCCTATTTATCTCCTCTAATGGAGTGCAAATTCTTTAGACAGTTTTCGCTTCTTTGTATCCTCAGTGCTTAGCTTGGGGTAGTGTGATGTAGTGGTTAGAAAACTGGCCTCACGGCCAGCAAGACCTAGGTTAAAGCCCTACCTCTGACACATATTGGCTGTGTGACCCTGGTCATCTCACCTCGCAGGCTTCTATTTAACTCCCTTAGACTACAGGTTTCAGGGAAGGTGCTGAGCTGCATCAGTAGAGGGAGTTTCCTCATTTGGGAACCAACCAATAAATTTACAACCAATAAATGATAATGTGTCTATGTGTGTATATGCATGTACGTGTGTATGTGTGTGTATATACATATCTACATACACGTATACGGAGATATATGTATAATATAAACAAATTTCAAGGAATGAAAATTTACTTTCTCACCTCTTCATTACATTGAAGAGAGACTCTTAGAACAAAAACCAAAAAAAACCAAAACCCTTTTCTCACTTATGCACAGTCAAGATAGTCAAGTAAAACAATATATTTATGTATGTATGTATACACACACGTATCTCCTTCTACATTTTGAGTCTGTTGCCTCTGTTAGAATTTGAGTAGCATGGTTCATCATTGGTCCTCAAGAATCATGGCCTGTTACTGCATTGATTAGAGTTTTTAAGTCTTTTGACTTGTTCTGGTTCTTCTCTCTTCACCTGCATCAGTTCATATAAGTCTTCCTAGTTTTCTCTGAGGCCATCTCTTTCATCATTTCTTATAGCACAATAGTATTTCATTACATTTACATACTGTAATTAGTTCCCCAGCTGCTGGGCAACCCCTCAGTTTCCGGATCGTTGACACCATAATAAAGAATGACTGTAAATTTTTTTTATACATTAGGATCCTTTTCCTCTTTTTTTGATTTCCTTAGGGAATAGGCCTAGAAGGGGTATCACTGGGTTGAAGGGTGGTATGTACAGTTTTAGTGACTTTTTAGGGATGGAACCAAATTGTCCTCTAGAATGACTGGACCAGTTCACAGCTTCAGCAGCAGGACATTAATATGTATGTTTTCACGTAGTCCCCCCAACAGTTGTTATTTTCCTTTTTTTGTCATCTTCACCAGTCTAACATGTGTATATGTGTGTGTGTGTGTGTGTGTGTGTGTGTGATAGGTATGTGGTAGAATTGCTGAATTATTTTCATTTTTATTTACCTAATTATTAACATCTCCCACTTATCTTCATATCTTTCTTCCATCCTCTTTGGAACTTTAATTATCTTATCTGACTAAATCAGTTGATCAGTAAACATTTATTAAGCACCTACTATGTGCCAGGCTTTTCCTATTTCAGTGTAACTCCACATTTCATTTTATCTTTTTTTTTTCTTTATAACTCTCAGCTTCCTAGTTTTTCTCATTTTAATAATTTTTAATTTTTTTTAAGTTTTATGTCTTTTTTTAAACATCGCAGTCTTTCAGGTACTGTCATTCTGCTTTCCTCACTCCTACCTCCCCATCTAGTGAGCAAATATTTCCATAATAAATAAAAGTAACACAACATTCCTTATCCATTGTCCTCCAACTGAGGAGCAGCATAGTGCAATGGAATCTTATCTCTGCCGCTCCCCACCTGTTTGACCTTGGTCAAGTCACTTAATTTCTTTGAGCCTCAGTTTCCTCATTTGTAATATGAGGGGATGATACAAGGTGACCTCGAGGGCTCTTGGTCTTGAATTTTATGATCCTATGTGTTATCTAGGTAAAGGACAGAGTTCTATTTTCTCACCTCTTCTCCAGGGCTAATCTTGCTCATCACATTTCCATGGTGTTTCCCCCTTTTAGTGTTTTTGTTTGAATATTGTTTTCCTACTTCTGCTTCCTTTACTCTGCATCAGTTGATACAGATCTCATGTTTCTCCATGTCACAATCATATTCCATTACGTTAATATGGGAGGCAGTTAGAGCTGGCCTTGGTGTCAGGAGAATCTGGGTTCAAATCCTTCCTCTGGCACCTAGTGACCATATGACCCTGAGCAAGCCCTTTACTTTTCAGTTCCCCCAGGAAGATCTCTAAGGCTGTAAACACTGGCAGAGCAAGTGCTGATCTGTATTGCTTGAGGGAGGTCTGCACCTGGAAGCCCCTTCCCCCAGGATGAAATAACAGGTTTGGTCCAAAAAAAAACCCCAAAACACATTAATATAGCACAATTTATTCAGCCAGTCCCCAGTGGATAGCACCTACTCTGCCCAAAATGAAGCAAATACCTGACATCATACACCTGCAGAAAGTCAGTTAGCGTGGAAATAATGTGTCAATTACTTAAGAACAACCAGTACAAACAAATTGTTTAAGTAGTTATTGGCAAAATCATTTTCTTTTTCTCTTTTCTTCCCCAGTTGTAAGGACCTTCAGACAGAGATTTCCACTCTCCAGAGGCAAATTTCCTATTTGCAGTTTGTGATTCATTCCCAACATCAGAACCTACGCAGTGTGATCCAGGAGGTCAGTTTAATCAAGTGTCTTTCTCCTGGAGATAGAATGTTTACTGGGTGAAGGACAAATACGAGTGGTATGCCTGGGCTATAAAAGTAATGAAAGTTTTCCCCTCACTGACATTTCCCCTGCATTGCTAAATGCATCCTGGCTCTTTTGCTTTCACTTGGCATGGAGCATCTCGGAAATACTGTTTAACTTTTCTTTAGACTCTTGGCTGATATTAAAAAAGAATCGAGTCTAGAAATCCTAGGCTACTCCTCAGCGTGTCTAATAGATCCACGATTCCCAGCTGGAACAGGGACTGGTTTTCATTTCCTCTGAGGTTTTTGATGACTTAGAAGGTAGGTGCAGTGGAAGGGGCCAGCTCCTTACTAGGGTAACTCTGGCTGTCATCTGAGAGTGACTGAATCAACCGGCCAGGAATGTGGCCCATGTGGGTCTTCGAGATTGACTGATTCATTGACTGTGATCAACTTGCTTTAGATTTAAAACTTAAAAAAAGAAACAAAAACAACCCCTTGATATTTACCTCTTAAAGAGAAGAGGTAGATAAGAAGTCTGACTCGTTTGCTCAGGCTGTCTGCCTGTGTGGAAAATAACCATGGCCTTCTGTGATTGATGGAGCAAAGTGACCAAAGGGCGGTAAAGCAGAATCTTGAAATGTTAGACCTGGAAGGGACCTTAGAGGTGATCTAGGCCCAGATATCTCATTTTACACATGGGGAAACTGAGTCTCAGCCAGGTGAAGGGATTCATCCAAGGGTGAACACATGTCTCATCACTCTCAGTCCAATATCCTTTCTCCCATGCTAAGCTGAATTCAGCAAGTATTTATTAAACACCTACTATGTGCCAGGCATTGGGTTGGCAATAATACAGAGATAAGGAGCCTATATTCCAGTATCTCTGGGCAAATTATCTTCTCAGACAGTGAGTGCCCTTAACATAAATTTATGGGTGACTAGGAAGCTCTTAATAGACACAATGTACCAGAAGCTGACCTTCCAGGGCCTTACTAGGTAATAGGATTTTGTGGGACAAAAAACTTCAGTTGCAGAGAAACGCTAAGATTCCAAATGATTTCTCCAGAGAGCTGGATTTAATTGAAAAAAGTGATGTGAAAAATCAGCCTCATCAAACACCCAACTTCAAATCTCCAAAAGATGAGCCTTTGTACAAGTCTCCAGAAACTATTTCTGCTCTCCACTTAAAAAAAAAAACTTACATAGATATATAATGTATATATGTATATGTGTGTGTGTGTATACATAACCTGCTATGTCCTTTAATACCTAGGATCTCCCCTGTTAAGAAAATCGTTTAGTTGTAAAATGCTCATGATCTCTGAATTATATAAGTATTCCTTGTGGTTTGCTAAGACTTGCAAAAAGTTCTCATTTGTGTTTCCTAATTCTTAGATGGAAGGATTAAAAAATGATGTACAAGAACAAGATAAAAGGATTGAGACTCTGAAAGAAAAGGTGGATATCCTCGAAGCTCAGGTAAGGAGGAAATATTTGCCACACTTAGGCACGTGTGTATGTGCATACCCATGGCTTTTTTCACTGCATTAGAAATTAAACACATTTTTTATTTGGTGCCAAGTTTTTTTCAGGTCATGAAAATTATGCTTTTAATTTCTATAATAACTTCGATCCAAACTTCCTGGGATATTTTATAGCCATGCATTTATATGAACAGCAATTCTGTTAGAAACCAGAGGTGAGACAGCCTGGCTGTTGGACAGGGGCTGGAGGCCCAGTTAAGACCACTTACAGCATCTCGTTCCCATCCTGGCAGGTGTTATTTCCTTAGCATACAGCTTGCTCACTTTTGTCTCTATCACTGGATTGAGAAGTACGTTGGGGAATACAGGGGCAAGGTATAATCAAACTGGAAAAGTTGAGGGGAGTATGTTTTGTTGTTTTAATTTTTATTTATTTTATTTTTAATTTATGGAATAAAACAAGCATTTCCATAGCATAGCATAATTTTAAAAAGCTAATTGCACATGAAACTTCAGATCTATCATGTACAACTTGCTATTCATTTCAAATATATAATCATGTAGATTTCTTTTTTCCTCTTTTTTCCTTCCCCTGCCCACCCTAGAGATGGCTGCCATTAGACACAAATATATATCTGTATGTATGTATGTATGTATGTATATAAAATCATTCTATACATTCTTCTATTTATCAGTTCTTTTTCTGGATGCAGAGTCTTTCTTCGTATGTTCTTTGTAGTTAATTTGGGTATTTATAATAGTTTTTGTATTTGATTTGTATTCTTATAATAGGTTTTGTATTTGATCCTAGGGGTGATAGGCAGCCAATGGAGTTTATTGAATAATGGGGTGACATGGTCCCAGCTGTGTTTTAGATGATCCCTTTGACAGCTGAGTAGAGGATAGACTGGAGTGAGGAGAGACTTATGGCAAGGATGCTAACCAGCAGCCTACTGCAATAGTGCAGACATGAAATGAAGAGAGGCTGCCTATACCAGAGGTTTGGTACTGCCGGTGGGGGGGGTGCTATGCAAGAGATGTTACGAGTGCAAAATCACCAGGCTTTAGCAATAGATTGTATATGGGGTGGGGGTGGGGGTGAGAGGCTGAGGAGTCAAGGAAGATACCTAAGTTTTGAGTCTGGGTGATTGGGAGGATGGCAGTGCTCTCAAAGGTAATAGAGAAGTTTGAAAGTTAAAATGGTTTTTGGGGAAAGAATGTGTTTAGTTTTGGACATGTTGAGTTTAAGATGTCTACAGGAAATCCAGTCAAATATATCCAAGGGGAACTGGAGATGTGAGACAGAAGAAGTAAATCTGAATCGGCAGCATAGAGATGATAATTAAATCCATGGTCGCTGATGAGATTGCCAAGTGAACTAGTGTGGAGGGAATAGAGGAAGAAGCTCAAGCCTGAGCCAGAGGGACATCCAAGGTCAGTGGGCAAAACTTGGATGAATTTCCAGCAATTTCCTGGCTGAGATGGTGCATTCAGATAGACAAGAGGAAATCCAGGAGATAGTAGTGTCTTGAAAACTTTCTGGGAAAGCAAAAATATATCAAGGAAGAGAGTGTGATTGACAGTATCAAAGACTACAGGGAGGTGGAGAAGGATGGTGATTGAGAAAAAGCCATTAGATTTGGCAGTTAAGAGACCGGTAGTTTTTGGAGAGAACACTTTCAGTTGAGTGATGAGGTAAGATTGGAAGCCAGACTGTAGAGAATTAAGAAGAGAGTGAGAAGAAAGAAGCAGAGGCAGCTAGTGTAAATGGCCTTCTCAAGTTTAGCCACATTATGGAAGGAGAGATACAGAGAGACACTGGCTGTCGAGCCAGTGAGGATGAGTGGATCTCATGAGGGAGAAACAGGTGTGTCTGTAAGCAGTAGGGAGGCAGCCAAGTAGACAGAGATGGAAGATTAGGGAGAGAATGGGGATAGGCTATCTGCTGGAGAAGATGGAATGGAATAGGATCACTGATGTACGTGCAGGGCTTTGCCACAGTAAGGAGAAAGACCGCCTCATTATTTGAGAAGGGCGAAGGAAATGGTGGCAGAAAGCATCTGGGTGATGTGAGATGAGGAGGAGAGAAGAGAGAGCTCTTGAGAGGTGGAATCAGTATTTCCCAGTTGAGAGGCATGGGAGCTTTGAGGAGGGAACCACAAGGTTTGGAAGAACTGATGGAGGAGGCCTTTCCTACTTCACCCCGCTGCTATTACCTTCTTTTCTGATTACTTTAACTTATTCTGTATCTTGTACATAGCTCATTTTTTCTATGTTGTCTCTCCGAATCAAATGTATCCTTCTTGGGGACAGGAACTAGGGTTTGGATTTTTGTTTGTTTTTGATTTTTCTTTGTTACTCTCATAGTTAGCATAGTATCTAATGCATAAGTTTTTTTAATTATTTGATTTTATTTTTCACTTTTATAAGATTTTGAGTTCTAAATTTCCCTTCCCCATCACCTCCCCCCTCCCCAAGATGGTGTGTAATCTGATATACACTATATTTATATAATCATATTAAAAGTTTTCCATAGTAGTCATGTTGTAACACATAAGTTCTTAATAAATGCTTGTTGACCGATTGTTGACTGACTGATAGATTTGGGGCCATGCATGCATTAGTTATTCATAAGTGATTCATTAAATGAATGTATAAACATAGACACAATGAGATAGGAACTCCAATCCTGTGGGAGTAAAATTTTTCCTTATTCTGTTAGAATAAAGTATCCATTAAGTAATGTACTTTACATTAGTGAATAGGAAGGACTGTTTTTTTGAAGATTTAAAAAAAACTTTATCCCCAGGGAAATATTTCATTTACTTTAAACTTACAGGACTGATCTAAAATTCCGTTGTGGGGAAATGACAATGTATAAGATAGGGCACCCCAACTTCAATTCGTTCCACGTCCGTGTTTTCTGGGACATTTTCTTCCATATTGAAGACTGAATATTATAGAAAACAAACA
>CM053622.1:315880302-315896097 GCA_028646595.1 Phalanger gymnotis | reverse complement strand
TTTTTTTGAAGATTTAAAAAAAACTTTATCCCCAGGGAAATATTTCATTTACTTTAAACTTACAGGACTGATCTAAAATTCCGTTGTGGGGAAATGACAATGTATAAGATAGGGCACCCCAACTTCAATTCGTTCCACGTCCGTGTTTTCTGGGACATTTTCTTCCATATTGAAGACTGAATATTATAGAAAACAAACAGATGGATGTTCAAATCCTTCACATTTGTTGATTAAAGTGGGGAAACTTCCTTTTCAATAGTGGAAGACAGTTATCACATGTCATCCAGTCTAGGCTTTGAGATGGGCAGACCATAGCAGACAACATCTCTGGCTGGCTATGGAAGTTTTCATCAACTGCGTAAACAGAATGTACAGATGTGGAAGGTTTCACAGGGACTCGAGGCCACTCTATAGCTTGGAATCTCATTAGGCAGTCAGTGCAGTATTCTCAAGAGGGCTGGAATATTGGTTGTCATGGCTGAAGAGACTCTTCTAATGGTGATAAAGATTTCGAGACACATAGAAAGTACCCTTTTTCTTGACTAAAAAGATTATGAAACTAGAAAAAAAGATCTACTAGATAGAGGCAGGCAAATGCCTTCTTGTGCTGTGGATGATTCCAATGGCATTTAGCTTTTATTAGTGTGGTTATCACAGTTACTGTATATTACCTTTTTCTTCCATTTCTGCTTCCAGGTATTCAGAAGTTCTGGGGGAAAACATCTTTCAATTTTTTGAGGCTCTTTCTCTTTCTTATAAATCATGCCCTCATTTTTTTTTCCATGTTGGGAGTGAAATTTACTGATTTAACACTGTACAGTTTTGTCTTGTACATCTTCTTGCTCCCTCAGTTTTTAAAAGTCTCTTTTAAATGTCACCAGAACATGATTTCAGCCTGACTCTTGTTGAGATTCTTAATTCCTTTCCTCTCAATTTTTTAGATTTTTTTCATCTTCATTTGAAGCTTCTGGTAAATATACAAGAATTCAAGCACCTCTCACAGATAACCTGTTCACCTTTAAGTCTGTTTTAAATATTCTCTTCCATCTTCACCTGTTTCTGTTTGCAAATTGTTCTGTGTAACTGTACAGCCACCATCCTCTTTCAGATGTGAGCTGCCATGCTTCAGTAATGAGGGCAAATATAAAAATGTTTTAGAGAAGACAGTGGCTGTAGGCTGCACTGAAGCAGAGCCCTTACTGGCAAACATTTTTGCCATTGGCTCAGATCATCTGTATTTGACAAAAAGCAATTAATGCAGAATTTATATAAGTGCCTCATTTAGTAGAAACATCATAGAAGCCTGTGTAAGGAAAACATTATCACATGGACAGAGATGGTGAAGCATATGGGGAGACTAAAGAACAGCAAATTAAAGCCTGTCATCTTGGCAAGGAGGATGCTTTCCTATCCCATCATATCTATTTAGATGTGTTATAGAGAGAGCTAGAGGGTGATAATTCAGGAAGTGAATTTTAGTCTCTTCTACTCACATACTATCTCAGAACATCTCTAGGATAGACATGGGCATCCTGGAAAGAGGGATGGCCTTGAACCCAGGACGACCTGAGCTGAAGTCTGACACATACCAGTTGTGTGACCCTGGGCAAGTCACTTAACTTCTTAGTGATTTAGACAGCTCTCTAAGTTGCAGAGTGGCCAACCTGCCTTGGCGGAGGGAGTTTCCTTACCTAGAAGTTCCAATACCAATGAAATGACAGGTTTAGTCCATATCCCTGTAGCACTTTTCTCCACTGACAACATAACGTTCAGTAGGAGGACAATGGCAGCATATGTTTATATCTACACCATACATACATATATGTATAGATGCACATGAAAATGCACATACATGCATATATACAGCTGTACATGCACACATGCATTTGCACAGTATAATACATCTACATAGATACATGTGTTGCACACATATGTTTGTGTATTTTGTATGTACACACAGTTGTAATGCAACACACCTATATGTATACACAAAAATACATGCATATGTACCACACGTATACATATAGTTTTACACAAATGTATATATCTGTGTGTGTACAAATGTACATTTGTACACACATATATGTATATGCATATATGTATGTGTTTGTGTGTATGTATTATAAGCAGAATACATACAAAATAAATCCAAGTTAGTTTTTGCAGGGAGGCACTAGCAGCTGGAAGCGTTCAGAAAAAGCTTTGTATAGAAGGCAGAGTTTGAATTAGATTTTGGAGGAAACTAGAGATTCCAAAATGCAGAGATCAGAAGGGAGAGCACGTGAGGCATGGGGCACAGCCAGTGCAAAGGTGCAGAGATAGGAGATGGAGTGTCTGTCATGTTTAGGGACTGATTAGACTCTACAGTGTGTGAAGCAGAAACCTCACTGCCCTTGCTCATTTACCTTCCCTGGTCACTTCTCTTTTCTGTTCAGCCAAAATCTTAGTTCATCCTTCAAAGTCCTTCTTCTGTGAAGCTTTCCACAACCACTTCCTGATGGTCTCTTATCTCTGAAATCTACTCCTCCCCACCTCCTTTCTCTCTCATTTGGCAGTGAACCATATTGCTGTTTTGTGGCAACAGTATCTTTATTTTGTTTTAGCTGGTAGCTAGTGATACAATGGATGGGACTTAGGATTTGGAGTCAGGGAGACCCGAGTTTGAATGCTGCCTCAGTCATTTATTAGCTATGTGATCCTGGGCAAGACAGGTAACCTGCCAGCTCCAGTTTCCCCATTTTCGGACTGGTAATAATAATATTACCACATGCCACCTAGGGTTGTCTGGAGGATCAAATGAAATTGCATGTATATACACAATTATATGTATATGTGTATACATACATACATATGTGTATATACACACATATGTACATATGTGTGTATATATGTATATATATGTATGTATATGTATATATCATGCTTTGTAAACTTTAAAACTCTTAAATATTATTTTTTTTCTTATTTCCCCAATTAGAAGTGTGAGCTGCTGGCACCTTCCCTCTAAGATTACCCTCCTTTACATTTGTACATGACCGCTTACATGTCATCTCTCTCATCATTATATACATGGTTATTTGCCTGTCATCCTCCCTCGGGTCTTCCTGACTCCAAATCCAGTCTGCTTTGATCTGCATTCATACTGTTTCAATTCTTTCTATGGAGGTGGATAGCATTTTTCATCATGAGTCCTTTGGAATTGTCTAAGATCATTGTATTGCTGAGAATAGCTAAGTCATTCACAGTAGATCATCACACAATATTGCTGTCAACTGTGTACAATGTTCTGGTTCTGCTCACTTCGCTTTGTATCAGTTCATGTAAGTCTTTCAGATTTTTTTCAGATTTCAGATTTTTTCCATATAGCACAAATAGTATTCCATCACAAGCATAGTTCAGCCATTCCCCAATTTATAGGCATCCTTTCAATTTCTAATTCTTTGCCATTACAATAAGAGCTGTTATAAATATTTTTGTACATGTAGGTCTTTTTACTTTTTCTTTGATATCTTTGGGTGTCAAACCTAGTAATAGTGTTGCTGGGTCAAACAGTATGCACACTTTTTATAGCCTTTTGGGCATAGTTCCAAATTGCTCTCCAGAACGATTGGATCAGTTCACAACTCTACTAACAGTGCTTTAGTGTCCCAATTTTCCCACATCCTCTCTAGCATTTATAATTTTCCTTTTCTGTTATATTAGCTAATGTATTAGGTATACGGTGGCACTTTAGAGTTGTTTTAATTTGCATTTTTCTAATCAACAGTGATTAGAGCATTTTTTACGTCACTATAGAAAGCTTTGATATTTTCTGAAAACTGCCTGTTTCTGTCATTTGATCACTTATGAATTGGGGAATGACTAGCATTCTTATAAAATTAACTCAGTTCTCTATATATTTGAGAAATGAGGCATTTATCAGAGAAACCTGCTGTAAAATATTTTCCCCAGTTTCCTGCTTTTCTTCTAATACTGGCTGCATTGGTTCTGTTTGTGAAAAAATTTTTTTTAACTCAATGAAATCAAAATTAACCATTTTATATCATGTAATGCTCTCTATCTCTTGTTTGGTCAAAAATTCTTCTATTTTTCCACAGATCTGACAGATAAACTAGACCATGCTCCCCTAATTTGCATATGGTATTGCCCTTCATGTCTAAATCATCTACTCATTTTGAGTATATGGTATGAGATGTTGGTCTATGCCTAGTTTCTGCCAAACTGATTTCTAGTTTACCCAGCAGTTTTTGGCAAATAGTGAGTTCTTGTCCAAAAAACTGGGGTCTTTGCATTTATCAAATACTAGATTACTATAGTCTTTTACTATATTGTTCCACTGTTCCACCACTCGATTTCTAAGCCAGTGCCAAATTGTTTTTATGATTACTGCTTTGTAATACAGTTTGAGATCTGGTATGGCCAAGCTCCTTCCTTCATGTTTTTGTTTTTTATTGATTCCTTTGATATTGTTGACCTTTGTTCTTCCAGATGAATTTTGTTATTATTTTTTTCTAGCTCTATAAGATACGTTTTGGTGGTTGGATTGGTATAGCACTGAATAAATAAATTAATTTAGGTAGAATTGTAATCTTTATTATATTGACTTGCCTCACCCACAAGCAATTAATATTTTTCCACTTGTTTAGATCTGACTTTATGTGAGAAGTATTTTGTAATTGTGCTCATACTGTTCCTACGTTTGTCTTGGCAGGTAGATTTCCAAGTATTTTACATTTTCTACAGTTATTTTAAATGGAATTTCTCTTTCTATCACTTGCTGCTATACTTTGTTGGTAATATATAGAAATGCTGATAATTTATATAGTTTTAATTTATATCTTGCAATTTTGCTAAGGTTGTTAATTGTTTCAGCTAATTTTCTAGTTGATTCTCGGAGATTCTTCAAGTGAAAGATATTTCTTAAGATTGATTATTTTCAACAATTGAATTTCAGATCCTGAATCAGAATATTGCTTGAGCCCATATTGGATTACGCATTTTCCCAGGTGTTTATTCTTTTCAGGATATTATTGAAGACATTATGCCATTAATATACCGTGATCATTGATCTGAAAAATGAATCAATAGATTTGTTGACTAGCTTCTAAGGAGGGATATAGGCTTTGGGTATAAAAGAACCTAGTCCATATATGCAAAAGTGTCATTCTGTGTCAGGGTTTCTATACAACCTTAATAGAATTTTCTTTTCGATTTTAGAATAAAGACCTAAAAAGCAAAATTGAGCTTTGGTCAGACAATTCCAAGGTGAAGGTATCTAAGGGAGTCTCCACAAGGTAAGGTATTTCCTTCTGTCCTTGTCTCCCGCCATGTCTCATGTAGAATGTAATTATGTATATGACTTTGGTTATCTGAGAAATTATTAGTACTTGTATTGATAGAATAAAGACAACATTTAATCTTTTTAAAATAACTTAAGTATGAACTAGAGACGGCATGATATAGAGGATGGAGAGGTGGCCTTGGAACCAGGAAGAACTGGGTTTAGTCCTGACACACACTGGCTATGTATTCCTAAGTAAATCATTCAAGCTTCCATTGTTCTGGAGTACTTTCTTATTCAAGAGTTCTTAACAGGGGTCCACAACCTTTTAAAAATATATATATTTTGATATTTCAGTGTAATTAATTTCCTTTATAATCGTGTATATTTTACTTCACGCATTTAAAAACATTATTGTGAGCAGGGTCCCATAGCTTCACCAGACTGCCAGAAACATCCAGGACACAAAAAAGACTCAGAGCCCTCTGAGACTTGGTTTTAGGGAAAGTGCTGACTGACGTGTTGGTAGAAAAAATTTCTCGCTAGAAGCTGCCAATACCAGTGAAATGACAAGTCCCATCTCTGTTCCCATTCTAAGTATGAATAGGATGAAGAACTGTCCACAATTAGTCTGATTAAGAGCTGTTTATCACTGGATTGACCATTTCACAGAGGACTGGATTTTTTTTTTTAGCAATTTTCTAAGATTTATGGCATAAAAAGCTTTCTAATCTTTATTGATGGTGAAGGCACCTGCACTATCTCAAATGAGATAATATTTGTAAAAAGTACTTAGCATGTGCCTGGCACATAGTAGGTACTATACAAAGGCCTAGTCTTTCCCTCCTTCCCTTCCTCCTTAGTCTATACTGACAAAATCGTGGGGCCTTGACATGTAAAAGGAATCATAAGTTTATTTCTACCTTAGCATTATGGAAAGAAGCAAGTAGAAAAGGGTTGTATGTTTATGAACAGAAACATAGCAAAACGGACCCAATTTTGCTTTCTTTGTAAGGAGCCTATCATGCTAATAGCATGGTGCATACTGACCCTGTGGTTGGCTTTTAGCAGCTGTGATCAGAGAATTCCAAGCTCCACTTTTGACAGGTGCACTGAATAAATATTTTTTTAATCATTTACATTTGTCGTCGTTCTCAAGTTTAGCTGAACTGAATTTTACTTACTTGGTTAGAACCTAGTCAGGAATATTATTTAAATTTGGCCTCCCAAAACTTTACAGTGCTTGATAAGCATTCTGTAAATGTCTTTTTAAAAAAAATGAGCAAAAGTGAAATAGAAGTATGCCCTTGAAAAATGTGTGCCTTTTATTGACATAGTGCTTTCAAATATGCTATCCTGCCATCCAGCTGTCTCTGCTTTCCTATTGCTCTCATTCTGCCACTAGTATCATCATTTTATAGTCACCCAGGATTAAAATTTTGAGTTTTTCCTCTTCCCCGTATTTATCAGATCACCAAATCCTCTCTATTGTTTCATAATTTCTCTTGAATCTGTCCCTTCCTTTACATTCCATGGTTACTCCCCTCCACCTCCCCCAATCTAGGTCCTTCTTATCTCATGCTTAGATCTTTGCAAGGATCCTAAATGCTATACTTGCTTCCAGTATCCCCCCACCTTACACCGAGAACATTTCAGCACATCCTCCACAGTGCTGGCATAGCAATCTTTGTAAAGTAGCACCTTCATCATATTACTCCTTTGCTTGAAATCGTGACTCTCCACCACTGGGGTTGAAATCCAGCTTCGTTAGCCTGACATTTGAGGCTATCCATAATTGGGTTCCAAGTTACTTTTCCAGAGTTATCTTTAATCTTCTTCCACATTGGCCCCAACACACAGATATTCTTTTCTAACTAGACTGAGCCTCTCAGTATCTCCAGAACATGACCAAGATTTCCCACATCATGGTTGACAATATTCTCTAATACTTTCTCCCATCCCTCTAGCCTTTCTGCCTATTTGAAGCCCACCCATCCTTCAAGGCTTTGCTCAGGTCTAGCCCATAGTGATCATTCCTCTTGCACTCAATTAGCATTTAATCACAAAATGCCTTTTGTTATTATTTAACTTTTCATGTGGTCTGTCTGTGTCTTATCTGCCCAACTAGATTGTAGGAGAGGGCAGAAATAATATTTTTTCCTGCTTCTTTTAGTCCTCCATAACATCTGGCACAGTGCTAAGCACATAATAGATTCTCACAAAAATTGTTGTGATGAATGGATGAAAGAGTGAATGCTCACATCCGGAATTATACATTGACGGAAATGATAAAGAAGAATAAAGTACTTGGATGTTTCGATATTTTGCAAATGGCAGAACACTAAGTCCTGTTTCTTTGATATTCCACAGAATTGCTTCCATAAAGAAAAAACCTATAGTCCTTAATTACACATATCATTAAACATGCAATTAAAAATTTTCCCTTCTAGCAGAAGCTTTTAGGTTTCTCAAGCTAATCCCCTTAGGGTAGATTTTGATTTTCTGAACCTCCATGGGCACAGTGCATGGAGTAGAGAATCAAACCCATTGTGATTAGTGTCAGTCTGGGAATCCAGACAGATTCATCTTATACTTTAAACTGTTTACTGCAGAACATCTCTCTCCTAATGATATATGTAATTAGGGGGTAAAGGGGTAAGTTTCTGAGCCGAGTCATAAAGTCTTGGAGGCCCTAGGTCACAAATTGTCATCTTTTAGTCACTTTCCTATAACGTCTACAAGAGCAAAAAAGTCTCACCCCAGAGGTATCCAGAAAAGGGGTAAAATGAACATATTTCAGAAACTGTGTAGACTCCTGGCCACCTCAGGGTGGATAATGGCTGTAGGTCTGTTTATATGGCTCTTTGCATTTTCTGAGACATTCTCCTCACAAAGTCACAGTGAGGCAGATAGTGCAGCTGAGATGCATCATACAATTTGTGAGCGCTGCAGCCAGAACTCATACCCCAGGTGTTCTGATCTCAAACCTAGTGTTCTTTCTACTTCTATGCAGTGCTAGTTTTCAGGGGCTCTTAACAAGGGGGAGGTAGATTGATTCCCAGTTGGATAGGGGGATCAGAAAGTGATGCTCAGACCTGGAGGGAATGTCTGTTACCCCCATGCCAAGACGGGGACAAAGCCACTCTTTTATGGCCAGGTCCTTGATAGAAAAAACTATAGATGTTCCTTGTGTTGTGCTTGTCCACTTCTGTGTGTGTGTGTGTGTGTGTGTGTGTGTGTGTGTGTTTAAATGTTTGTACATCTTATGATATGGAGACTTTTGTTTGAAGTGCCTTGAAAGGAATTATGGATGTGGGGTCAGAAGACATGGTTTCAATTCCTGTCTCTGCCACTTTCTATTTGTGTCACCTTGGTCAAACCTCTTAACTTCTTTGGGCCTCAGTTTCCTCACTTGTAAGAAGGGATGACCTCTAAGCTCCAATCCTGTGATCCTATAAGTCATGTTGTTCAAATGGCCTCTAGTTGTGGGTGACTCATAATGGCAAGTAAAGAGAAAGTAAAATAATTTTTTCCTAGCATTTTCATCTTCAAGTGGGAAAAATGAGCTGAATTTTTTCAATAGTGTAGTGTTAAAAGCACTGAATCTGGAATCAACCAATCAGTAAACATTTATTAAGGGCCTACAATTTACCAGGCCCTGTGCTAAGCATTGAGGATACCAAAAGAAGAAAAAGACAGTTCCTGCCCTCAAGGAGCTTCCAATCTAATTGGGGAGATAGCATGCCAATACATACATACAAACAAGTTATATATGGGATAAATAGAAAATAATTAACAGAAGGAATGCACTAGAATTCAGAGGAGTTTGAGAAGGCTTGCAGTAAGAGATGAGATGGAGGCCAGGGAAGCAGGTAGGCAGATAAGAAGGGGAACATTCCGGGCATGGAGAACAGCCGGAGAAGATGCCTGGAGCTGAGAGATGGAGCGTCTTGTTTGAGAGGTAGCCAGGAGGTCAGTGGACTGGATTGAAGTGTACGTGTTGGAGAGTAAGGTATGAGAAGACTGGAAAAGCAGGAAGGGACCAGGCTATGAAGGGCTCCGAATGTCAAACAGAATATTTTCTATTTGCTGCTGGAGGCCACAGGAAGCCATTGAACTTTATTCAGTAGAAGAGTAAGAGTGGTTGAGGGGGGCATAGAGTAGCTCGTGGGGACTTAGCAGGCTGTCTGAAGGAGAGTCAGATAAAATCCCTGCTCTTCCTCACTAGTTGCAGAACTTTGGGCATGCCGCTTGACGATAATATTTAGCTTCTTGAGTTGCTTTACTTAATTTATCACACACAGTTTATCACACTTGGTCCTCACCATAGTCCTGTGAGGGCAGTGTTCTGATTATTCCCGTTTTACAGAGGTGGAAGCTGAGGTTTGAAGAAATCCGTGATCACACAGATTTTAAATGTCAGAAGCAGGATTTGGGGGGGGGGGGCGGGCAGAAGGCAATTGGGGTTAAATGACTTGCCCAAGGTCATACAGCTAGTAAGTGTCTGAGGCCAGATTTCAACTCAGGTCCTCCAGAATCCAGGGCCAGGGCCACCTAGCTGCCTCCAGAAGCAGGATTTTTAACCAGGTTTCCTGACTTGCCTGCACTCTATGATTTTATCTCTCACCCAGTCCAAGTCCAAGCCTCAGGTTCCTCAAAGGATTAGACTAAATAACCCCTAAGATCCCTATGAGGCATAAGTAGAATGATCCTAATTATGTTTTAAAACTTTAAAAATTTTTTATTATGGTTGAAAAAAGTTACAGCATTAATGTTTTGGAGTATGGTCTCTTGTTTTTTAAAAAAATGAAAGGTGGCCAGCTGGGCAATTAAATGACAGGGTGGGCCAGTGTGTTATGAGCTGGCCAGGGTGTCCTGCAGCCTTGGTTAGAAATGGACCATGAACCACAGGACCTCTGGAGGAAGGTAGAGTAAGCAACGTAAATCCATAGCAACTGTGTGATGGGGATTGTGACCTTAAAGTTTTATCTTGGACTTCTAACTGGTTCCATTAATCATATGTGATTTTTTTCTACAGTGAATTCATGGCTGAAGACACCTCTCCCTATCTGATGCTAATTAGACTACGGAAATAAACCTTCAACATGTATTGGATTATGGGAGCTCCAGACCCTGAAAGACTCCTTACTGTCACGGCCTCTGTTTCTGAACAAGTTCTACTGTTTAATATATTCAAAAAAACATAGTCTAAATGAGAATGTTAATTTCCTGCTGTCTCTGATCTTCCAAAGGTTACCCATGGGTGGCTTCTGTAAAGAAGTTTTCCCTGCTTGGTGGGAAGAGAACGTTCGGAGCAGTCAGAGAAGCATTTGGGGAAGAGCTCTCCTTCCCCAGTGCTGGGATTTTGCCATCCTGAACTAATGGGGAAATTTGCTTCTTCCCCATGGAAAACACTTGATTCTCTTTTCAAACTTGTTTGGTGTACTGGATGTAAAATAGAACCTCGCATATTATAATTGCAAATTCCTGCAGTGCTTTTTCATTTGATATGGAAGACGATCCCCTTTGGATGGGAAAAGAAATTTGGTTGGCCAGATGCCACCAAGAAGTGACACCCTGGGGATGGGTTACTTTAGATTAGGAACGGAAAGAGTTAGAGGCCGCTAAAGGACCATTTAATAAATTTCTGTGCTACCGCACTCTGCTGCATTACTTAGAATCGGGATTACAACTTAAATGCCTGACTGTGATCTAAGACTGTCAGCTTCCATTTGTAAAGAAGCGTTCTTGTTAAGGATGACATCAAGTGAAAAAAGAGATAACACATATTTGACTCTCAAATTTTAAAAAATTCTTTAAGAATTTGAGTGTGTTTAATAAGAAATGTTTTTGCATTGCAAAGGTCCTTATTAAAGGAGGTAGTGTGAGACAGTTAGGAGCCAGCAAATCTGGATTCAGACCCCAGCTCAGTCACTTACTCTGTTGGCTCTTGAGCCAGTCACATAAATCCAGGCCTCAGTTTCTTTACCTGTAGGGCAAAAGCTAATCTCTAAGAGTCTTCCAGGTACAGTTCCAGTGTGTTTATGAATAGAGCCACCTGAGGTATTACCTCATTTTTTTGATATGTTAAATGAAGGTGGGCTGGGTGGATTGAGTCATCTCTGAAGGCCCTTCCAAGGACATATCTCAACATACCATAAAATGCAAAATAATCTAAAGAATGGAGCAATTGTGTTAAAATTAATTTTTAAACCAGCTCTTTCACATACTGTTAGCCCATCAGAATTTGCTATGATTTTTAACCCAAATTGACCCCCCTTGCCCCTAAGAGTTATTATTGCACACCCATGGTTTGGTGTCACTTCCCAGAAGAACATTGATCTTTGTCCCATCAGTGCCACAGTGCTTTGGCATATGCTCCAAGGCCTCTTATGACTATGGAAAGCACCCGTTTCTTTGCTTTTTCTTTAACAAGATGATGACATAACCGAGGTTATCATGTGAATTACAAAATAGTAGACCTGCAGAAAACTTGGCAGGTCTCTGAAGCCAGAGATATTCCATCTTAGGATACAGAAGACCCTATTCTTCAACTGGTGTTCCACAGGACTTTTGCAAGGATTCAAAGCTTTTAGAATTGTTTTTAGGCACATTTGGATGGAAACTAAGATATTTCATATTCATTCAAGCTATTGCCTTATAGATAGGAAAGCTTACTTGTCCACAAGTAGAATACCTATTGCCTTTAATTATTGGTTCTCTTGTCAAACATAATTTTAGTTTTCAGATATATTCACTTAAGAAACCTGTTTGAATTAACCAGTGGCTTCCAGTTGGACGCTGTCATCCAAGGTTTTGTATAAGAAGATACGTACAGATTTAACTTGTTGGAATCTTGGTTTCCCTTACTGCATTCATTTTATTTTAATATGTAAGAGTGCTGGGCCTAGCTTGGTGATTTAGAATTGATAGATAGTCTAACACAACCCATGAACTTGGAAAGGCAATCTATTAGGTGGTACTTCCATGCTCCTGAGAAAATGAACAGTAATTTATTTTTTCAGGATTAGGCTAATATAAACAGGACTCATCCAAAATTCATTTTAAATTTTATAGTAGCAAAAGAAGGGCTTTAAATTGGACACATGCTGCTGCTTCATCATATTTTTTGAAGTTGACTTTTTTAAAAAAGGAAATTATTTAAAATATTTAAAAAATTGTAATGTCTACAGAAAACAGTTTCATTTATCTGAAAGATGTAATGCCACATTTTGACAGGTCTTACAGAAGCTGTTTTATGCCCTGAGAGTAGCATATAGAATATTTTATTGGCATGGATGAATATGCCCTTTCTGCTCCCCTCTTCCCCCCAAGTAAGGTAAAGAATTAACAATCAGTCTTTTGCAAAATCAGGTTTGAGTTGGGACTAAGAAGGTTTAGACAGTTTTTATTGCATTGATGACATTTTAGTATAGGGAAAGGTCATTCTACTGACTGACATCCTATATTATAAATTGAAAAAAAAAAAAGAAATTGTTTTGGTCTGGACCTGTGCTTTCATTGGTATAATGCATTTCCAGTAAGGCAATTGCCTTTTCCAATGCAGCCTCTTCTCTGCAAATTAAAGTCTTGGAGAGGTTGCTGAGGGCACTGAGAAAGTGAATGACTTAGCTAAGATCACTCAGCCAACAGGATTCAGAGGTAGCACTTAACTTCTGTCTTCCTGACTGAAGCAATGCTTAAAGCATGAGAATTTAAGAAATGTCCAAACTTAAAAACTGGCATAATGTTATTCTAATTTATAGATTTTTTTTGTTCAGTAATTTCCACCTCTTTGTGACCCCATTTGGGGTTTTCTTGGCATATATACTGGAGTAGTTTTCCATTTCCTTATCCAGCTCATTTTACAGATGAGGAAACTGACACAAACAGGTCCCACAGCTAGTAAGTGTCTAAGGCTAGATTTGAACTCAGAAAAATGAGTCTTCCTGACTCTAGGACTGGCACTCTGTGCATTATGGTGCCACAGTTTATAGTTATTTATTATAGGCAATGTGATATTCTAGAAAACAAAATATGTGTGTATGTGTTTATGCATTGTGTGTTCATGTGTGCACACACTGTTGTTTGTCCTTGAAGAGGACCAAGGATGTCAAGAGCATGATGTCTTGACTGGCACAGTACATGATGACAACATGCATACTTGCACTCTGATGTGCCTTCTTTACTTTGTCTCTGACATAATTTTTCTCCTGCATTTTACGTTGCAGTGAGGTTTTTATTCATGAGAATAATGCAGAGTTTTTTTTAATTTAAAAGTTGATTACAGAATTAAGGAATGACATGCACTGAGCAAAACTCTTCACATTCCTCTAAATAGTTTCTCCTTAGCGGTCCTCTGGATCAAATAAATATATATTCTATATCTTTTCAGTTTAGAATTTGAGTGCGAATGCCAGTGCTTCTCCAGTCCATTATATTCCTTCACTTTGAAATTCATCTCTCACCATCCTCGGCTTCCAAATTCAGAATTAGGCAGCCATGTGGAAGCATGAGGAGTTATTGGGAATTTGCTCAGGATTAGAAAAAGCCCCAGCTGGCTCTGTGTGCTAAGGGCCACTTAGCATCTCTCATTTTCTAAATATGGACAAGAAAAAGATACCATGTCTCCATCCAAATCTAAAATGGCTTTTTCCTTTTTTTAAAAATCATTGTATAAAATGTAGGACAAAGATGTTTGAAGTGACAATAAGTCATGAGGAAGTACTAAATAAAGGAAATAGTGGAACAGAGCCTGAATTTGCTAGGGTGGGACAGAAATCATATACATTCCTCCTTCCTTCCCAAATACTAACAAAGAAAAGAAAAGCTGCTTTACTTAGTTGTTTAGTAGATAGAGCATTGGCCTTAGACTAAGGAAGACCTGAGTTTGAATCCTGTCTAAGGCACTTTGTTAGCTATGCATCCTAGATAAGGAATTTAACCTTACTCCACCTCATTTTCAACTTTTGAAGATGGTGATAGTTAAGAGAAAGAAAAGAGGAGAGAGGGAGAGGTCAAGAGAGAGACAGACAGACAGAGAGAACCTATTTCCCTGTGATATTTTGGAGTTCAAATGAGATGATATGTACAAGGGTTTTCAAAAACTTTATTAGTGGTATAATTTCTGAAAACAAAACTTCATTGGCTTCTTATGTGTTCATTATATTACTTTCTCTCTAGAAAAGGAGTTTCTCCATCTCTTCCCCCAGTTTGGTTCCAGATATAAAATGTTGGCCGAAGAAAAATCTTAAAAGTCAAAGTTAGGATTAACATCAACCTTTAGGGTTGACCCTTTTCTTAGTCCAAAGATAGCATTTGCTAGAGAAGTAGGATAAGAATTCAGCATGCAAATAAAAAGGGGGAGCTAACAAGTAAATGGCTTTTAAGCTCTGTTATTTTAATTAGGGGAGTGAAGAGGCCCCTATATATTTAATCTTAGGCAATTTAAATTATTTCCTGATATGCCTTGAATTAAAATAGTGTGGCTTTTTTTTTACCCCACCTTAGTTGCCTTCTTTGAAGAATTCGATTTCTACTGACTTGAAAGGTTTAAGAGATGAGCTTTCAAAACCAGTATTTGGGTGGGTTTTATTTGTTTGTTTCTTTGTTTTGTCATTCAGATCCTGAGCTTTGAGAGTTTTTCTGAGTCATATCCTTTTTGCTTCCCTCATTGGCTTTTTTGTAATTGGGCAGAACTTGCCTCTGGGTATATTTTAGGAAGTGGAGATAACACAAAATGACTTTCCGGAAATTTACCTGAATTCTAGCCTTCCAAGTGAAAGGAGAGTTGAGCCCCAGTTGATTTGGTTTGACTTTTGTGCACAAACTGTGAGCCAGGTGCCTGTCTTTCACACACCCCAAGAAGATGAGATGACCTTAAAGTTTAGAGACCTAGTTTTGTCATCCTTCCCTAACCTTATGGATGAGGTGGTTGTGGAAGGTTTGAGGGAGATGGGGTAAGGGAGGCAAATGAATCAGTTCCTATGTATCCCCTTTCTCACGCTCATCTTGAAGTTAGTCATTGCTCTTTGAAAAAAGAAGCAGTATAAAATAGTGGGCAAGGAGTAGATCCCACCCCTGACTCATAGCCTGTATGACCCTGGACAAGTCATCTAACCTCTAAATGTTCCAGGATAAGACTATAAATGTCTAAATAGTTGTAGATTCAGCGATACAGTGATCCAAGACAATCCCAAATGATGAATCCCATGATGAAAGATGCTATCCGCCTCCAGAGAAAGAATTGATGTTGTCTGAACACAGACTGAAGCATAGTACTTTTCCCTTCCTTCCTTCTTTCCTTGCACAGAATGATTAATGAAAATGTTTTACACAATTGCACACATACAACCTATATCAGATTGCTGTTTCTACAATCTGGCTAGCAGCTTCTGTGGGGGGTCCAGATCCACCCACAGCCAGCACCCAGAAAGCTGCCGGACAGCCAGAAAGCCCAGGTTCTTTTAATCTGCCTTAATAAGGAGAGCAAGGTTAAGGGGTTGGCAAGCTTA
>CM053622.1:315861527-315879802 GCA_028646595.1 Phalanger gymnotis | reverse complement strand
CATTAAAGGCACTTAAGAGAAGAAAAGCAAAATGTCCCACCTTAATTACTATTACATAATAATGTTAAGGTTACACCTAATAGGGGTTTGGGCCTGGGGCTTAGCACTTAGCAAGATTCAATGAAATAGCTGAATTAGTCAAACCAAACAAAAGCCAAACTCTTCAAGGACACTTGTTGAACTAAGTACTAAGGGGGGGGGGGGAATAGAGTTTGGAACTGAAAAGTTAAAACCCCAAAAGTTTAAAACTTTTTTCATGTAATGGGGGAAAATATTACTTAAAAATAAAGAGCTGGAGATCTTCATTGGCAGAGGCAGTTTCCACAACGACAGTTTCTATGCAAATAAAAGAATAGATCTGCAACTATTGACTGCTGCGCGCCCCGCCCCAATAGCTAGCATTTATATAAAATATTCACAAATGTTACTCACACTTTACAAATGCTGTTTCAATTAATCCTCATGATAACTCAGAGATCAGTGCTATTATTCTCCCCATTTTGCAGATAAGCAAACAAGCTAAATGACTTGCCCAGGGTCACTTAGCTACCAAGTGTCAGGTGGGATTTGAACCCAGGTCTTCCTGGCTCCAAATCAGGCATTCTGTTTACTGCCCCCCCCCCCTTAACTGCCTCCGTTGGGGGAGAGGACCTGGGTTTGTCATTATACCGAGGAGGGAGAAGGGCACCAGGGTTATGTACACAGAGAGCATGCAACTGTCAGTAATACCAGTCTACTTAATAGTTCTGTTTCACTTCACCTAAATCTATAGATTAAAAGGTAAAATTCTCTACAGATATACTGAAAAATGGTTACAATTCTGGTTTGCTCCATGCACCCTCTGTTTCTGGACCTGTGGAGGCATCCAAAGATGTGGCACATCTGAGAGGGTTAAGTCCATCTTTACCAAGATCTGTACCACAAAGTGTTCCTAACTACAGCCAGACCAACTTTCAGGCATGTTACAGTCCCTTCTTTTTGTTTCTTGGATTGTATATAACTAAGCTATCATCCAAAGCCACCAGAAACCAGATTTAGCCACAGGCAACTTTATATAGAGTATGTATATCTCTCTATGAACTCTACCATTTTCCTTCTTTATTTATTGAAGAATATATTCAATAATTTTTTTAACTTTTTGACATCTCTCCTCACACTTTCAATTTACAGGATCATAGATTTAGAAGCAAAGGATTTTAGAGATCATTTAACTCAACCCTCACATTTATAGCTGAGGAAATTTTCTCCATGAGAATGCCAGAAGTCACAATACCCTCAGTCAAAGGACCTGTGAATTTAATAACCCATGCATACAGTAGTGAACTATAGAATGCCTGTTGTTTATGGGCAGAGTTTTAATGTCAGGATGCCCTATTTCCTTTCTCAACATGGGGCACATTTGTGACTATTTCAGGCAGCCAGCACTGCAGTGACTTATCTTGCATTATTTAAGATGGAACCAGGGGAGAAAATACATGTCTCTGGCAATGAGGAACCACCTGATTGCTGCTGGTGTGTGTGTGTGTGTGTGTGTGTGTGTATGCATATATAGGCATATACACACATATAAACACCAAGATATACCATGTCATATTTGTTGTTGTTCACTTGTTTGAATCCTGTCTGACTCTTTATGACTCCATTTGGAGTTTTCTTAGGTAGGATACTGGAGTAGTTTGCCATTTCCTGCTCTGGCTCATTTTACAGATGAGGAAACTGAGGCAAACAGGGTTAAGTGACTTGCCCAGGGTCACACAGCTAGGAAGGATCTGAGGCCAAATTTGAACTAAGGTCTTCCTGACTCCAGGCCTGGCAATCTATCCACTGTGCCACCCAATTATATGCAGACTTCTACATTAGACATACACCAACATATTCCAATTATACCATATATGTTGGTATGTCTATATATACACATACATATATATATGTGTATGTGTATATAATACCTATATATGTATATACACATCATGTGTATATATATATGCATATATGTATATATGCATGGGTGTATAAGTACATTTTTTATGAATGTGCGTATGTGTGTATATCTATATCTACCTATCCATCTATATCAAACCAACCATACCGCTGCCCTCACTCTTACCCACTTTGGATAATAGTAGTTTTTGAAAATGAAAATTCATTATTCTTTTGGCTAATTGTACCTTATTAATTTCTGGGACACTGAAGCACTTACAAGTGAGCACTATAATCATAAGCAATTTTTAAAATGTGGAACAAAGTTTCTAGCAAAGTCCATACTTTATCCCCTCACCTAGACTACTCCCTTTAACTTCTTCATTGTTCTCCCTGCCAAGTCTTTAGTCTAGCTCATCTTTCATACAGTTGCTAAAGTGATTTCCATAAAGTGCAAGTCAGGACGATGTCATGAATCCCTCCCCAACTCAATAAGCTCCAGAGGTTCCTAACAAATAACAAACTCCTCCATTTGGCTTTTAAAGCTGTTTGTACTCGGGTCCCTTTCTTATTTTTCAAGTCTTCTTAAACATTACTCCTTTACACTCTACAATCCAATCATGTCACTCCAGTCAGTTTTCTGTTTCTCAATCCTTATACTGCATTCCCATCTCCATGCTTTTGCATGGCTATTCCTCATGCCTAGAATTCTCTCCCACCTCACTGAATCCCAGGCCTCTTTCAAGATTCAGGTCAATGGCTACCTTATGCAAGAGGTTTTTCCTTCCCTCTAAATTTACTTTGTACCTGTTCTGTATATAGCAGGTGGGTGGGTGTGTGGGTGTGGGTGTGGGTGTGTGAATGTTGTCTAATTAGAATGTAAACACCTCAAAGGGACTTGTTTTCTTTTTATGTTCGCTTTGGGGTTTTTTTGGGGGGGAGGGGACGGATTACTGGTGCTTAACACAGTACCTTGCACATAGTGTTTAATATATGCTTGTTGATTGATTTTTTCCTTGAATAATAAGATCATACGGATGACCCAGTGGATGAGAACCCAAGAGTTTGGCAGGTCCCAAGAAGGTCCCATAACTATTGGGATAAAGTTGCATTTTTATCTTTTCTCGTTAACCCCCCATCCCTCTCATCTATTCCAAACTTAAATGCCAGGATACATTTTTCAAGGGACCCAACACAACTGGTAAAAATGCATTTTTATTTGAAAAGTGCAGAAACAATCACAGGATTACATTCCTTGACCATATTATTCAGACCCAGACACCAGTGATTCATTGGACATTTTTTTTAAGCCATAGGAACTTTGGTACAACAAAATGATAACATAACAGTGTCAGGCACCACAGTCTACTGAGGGGCATATAGAGAGAAAATACCATGTTAAAAGGTTTCAATTACATTCATAGTACTAATACAAGACATCTATGGACTTGTGAAGACTTGATGTAAAACAAGAAAACTGCACAAGATAACATTAGGGAAAACATTATCTAAGGGTAAATTTGGGAAACAGCAAAACACTTGACTGTTACATGTCAAAACAATGGTTATCTTGAAAACATGACTAGAGCAGGACAAATTAGTTTCCACAAATAATTTCAGATGTAGTCAGCATCTCTTACACAGATATGTTCACAAAAAAGCCCTATTATACAATGAGGAATTTCACCACATTGGCATACACTTTTAATAGTGAAATTGGCAGCCTCAAAGGAAGTACATGAGGAAATAAAAGACAAAGGAGAACTCATCTTTTATTTTGCTGTATTTGAAAAGAAGTATACACAGATCGAATGAAGAGGCCCAAGGTTGGTAGCCTCTTTACAAGTACTAAGGTTTCTATTCAAGTGATTTTATTTTCCTTATCTGGTCACTTCTCACACATTTATGGTTGAACTCATGGCTATTGTCCTTTGCCACCTCAGAGTCTGGAAGACTTGGGTCCAAGTCCCACTTCTGACACACACTGGCTGTGTGACCCAGTTAACGCTGGTTATCTTAAAAGTCCAAATGCCCTGGGCAACTCTAAAACAATTGATCTACATTGGTGGAGGGAATTTTCACCCTGGGAGTTCCCTATAACTCTGAAGTCAGGTACATGTCCATGATAGCAGAGATGGCCTGGATTGTCCTTAGCATGCAAAAGAGGCTTTTAAAAAAAAGCCTATAGTATAACTGAAGAGGAAGCTTAAACACATTGTTTGGCCACCCAGATAACATCAATTAATAAGGACAACAGCAGCTCAGCAGCAATGTTCAATCTATTCCTGGGACATTAGAATACATGGGTGTGGTGGGCCATTGCCAATATCCCTTAGCTGAGAAAAGGAAAGCGGAGACAGCTAGTGCCAGACTAGCCCTTAGAGGTCATCTAAACATTTTGTAATTAAAGAAACAGGCCTACAGAGATGGGACTTGCCAAATGACCAGCAAATTAGGTCTCGGACTTGTCCAATCCCCTCTCTACTGAACTATTCTGCCTGAGAAGCAAAATTTAAGAGAGTCTACCAAAATGTAGCTTCTTTGGAAATTTCTTCTAAAAATGTCATTGTTAGATTCATCCTATTGTTCAGTCTCACAGATACAAAATTGAGTTTTATGACCTTTTCTTCAAATGGGAAAGTGGAAAAATATCCCCAGCTTTGAACATAAACTTCATTGAAAAAGGTCTTTGGGATGTTATTCCTCAAGTCCTTCAAGAACGTTATTGAAAAGAAAAACCTCATTCACATAGAATAAAGGAAATATTCTCCAAATATGGCAAATTGTAAAGCCAGTACTGAAATACCTCTTTTGTTTGTACATCTGCCCTTCCCCAGCCCACCCCCTGCATAATTATCTAGGAGAGAAAAGTAATTGATAAATATTTTCCATATATCTGTTATAAAATAGCTCCCTGCTTTTATTCTACATAAAATCAATTCTTTAAACGTAGCTCTTTTCACTCCCTAAACACATGTACTTAAATAAAATGTTTCTTTACTCATCTCTAGCCACACAAATATAATCCCAAGTTTTGTTGCTTTTGGTATCCAAAAAAAGAAAAAAGAATCCTAAGGCAGTGAGATTAATAAAAAGCTGCTCAGCTAACATCTCTCTTCAGGCTCATTGTTTTCATGGCTTCATCAAATATCTGGGCACCTTTCAGCTCAGCAAACAATGCCTTCCATCTAGTGCATCCTATTCAGATCATACCTCAGCATTCTCCCCTTCTCCCTGCTTCAAATATGCTCAAATCATCTTTTAAAAAATCCAAGAAGGAAATAAAATTCTTAATGTATTCCTAAACTATCTCTTTAGTTATTATAGATTTCCTTGGAAATGGAAAAGTTTTGCTAAAAGATATAATCTAGATTTTTAAAAATATTTGACTCCATTAATAGTGTAAAGGGTACTGGTAGTTAGAAATGAAAAATCGTTTTCTTGATGGATAAATTCAACAATCAGATCTTCCTGGATCAAGTGAACAAAATTTCTCCCTAGACTAGGAATATGAAATGCTTACTACATTTCTATCTTGAGTTTTATACCACATCTCTCTCTCCAAAACTCTTTATGGATATGATATGTCTTAGATCTCATAGTTCTACGTGAGATACCATAGGAACAAGAGGGAGTCCTGACTACTTACCTGAGACCAAGAGAAGTTAACTGTCTTTCATGATCACACAGCATGCTGGGGAGTAGAACCCATGCCTCTTGACCATGGTTAAATGAAGCACTCATTACACAATTTTGTCTCAATTTCTTGGGGTTTCTTTGTGGAACTTTTTTTTTAACGACCACATATTTCAGGTCTTACCAGGTAAATTGGGTCCTTTCTAATTCAAGGAAATTTCAAGTGCAGAGAGACTTTTGACTAAGTTTTCAAATCAACTTTATTCCGAATTTAAAAATACTCTTGATTCACAGAAAAATATCAATTGTTTTTCCACAACTGGCTTTTCTTCCCCCTTGCAAAGACAAAAAATTTGAATTCCCCCTATGGAGTGGTTATACCAAACCTCACCCAAAAGCATTCCAAATGGATACTCTGGCAATACAAGACAATGTACTTAATTGGATGACAAAAGCATAGTGAGTAAAACACAGAATTTCAACTAATAGGGCCCTTCTGGTCAGGTTGTGATGAATTTATTCAGTTAACATCCTTGCCCAAACATTTTTGAAAACACTGATCTTTATTTTTATTTGTTTGTTTAGTTATTTATTTTGGCAGTAGGATAGTCAACACCCTAGCATGGCATGAAAGCAAGGTAATATAATTTAGGTTGCTGACTGTCTGCAAAGTCCTCTGAATAGCTTTGTTTGGAGGCTGACTACCCAGTGCCCTGCATGGTAAGGAAAGCATTCTGGAGTTCTGACTGGTAATCCACAACAGTTTACAATTCTGATGAGAATTTGTAAAAAGAGAATTTGTAATCTAACTCTGCTCAACCCACTTTTACAATAGGGCTTGCCATTTGAAGGGTAATCCTGAACTTTAAATTATAGTAAACACATTTGACTGATGGGGACTCTATTAGCAAAGAAATAAAGATAGGCAGTTTCAGCGACCTGGATTTGTGATGGGTGGACTTCAGTTGGAGTTATTATCAAGAGTTCTGTAGCCCTGTAAGAAACTCCAAGAGAGGCTGCCAAGTAATACAATATTACCACAAATATGCCATGTGGCTGAAGCCGATTTTGGTCACAGAGGTATCTGAGGCACCGGGTAAGAGCAATGTAAACATCGAACCAGTGCAGATTCCCCACCAAGATGATTTCTACACTGGAAAAAGAGTTTCACATACATTTTGGACAATTCCAACAGTACAGTATAATCTACTCAGAGGCATTGAGGGGGGAAATAAAAACCAAACAGACAAAAAAAACCATTGCCTTGGTGACTAAGAACCACTGGCTGGCTAGGATTTTAAAGGGGGAGGAATTCCATGTTGGTTTATTTTTTTCCCCCAAACACAGGGTTTATGTTCCCTTAAAGTAGAGCCATCTAAATTCTTCAAAATAGTGTCTCTATAGGAAAAAAAAAGTCTCATTTACTAGTGCCAAAAATAATGTGAAGAAGGAGCTCTGGACTTTATCTTGGAGGGACAGAATTGGCAAATGGAAGAGCACCCAGAGGGAGGGGGGGGGAGAGAGGGGAGAGGGGGAGAGAGAGGGAGAGAGAGGGAGAGAGAGGGAGAGAGAGAGAGAGAGAGAGAGAGAGAGAGAGAGAGAGAGCGAGCACACGCGCCAAAGAGGATGTTACAAACAGAAGGTGAGACTAGGGTTTAAATTATTCATTATAGTTTGGCCCTTCCCAAAGACTGCCCACACCACAGCCATCTGCCCATGTCCCTTCTTCCCTCCTCCAACATCCCACCTCAATTTTGGGTCCAATAGCTTTGTTGGTATGTTTCCTTTACTTTATTCCCCAATTATCAGAGAATAGTTCTTTGGCACAAAGACCCCCAAAACTTAAGTGGCCATATGGGAACGATGAATAAAAATAGATATAAAATCAAGTCTAATTGCATGCACAGCCTTTTTGGACCTTATAAAAGCTGACAATTCTCCATCAGAATAATGCATGGGCAAAAAGTATAAAAACTGGAGATTTCAGGCATAAAAGATAGAAAGAAATGGGAACAGCCAGAGAAGACACTGTTAGTGGGATAGGGAAGACTATGTTTTTGTCTGAGCAAACGAAGAAGACAATCATTAACTTTCCCATCTCTATGGTCTTAGATATCAGCTAATAGTTTTTTTCCATCTTGGCATGGTCTTCCGAAGAATACAAAATGTTATGGGGAAGGCTCACCCAAAGAAGGAACATGACAATGAGTTTGAAAAGTTAGGTGATGCCGTGAAAGACTGGCAAGGAGTGGGAGAAACTGGTAGAAGGTGAGAGTGGAAGGCAGAATTTTGCCAACAAATCAATCCTTAAATGTTTCCCAGCAGATATCATTGGCTTTCTCCTGATCTTGTTCCACCCTAGGGACAAGAAGACAAATGTTCTCAGGAATAGCAGTGATAGAGGTGGTAGTGGACTGAGGTTAGAGTGGGCTCAAGTGAAATCCTGGAGGAAATGAGTGAAGGCCTTAGGAAAGATAGGGTAAGGTGGCAAGATTACATAGATAGCTCTTAAGGAGTCTTCATTTGCTCGGGTGTCATATGAACAGCAGGAATGAGAAATGTTTTTCAAAAAGTATCTACTCTGAAGGAGAGAGGAAAAAAAAAGTTAAGGATCTTTATCTCTATTAAATAAAGGGATATATTCATGAGGCACCTAATCATAGTTAAGAGTAACTAGAATGTTGTATAAAGAATGAGGTTCCATGGGAAAATTTTTATGTTTATTTATCAAGACCTTATAATATCATTACTGTGGAATAAATCTGATAATAGCTTAGCCATAAGGATAAACCAGTCCCTGTGAAACACACTGTTGGGATGAACTTACTTAAATAAGTTTCATTCTCCCTTCTCCAAATGTGTCTCCATACTTTGCATTTTCCTTGAAATAGGTGAAAATAAAAGCATGTGTTAAAAATACGTATTGAACCATATCATATGATCTTCATATCGTCCCTGAAGATCTGCAGATTCAGAGGGAACCCAAGCAAAGACCATTTATTTTTCAGTAGTTCTGGATCAACTGAGTTGGAATGGCATTTTTGACAAAAAGAACCAAGTGGGAGAAAAGTGTGGTTCAGGATGTCTGAGACTTTCCTAATTCTCTGCAATTAGTGATCACTTTTTACTTTGGAAGAAAACAAAATATTTCACTGAGGTTCATTCTGCAAAGAAGACATGGAAACCCCTTATGGATGGTCTTACAGATGGCTTCTTTGAAAATGAGATTTAATTATATTATTTAATTATAACATTCCAAGAAGGAAAAACTCCACGTGTCCGGGTGACATTTGGTAGAAAAAGTAAAACGTGTTGCTGAGTGAACACCACGCTACCTCATGATCTTTCGCTGGAAATGGAAGCCCCTGAAATTCTCGTCGTCACCCCCAATGGCAACATCAACTTGAACTTGGATATGCATGAAGCCTAGCTAAATTGCTCTCTCAGAAAGCTGCACCTTATACATCTTCTTTCAGTACTTGCTAATGTCAAACTTCCATGCCCTTTTTCGGGTTACTTGTTTTGCCTATGTGCCATCCTATCTAGTCCAGATATTGTCTACCCTGCTATTCACTAGGAACACAGAAATGACATTATCACACAATTCGCTGCATTTAATCACTCAGATATTCATCCTCCCAGGCACCTTATCGGTAATTTAGTAGGGTGAGCTACACACTGTGTGCCTACAATAAGGTCATTTTTAATGAACCCCAGAGAATTCTTGCAGATTTTCTTCAGCTAATACATTACCAATGCAAAAACAAAAAGCATGAATCATTAGTCTCCACATAAGTGAAAACAATCTAAGAAATACCCTTTTTTATGTTCTTCCTCAGTAATCAATTTATTATTCCCCTCTCCCCTCACCCATATACAACAAGTGATCTCCTTTCTTTCTGATTTTAGGCTCCCTAACACTTTTGATTTACTTACTGGAGGATTTCAATGCTTCTGTAAAATTTAAAAAAAAAAAACACAACAAAACGACAACCAAAAAATCGACTGAATGTCCCTGATGGAGAGAATGTGTCAGGAAAGCTCAGACTCAGAATGGTCAGGCCTTACAGCTCATAGTTCAGACCCACTGAATACTGATGATCATGGTGGTGTTTAAAAATTCATTCTCTGGAAGAAAAGAAAAGAAAATGTATCTGTGCAAGGCTCACGCATCATTTATGTGTGTGGCTTGACAAACATTTTCTGATCAACTAATTGGGTGAGGTTCTTGATTCTCAGTTTAAAAAGGTGAAGTCTAGCAAGCACATTTTTTCTCAGCTGGTTTCTCTCCATCAAGCTTCCCTGAATTTCCTCCATTGGCTGCATCGGAGACTTGTGACTTCTCCACGCACTGCTCCATACGCTTCATTATTAAGTCCAGAAGCGTGTCCACAGGTTTCTCGACGTTCTGTCCTGTTGCTGCACTTGTTTCAAAATAGGGTATGCTGGCAGCGACAATAACAGATAACAAATACTCATGAGACGGGAAAAAGTCATCGTAAGCTGCCAACAGGTTCTACAAAGCCATATAATTTTTAAAAGACTCAGAAAAAGTTAAAGAATGGTTGATAGATCTCCTTGCCTGGTGGGTTGGGAAATACCACCTTGGTTTCCCACAAGAAGAGAAAAGGACCACAACAATTGTACAGTTGCTACAACCTTTCTTTCTTTTTTTTTTTTTTTTAAACAAGCTAAATGATGTTAGAACTGTAGGCAAGAGAAGCAGCTGGATGGTGCAGTAAGTAGAGCACTGGCCCTGGAGTCAGGAAGAGCTGGGTTCAAATTCGGCCTCAGACACTTGACACACTTACTAGCTGTGTGACCTTGGGCAAGTCATTTAACTCCAATTGCCCTACCTTCCTCCCTCCAAAAAAATGTAGGCAAGAGCTAATAACTAACTTCATGTGAAAGTTTGCAAAGTACTTTTACATATTTTATCTCATTTGGTCCTCGGAATTAGCCCTATGAGGTAGTGCTGTTATTACCCCCATTTTATAATTGAGGGAACTGAGGCAAATATGTTAAGTGGCTTGCCATAGGCCATATTGCTACTGTTGGTGGCAAGATTTGAACTTGAGTCTTCCCGACTCCAAGTCCAGCACTCTATCCTAGGTCACTTGGTCCAGCCCTTTCATTTTACAGATAAGGAAACAGAGCAGGAAGGGCATTAACTTGTCCAAGCGGTAGAGACAAGATTCAAACTGAAGTCTAACGATCCCTAATGCGGAGCTCATTGAGTCTTGTCTGTTCTAAGAAGCTTTCGGACCAGGTGGGCATGAGGCTACCCATATTCCTCGAGTTTTCCTCCTACAGTCTTTGTCAACCACGCCAAATCCATCCATCAAACAAAACCCCAACGCCACAAAAGGTATCTTTGATATTGGAGAATAAGCTGAGTCAGGGCAGGGCTGGGCCTCACCCTTGTGTCTGTTCCCTGGAGCTCCTACAATCTTACAATCATGCATGGTCCCTCTTCGTACTGACTGCTGAGTATTGATTCATGTGTCAGGGATCCCATGGAAGAGCCCTAGTCTAGATTCTTATGCCGTAGCCAGTAAAGTGGGATAAATTTTTGCAATAACTCTAACTTACCCATATTTGTCTGCAAGATCTCGGGCTTGCCGTTCATTGACCTCCCTCTGGTCTGAAAGATCTGCCTTGTTGCCAATTAATACTATATCTGGATTTTCACAATATGCATTAGCTTGCAGTTGGCCTTGAAAAAAAAGCAGAGCAAATCAACATCAGTCTCATATGACTGCTCATTCTCCAGATGCTTAATCAAAATAACCTCCAACACATGTAAGTGCATGAGGAAGCACACACGTACACATGCGAACATGTACACGAACATAGACCCACAATCTGATCTCTATGTTTATGGGACGTGTGAAAACAGTACTATGCCCAGCTCCAAACAGAAACAGAATGGACTCTGTGTGTGCGTGCGTGTGTGTGTGTGTGTGTGTGTGTGTGTGTACATGAGCAGGTTGGACCTCTGAGGTTACTTCCAGCTCCAAAACTATGATTTTATTCTAAAGCCAGGGGAAAAATGAGTAGGTAAGTTACAATACATTAACCTTAACTTTAGAATAGTTTTGCTTGGCCCAAAGGCACAAAACTGAAAGCAATGGCTAAAAGTTTCAGTGGTATATTACATCTCAATATTAGAATATTAGGAAATTTATTAGGAATTTCTAAATTTTTATTAGGAATTTGGAAAACTGTCCTAACAATTTGAGCTTTTCAAAGGTGGAATGAGTTGCTTTTTAAAGGTATTAAGTTGCCCACCACTAGAAGTCTTCAGGAGGAAGCTGGGTGACCACTTGACAAAAATGATGTTAAACAGGACATTCCTGTTCAGATGCAATTTGAACTAGATGGCCTTTAGATTAAAAGTTCATAGATTTAGAGCTAAGAAGGACCTTGAAGGTCATCATATCTAACCTCATCATTTTGCAGAGGAAGAACCTGTAAAAAGCTACTAGGTGGCTCAGTGGATAGTGGACTCAGAGGACTCCTGGAGTCAGGAGGACTTGAGTTCAAATACAGACTCAGACAATTACTAGCTGTGTGACTCTGGTCAGGTCACTTAACTTCTATTTGCCTTCATCCACTTTTAAAAGGAAATGGCTGACCATGCCAGTATCTTTGTCAAGAACACCTTATGGATAGTATTCATATGATATGTTCCATGGAGTCACAAAGAGTTGGACACGACTGAACCACAACAACAAATCCGAAGCCCTGAAAATTTAAGTGACTAGCCCAAGGTCACATAATATTAAATGATAAGAATTTGAACTCAGATCTTTTGTCCTCAAATGCCTTTTGTGTCTGTTTTCTTGCTTTTCCGCTGTGTCATGTTGCTACTCAATGTTACTTTCAGTTTAGAGATGGTATAATAGGATTACTAAAACGTTATAGCTAATGATCTTAGAAAAATGCACATTTTCCCCAGAGATCTATGAATAGGGGAGACATTCATCTGTGCTAAAGAAGGATGGACTGAATACCATCTTAACATTTTTTTTTCTAATCCTAGAAGTCAAAACAATTAATTGCCTTCAAATGAGATGAGAAATAGAATAATAAAAGAAAGTTGGTGCAAATCACATATCTGGAAAGGAAAGTCCGACTTTTCTGCTTTTTGCCTTTGGTTGCAATCACATCAATGAGCACATATAGAATATAGAATCCTTAGTAGATTCCAACTCTCTTCTATCATGTAGGAAATCTGCTTTTTTATAGAAAGGCTTACAGAGAGGGATGCAAAATAAAGCGAGCCAAGCCAGGCAAACAATACATACAATAACTGCAATAGTGTAAAGAGAAAGAACAATAATTATAAAACAAAACAATGTTGCAAAATTATAAAAACCAAGGTTGTCCCCAAAATAGAGGTTTGAGAAGACACCTTCTCCACTTCATTTGCAGATGTCAGTATCCATGGATGTAGGAAATTGTATATAATGTCAGATTTTTCTATGTGTGATCAATTTGGATGAATTTTTTTTTCTTCCTCTCTTTTAAAAAAAATCCTTTGTTATAAAGAATGGCTCTCTAGAAGAAGACACAGGGAAATTTAGGTAACGTAAAAACAAAATATATTAATAAAATTTATTTAAAAAGAAAAATGTTTTTATAGGAAAATGGTGAAATGATGACAATAATGTTTAACCCCTGAGGATCACAAGCTTTTTCATGAGGGCTCTGGCCTTGTGGACTAAAAACTTCTCTCGTAATAATCTCAAATGCATTTGAAATAGTATTCTCCCAGTCTTCAGAAAAAAAAATTATCCATGGTACCAGCCAAATGTGGTTCTTGTGAAATATTCTGTGTAACCCATTCCCCAAGTTATTCCTTTGCCATTATCCTTAATTCTTAGTAAGTTCAAGCAATCATGAAGCCTTGGTAGTCATTTTTCACACATAGCTCTTTCACATTTAGTCACCTGTTCAATAGAACAGGCTTAGATCTCCATTTACACACACACACACACACACACACACACACAATGCCCCAGTAAAGACTCTTCTCATAAAGTGGGAGGTATCTCTTGAGCTCTACCCCAAGTCCATCTAACCAAGGAGTACATGTGAATTTCAGGTATAAGTGTTCCCACTCAATATATATCCAGCTTCTTTCTCCCATGCCTTCTCCATACTTCACATTGTAGATGCCAACTCAATTAGTTTAAAGAGGCACTCGAGGGCACACTAAAGAAATGGAATTAATGGCTTTTCAAATGAGATAACTAGTCTCATAAGTACATTTGATGGCCATGCCAGAAATGTTTCTCTCCAAGAGGTCAAAAGGACAAAGACCATCTCACTGCCAGATAATACAGCACCAATACAAAGACAAGCATTCTGCATGACCAGGGATGGTGACATAAAACAGACTAAACTGTTACCTGCCCACATCCGACTTTACTTATCACCATCTGGTTCAATCAAATCAAAACAAGTGTTTACTAAGCACCTACTGTGTGCCTGACACTTTGCTAGGCGCCAGGCATACAAAGACAAAGGTGAAACATTCCCTTGTCCTGCAGTAGCTTACATTCTCTTGGGGAAACAACGTGTACACATATAAATGAATAGGAAATACAAAGTAAATACAAATTAGTAGGGGATGGGGGAAGGACAAGAAGCTGGAGTGATGAGGAAAGGCCTCATGCAGAGAATAAAGGTGGTACTTGAGCTGAATTTTGCAGGAAGCTAATGATTCTAGGAGGCAGAGGTGAGGAGAGAGAACATTCTAAGCGTGAGGATAGGAACAGGCAGAGAAGGTAGAATGTTATATGTGAAGAACAGGAAGAGAAGAGCACATGGGGAGATTTCTTACATAATAAGTCTGGAAAGGAAGGCTAGAACCAGATTGCAAAGAGCTTAAAATAATACAACAGAGTATGAATATGGTTATAGAGGGCACTGGAAATCACTAGAATTTTCTAAGCAGAAGAGTGACATGGTCAGCCTTATTCTTTAGGAGTATCACCCTGGTTACTATCTAGAGGTTGGATTGGGAGAGAGAAGAACCTGGATACAAGAGGCTAAAAAGGAAGCTAATGCAATACCCCAGCTGAGAGGTGATAAGGACCAGAACTGGAGTGGCTGTAGTCTGAGTGGAGAGATGGGTATAGAGATGAGAGAGGTTGTAAAGGTAGAATTAGCAAGACTTGGCAACGGATTGGATATGTGGGGTAAAGAGAGTAAGAAATCAAAGATGAAACCAAAGTGTGGGGAACCTGGAAGGATGGCGAGGACCTTGACATAAAGAGAGATTTTCAGAAGAGGGGTAAATTTTGAGGGAAGGCTAATGAGTTATGTTTTGGATATGTTGACATGAGAAGACTATATCCAGTTGAAAATGTCCAATTTGTGGATCATCTGTATGGAGATAATTATTAAGTCTACTGGAGTTGACAAGAGAGTGTAGAGACAAAAGAACCCAGGGTAAAGCCTCATGGTTATGAGGTAGGCCATAGATAATGACCCAACAAAATGGACAGAGAAGGAATGACCAGGCAGATAGCATTAGCATGAGACAGTGGTGTCAAAAATTCCCAGGGAGGAAGATCCAAGAAGAGAGAATAATAAAAAAAAAAAAAAAGAAAGGATGAGGGCTGAGAAAAGCCACTGGGTTTGGCAACCGAGACTGTATCTTGAAAACGCATCTGCATTCTGGAAGCAATGTAGCAAAATCCAGGCAAACCAGTAAAATATGGAAACATATAAGTTAGGTTCTAGAGCAGTCAAGGTAAGCTACTTGGTCTAACTTACTCATCCAGTTTCTGACATTTAAGAAGCTCTGTTGACTGGTGAGGTCAAACATCAATAAGAAGCCCATAGCATCTCTGAAAAATGCTGTGGTGAGACTTCGAAATCTGCCAAGAAAGCACAGTGAAAGAATGTTAATAACGGTAATTTAGTCAATCAACCAACAATAACAATAGCTCTCACTTAAGTAGTCTTTAACAATTTATATAAAGTACTTTACTGCTCAACAACACTTCAAGAGAGGCCAGGTAGGTGTTCATTTTACCAGTGAGTTCAGATTGGCACGAACTCTTCACTGCTGCTTCTTCTACTATGGCACAAGGTTCCTCCTATGCTTTCTCACACTTTTGAAATCAGAATCCTTTACTTACCATTGCAGAGATTTCCACAGGACTACAGATGGGACATAAGGAAAGACTGCTCAAATGTTTGCAGTTGTTCCAAGTGTAGAGGAAATTGTCACCAAGATGGAAAACCTTGAAGTTCTTTATAAGAAGGAGTTTAAATTTGATTTCGATTACATCCCTTGCTCTGGGTTACCTCCATACTAATTATACCCACCTATTGTGTGCTTGGCCATATGTAGCCCTGAAATCTTACCATTCACTAGGTGTCTCTTGCACCTTTGTCTTGTGAGAGGTGGCAAAGTCCAGTGGGGACAGCTTCAAATCAGGAGACCTGGGTTTGAATTCTAACCTAACACTTGTGGCTGTGCAACTATGAACAAGTAACTAAAACTCTCAGCCTTAATTTCCTCATCTGTAAAATGGGGATAATAACACCTTATATTACTTGGTTGCCTCATAGAGTTGTGAAGAATGCTTGTCATAAATCTTAAAGTGTTATAGAAATGAGAGCAGTTACTAGTTACAATGATTCTTGTTATGTTTTTAACTAGATTGTAAAGAACAAGAAGGTAGAAATATTTTACATATACATATTATGTATATATATATGTATGTAAATTCACATGTATATAGATACATACACACATGTGTGTGTATTTATATATTCCACAGTGGTAGCAGAGTAATACAAAGGAGGCATATGATAAAAGTCTTTGTTGAATGATTAATGGAATGAAAGAATAAATGAATGATAATTTGGCCATGAGCTCTGAGTGAGGCAAAACTATTGGAACAAGGAAGGGCCATTACTTGTCAAAACAGAAAAAAGAGAAGCAAAGGGCATAAAGACAAAGGTGGAGGATACAGTCTTAAATAACGAATTATTACAGCAAGTTAAAAATTACATTTTTAACATGAGGGCATGAAAATAGAGAAATATTTGAATGATTTTTATTCGCAAATGAAGATTTCCATTGTCCTAGATTAAAAAAGAAAAACCCTCTGGCAGAGATAACAGAGGGAATGGTTTTATTCTGCTGCCAATCTGGTGTAAAATCATCTAAATTTGACTTAAAGAGTAGAACATCTTGAATCTCGGAACTGTCCAGCAAATTTATACTAAGTGTTTTTCACTGACCACTGCTTTGGTAGTTAAGGCACAGTACCTGGCATATAGTAGGTAATTAAATGTTTATTGACTGGCCAAATAACTGATTTAATTACCTTGGTGGCTTGGATTGGTTGGAAGGCTGGGGGGTGGGGATAGTGAATCTGGGTTGATTACCCTCCATGAGCATAAAAAGAAAGCATATCCCAGAGATTTACTATCATTCTACTTACATCACCAAGTAAGATTATGCCTTGTTTTTCCTTAGATTTACTTGAAGGGTATGACTTTTCCTTTCAGGGCAACATGTTTTTCAGTGATATAACCACAAAGAAATTATGGTGGTACACACCATAGGCATAGCAGTTGGATTATGTGATACTATAGGCCTTCCTTACCTATTCTATGAATATACCACATAGAAAATGAGCAAAAGAATTGTCAACAGAAGAATGGTTTATGGTAACAAAGATTGCCCCTGTTTTCATCCTTCCTTGCCTCCTAAAGCAGCAGTTATGAGGATACAAGATGAAACATCTCTTCCACTTGTCCAGACCAAAGTAGAAAACACCATTATGTGTGGGGGCAGCATTTTTCTATTTTCATAATATCCAAAAAAAAATGTGGTCTATGATAACAAAACTGATTGATTCTCTGAGTAATGATTTCAGAGGGAACATAACTATGATGAAAGCTGTAAAGAATTCACAGTTTAAGAAAAAAGCAGATAGAAAAAAAATCCCGGCACCTTTCCTGACATTTACAGACCTACATTTGAGTATTTTGGATCCATTTAAAAAAATGAATCATTTATAACCTCAAAAATCTGAGAAGGAGGTAGATGCATGTATATAAGATCGAGAAACTAAGGAACATTAAAAAAATAAAAAGAATCAATCTTCATCCTTATGCTTTACTGAATGGTTTTATGGCAATATCTAAGAATATGCTGCTACCTTGCTGACTAAGTTTTTACATCATATTAGAATATAGATTCAGAACTGAAATAGGCCTCAGAGTTGGTCTAGTCCAATTCCTTTATTTTTACAGATGAGGAAAATAAGGCCCAAGAGAGGTCTATGTGATTTGCCCAAGGCTGAAAATTGAGCGAGCCAGCACTAGAATCTTTACTTTTTAAAACTCAGACTGGCCATATTCCACACTAGTATTAGCAATGCAAGACATACATTTATATAGTGTACTGGATAACAGCCAACCTCCCCTCCCCCCAATCAAAATCTATGAATAAACAAGTATCTGAGTGCCTGTTTTGCTCAGGGCAGTTTATGATGGGGGATATAAAGATGGACGGATTCAAATGAACATGTCCAAGGAGGCACGTAGGGGTCTCACTTACCCCATACTCCCAGGCCTTTGTCCAGCAAAGGCCTGATCTCGCGGGCAATGAAGAGGTGGGAAGCAAAGAGATGGTGAACGGCTCCGTTTAATAAAGTCAGTGACCAGATTTTTATAGCCTT
>CM053622.1:315819693-315861027 GCA_028646595.1 Phalanger gymnotis | reverse complement strand
ACCCAACAGGGCTCTGGGTCTGGGGCTTAACACTTAGCAAGGCTCAACAAAATACATTGAGTTACTCAAAGAAAACAAAGACCATTTTGCTTATCAACACAGAGCTTCACTGGGACATCATCCTATGTGTTTCATCCAATCCTATCCAATAAAAATTTATTAATATGCTAAGCCCTGAGCATGAAATTAATAAAAATAAAGACAGTCTCTGCCCTCAAAGGGTTTATAATTTAAGGGAAAGACAATATACAAAAGGAAGCTGGAAAGCACTGAATGGGGTTGGGGACAGCAGGAGGTACTTGATGCTGGGTCATCTTGTTCCATGGAATTGAAACCAGGCAGGGAAGCAGATACAAAGTGTGGTGAGACAAGAGTTCAGTTTCTACCCTCTATAAATGAAGGCTTTGGGAGGAGTTTGGAACTCCTCCCTCCGACCCCTCAATTAGAGGGGAGAGGAGGCTGAGGGAGGTGATATCAATCAAGGCTTGAGTTAGCAGCTTGGGGATGAAATTAAAAGTGATGATTTATCCTAGGAGGAGCATCTTGTTAAAACCTGGCAGAGGAGCAGATGCCAAGTGCCTTCAAAAGGAATGAGTTGTGGCTCTTGCTCCACTCAGGCAGTTGTAGGTGAAGAAAGCAATTAACTTAGAGAAATAATGTGAATTGCATGATACACTGCATCGATATTTGGAAAGCAGTTGTAGTTTTGGGTTCTTCCCCAGGTACCTCCCACATGTTTGAGCTTAATTGTCAGTGGTTTACATGCAAACACACACACACACACAAACACACACACACACACAATTTGTATGAGTAGTGGATATACCTGGGAGTCTGGTATCTCTCAAGGTCCTGCCATGACAGAGTCAAGGGTGGCCAGGGCACTCATCTCACTAAGTGTAGAGAAGCTCTCCTCTCTCAGAGTCCCCAACAGAAGGAAGGAAGGAAAAAGAAGGGAAGGAGAAAAGAGAGAAAGCAACCACAACACACAAAGTTCTACATTCCTTTTGTCTAATCATGTAGGCTGTGGCCCTATTCTTTGGAGCACAATTGCTCCTGGACACCTCGGTGCCTTTGGGCTTTTAGGTTGCTGATATGTCTGGTGTTGGGGCATCAGGCATGTACAGCATTACAAATGTGACAAGTTTATATTTTGATTCATGCAACCAAATAATTTATTACTGGATAATTTAATGTGAAATGAATAACAATCATGTAAGTTGGGTGGTCTTTCCAAAGTGAATCCTATAACACCATAAACAAGTGATTGGGAGGCCCAAACCTCAGTGGGATGATCAAATAGGTTACATTTATTTAGTGCACTATGTTTTTAAAAAGCACTTTTAAATACAAATTATCCTATTTGATTCTCACAACTGCCTTGTGAAGTAGGTAATACAACTATCATCTCCATTTTAAATATTTTTATTTTTATTACTGTTATAAATATTCCTGATATTGCATTGATATTAGACACAACTAGGTTTTTTTTTTAAAAAAGAAATAAAGAATAATAATCTTCTGTTATTCTGTAGATGAGAACGGTGACTTAAGATATAAAATGACTTGACCAAAGGTCACACAGCTAGTAAGTGACAAAATGTGAGACCCAGATCCAAACCTTGGGTCTCCAACTGCAGGGTTCTTTTCCCTGCAACAGGCTGCTTGCCATGTGGCTCCTCATAAAGAAACTGAAAATGTAAATACAAGAGTGTTCCTTTGATGTTCCAGGAAACTGTGTTGTCACCTAATTGAGAATGAATGAATGACTAGAAATTTACTAGCTACATAAGCATTGTAGACAGAAACAACAAGCATTTGTCAAGTTCCTACTATGTGGCCTGCACTAAGCTATAAAGATGAAAACAAAATATTCCTTGTCCTCAAGGATCTCTACTGGTGCAAACATGTATAAAAATAAGTAAACACAAAATATATGCAAACTAAATACAAAGTAATATTGGAGAGGCCAGGAGAGCACTAAAACCTGGGGTGGGGAAAGAAAAGGGAAAAGCCCCTTATAGGAGGTAATATTTGAGTTCAGCCCATTACCTGGCTATGTCTGGAAGCGTTGGTGTGTAAGGCAGGGTTTCTGAGTGAAAGTCAGGACTAGAAATGGCAAGGGAACACAAAGAGAGATGAGGAAAAGGAAAAAACGGGTGAATATGAATGGTTCCATAACAGTTTCACTTCTACCTATTCTGATACTAGTGTCAGTGGGCACTAAACATGAATGAGATTGTTCAGGTGTTCAATAGCTGTGTTAACTTTAAACATTATACTCAACCCCTCTGGACCTCAGTTCTATCTAGAAAGTGAAATAATAATCTGTAACATCTTTTCCAGCCTTAAATCCTATGTTATTATAAAGCTGAACATATTATACATGGGCCTTGCGAAGTGTTCTAGCATTCCACTGGCTGCTTTATGAACCAGTGGTCCCTATTCTTTCTGAATGCCTGACACTGTAATCATTTTTTTATTTCACACACCTGTACCTGCCTCAAGGAATTTGTTGTTCAGCTGTTTCTGCCTCTTTGTGACCCCATTTGGGGTTTTCTTGGCAAAGACTGAAGTGATTTGCCATTTCCTTCTCTAGCTCATTTTATAGATGAGGAAAGGGCAAACAGGGTTAAATGACTTGCCCAGGGTTGCACAGCTAATACGTGTCTAAGGCCAAATTTGAACTCAGGAAGAGGAGTCTTTCTGACTCCGGGCTTGATACTCTACCCCCTGAATGACATAAGGTAAATAAGTAATTCAGTCTTCTAAAAGGGAAAAAGGAAAAGGAAAGGGAAGAAAAGAAAAGAAAAATAAAAGAATAAATTGAGTGCTAAGATTTTTTTTTGTTGAGACTAGCTAATGGCCACACTGATGTCAGAAAGAAAAACGAATCTTGATAGCGTACCACAGGCAGTTTTCAGACAAAGAAATCAAAGTTATCTATAGTCATATGAAAAAGTTCTCTAAATCAGTATTAATTAGAGAAATGCAAATTAAAACAACTCTGAGGTACCACCTCACACCTATCAGATTGGGTGATATGGCAAAACAGGAAAATAATGGATTTTGGAGGGTATGTGGGAAAACTGAGACACCAATGTACTGTTGGTGGAGTTGTGAACTGATCCAACCAGTCTGGAGAGCAATTTGGAATTATGCCCAAAGGACTAGAAAAATGTGCATACCCTTTGATCCAGCAATACTACTACTAGGTCTATATCCCAAAGACTTCCAAATATGAAAAAGGGAAAAGGACCTATTTGTACTAAAATAAAGTCAAAGGGATGCCTGTCAATTGGGGAATGGCTAAACAAGCTGTGGTGTATAGTTGTGATGGAATATTATCATGCTAAGAAATGACAAGCAGGATGATTTCAGAAAAACCTGGAAAGACTTTACATGAACTGATGCAAAGTGAAGTGAACCACTGTACATAATAACAGCAATATTGTTTGATAAAGAACTGTGAATGACTTAGCTATTCTCAGCAATGCAATGATCCAAGACAATCCCAAAGGACTAATACTAAAGGGCATACTATCTGCTTCCCAAGAAATAACTGATATTGTTTGATTACAGACTTAAGCAAGCTATTTTTCACTTTCATTTTTTAATATGAGTCTTCTTGTACGAAATGATTAATATGGAAATGTCTTCCATGATTTCATATGTATACCCTATATCTGATTTCTTACTGACTCGGGGAGGGGTGGAAAGGGAAAGGAGGGCAAGATAGAATTTGGAACTCAAAACTTAAAAAAACCCAAATGTTAAAAAAAATTGTTTTAACATGTAATTGGGGGAAATTAGATAGATAGGTAGGTAGATAGATAGATAGATAGATAGATAGATAGATAGATAGATAGATAGACAGACTATCTCAGAACAAAGTTTCTTTCTAATTAATCAATTACCCTTCAGTCCTGCAACTTTCAGAATGACAGATCATAGAGTAGTTGCTGAGATCCAACCGCAGTGAGTGGCTGTTCTAAATGACAGATGTTGGTGGGTGGTAATGATTCAGATGCTACTTATTTTCACAAAGAGCTCAATGTGAAGGATTGCAATGTCTCGGGTGCCATTTTTCCACATTTGAAATGAACACTAAGGTATAGTGGGCTATATTACCAACCAAGAATGTTTTGAGACATGACAGCAGATGTGGAATATGTAATCAGTCTCCCAAAGGGATTGATTTTAAAAAGACAGCACTCATTTATATGCATAATTTCTGATCTATGCCTCATCTATCTCTCATTTCTAAATGCAGTCAGCCTCCAAAGATTATTTCCTGACTTATAGGAAGTTACAACATAGAAATGCAACTAAAGCACAATTAGAATGTGGTAGTTAACAAAAGATTAATCTGTCAATCAAAACCCAGAATTGGCAGTATTTCATTCTCACGAAAGAAGAGCATGAGGATATTTTTAATTAATCTGAAGCTTTTAAAGAAATGCTTTATTATTGGCTTGGTTTTTTTTTTTAATGTTACTGTCACTTCCCCAAGGCCTCCCTAAGAATCTTGGCTGGCATATAACAAATTAACAAGTTGCAGCCGAGCAAAGTAAATTAACCTCTTGGTCATGTCTGATAGAATAGATCTCATTTTTCACCAAATGATCTAAAACCTCTTTGGCCCTCTTTGGAGGGAGGCATACCCCACCATTATTCCTCTGAAATCATAACTGGTTACTAAGTTGATCAGAATTCCTGTGCCTCTCATTATTGTTTTCCTTTACATTATTGTGATCATTCTGTAAATTGTTCTCCTGGTTCTGTTTATTTCACTCTGAATAAATTTCTACAAGTCTTTCCACGTTTCCTTGAATTCTTTATATTTGTTATTTCTTATGGCATAATATTTTATAATATCCATATGCCACTATTTGTTCAAACATTTCTTAGCCAGTAGATATCCACCTAGGTTTTTGCTACCATTAATATTTTAGTATATATGGGATCTTTCCTTCTGTCTTTAAGCTCTTTTATGTATTTGCCAAATACAGTAGTGGTATTGCTAAGCCAGAGAAGGTATACAGTTTACCATGGCTCAAACAATAGCACATTAGTGTATTTATCTTTCTATAGTCCCTCCAACATTTGCCATTTGCCAACTCACATTATCTTTGAAGAGTGTAAGGTAGTGCATCAGAGTTGTTTGAATTAGTATATTTGTGTCTAACAGTAGCCATCTTTTAGGCGGTGGGGAAGAGAAAAAAAAGAAAATTACATGATAACTTTGCTATATATTTAAAAGGAATAGCAATTTGCACTTTAAAAATAGAATCTGAGATTTTCTCATACTGTAAGTAGTTATTTGGAGCATTCTTTCATAAGGTCGTTGATCATTTTATTGATTCTTTTGAAAACTGTTTATTCAAAGCTTTTGACCATTTAATTATTAGGAGATCACTTTTATTCTTATATATCTATATTATTTCCCTATATGTCTTAGATATCAGATTTTTACTAGACATATTTACTGCAAAGATTTCTCTCAATTAATAATTTCCATTTTTATCCTGGATACATTGATTTTGACTATGCAAAACCTTTGTAATTTTATGCAATGTAAATTGCTTCTTTTACTTCTTATATCACCTGTATTTCTTGTTAAGTTAAGGAGTCTCCCCCTAATCATGGTTGTACAAGGTACCTTCTTCCATTCCTATCTAATTTTTTAGTGATGTGGTCTTTTACGTTTAGATCACACGTCAGTTTGGAGATTATTGTGATGTATGTTATAAAATGAAGTCTGAAATTTAATCCTGCCATACTGTTATCCATTTTCCTCAACAGTCCAAGGCTATTTACTTCAGAGGATATGTTCTTGGACTTACTTATAGAACATTCTTCTAACCATATATTTAATTGAATATCTTTTTATTTTTAAAATTAGTATCAACTAATGTTGATAATTATTCATATATTCAAATACTTGAATCAACCCAATTGATATGGATCCCTGCAATTTCCAGTTCTTTGCTGCTACAAAGAGAGCTTCTTTAAACAGCCCATTCATATTCAAAGTTATAATTACTATTTATGAACTTCCTTCCATCTTATTTTTACTCACTATTTTTTCTCAGCCTCTCTTTTTACCCTATCCCTCTTACCTTATCTTGTCTTCCCACTCTTCCACTCCATTCGTTTTTCTTGTTTGCCAATCTGATAGATATGTGGTAGAACCTTATAGTTGCTTTAATTTATATTTCTCTCAATATTAGTGAATTGGAACATTTTTCATGTTTGTTGATAGCATACAATTCTTCTTTTGGGAACTGCTTGTTTATATCACTTGACTCTCAGTTGAACTGTCTCTTATTCTTATGCATTTTAATCAGTTCCTTATGAAGATTAGAAATGATACCAAATTTGCTACAGAGATCCTTCCCTCCCCCTCCCCATTTATTTTAGCAGCATTGGTTTTGTTTGTGCAAAAACTATATATATTTCTCTTTTTTTTCAGTTCACTTGCAACACTTTTATTTTTCCTTACACAATAACATATTGGGCATTATAATTCTTTACTCTTAGGATGACTTACAAATATTTGGTATTCTATTACATAAAAACTGGAATTCTATTATCATGTGAGAATATTAAGGTAATGTATAAAAATCTTACATAAACTAGATGTACAAGTTTATAGATTGTAAACACAACTACAATTATAGTTCATAAGTTTATACATTTATAGCTATCCACTACAGTTTATAGTTTCAGATAATCCTAAGTATTCATTTTATCTTCTTTGAACCTCTTTGTCTTTTGTCTGGTCATAAACTCTTCTATCTATAGTTGGGAAAAAATATTTTCTTCCTTGCTCCTCTAATTATTTTTTTAGGTTGTGACATTTTATATCCAGGTCAAGTATCCATTTAGAATTTGTTATACTGTGCCGTGTAAAGTGTTCATCTAAACAAATTTATACCAGATTGCTGTCCAGTTTTCCTCATTGGTTTTTGTCAAATTCTGAGACTTTATCCCAATACTTGGGGTCTTTGGTTTATCAGACAGAGCTATTTGACTCATGTACCTCTGGGTATTTTGTAATTAATCAGTTCTACTGATCAGCTTTTTTTAAAAGCAGTACCAGGTAGTTTGATGATTATTGCTTTAAATTGTGGTTTGAAATCCAGTACTGGTAGGCTTTCTTCCTTTTCACTTTTTTTCATTATTTCCCTTGAGATTCTTGGCCTTTCATTCCTCTATATTAATTTCATTACATATTTGTTCTAGTTCTTTAAAGTAATATTTTAGTATGAGGCCTAAGGTTCTTGTTGAATCCCATTCTTTATGGCAGTACTATAATATTCCAGCATTATGGTATAGCAGACTTGAGTGCTAGGTCTGGTGTCAAAGTATCTGGGTTTGAATCCTATTTCTGTCGCTTTGTGACAGACTGTGTGTGACCTTGGGCAAGTCATATAACTTCTCTATACTTTAGTTTCCTCATCTTTTAAATGAGGTGGCCAGACTAAGTGGCCTGAAAAGACTCTTCCATTATTCTAAATCTATATCCCTATGATCCTATTATTATTATCTCCATAGCTCAACATACATAGTTGTAACTTTACCTAGGGCAAATGAACCGCCTTCTTTCTGTGTCCTAACTAAACATTATACAATGGAAAACATGTCCTCCTCCTCAAAATTATTTAGGTGTTTCTGACAAAAACATGTATTGGACCTCAATTATCTGAATTCTTGCTTCAGTACTTAATGTCCCTATCCAGAGTGTAATCCTGACTTTCCAGAAGTAATCACTGTAGATACAGGATCAGCAGAATAGGAATGAATCAAATGCTTGTGCCAGCAATGTGAATTCCAAGTGTTTTAATTTGTCATCACGATTGAATGACTCAGTTTTCGTATTGTGTAGACTATAGAACTTATAGGCGTCAGCTAGGTGGTGCAGTGGATAGAGCACTGGGCCTGGAGTCAAGAAGACTCATCTTCCTGAGTTCAAATCTAGCCTCAGACACTTACTAGATGTGTGACCCTGGGTAAGTCACTTAACCTTGCTTGCCTCAGTTTTCTCATCTGTAAAATGAGCTGGAGAAGGAAATGGCAAACCACTTCAGTATCTTTGCCCAGGCAACCCCAAATGGGGTCACAAAGAGTCAGACATGACTAAAACAACTTTACAACAATAGAACTTGTAACAGTAGAATCATAGATTTAAACTGGGAGAAACCTAGATATCATCTAATCTAACCCCCCTCAGATTGTTTGTTTCTTTAACAGATCTGTGATGTCGTTGATGCATATGCCCTCTAACAGTGCAGACTGCAACCCAACCATCCAATAATTCTTGTCCATGGTCTCCCAAAGATTCCCCAGAGGATATGCTCAATGTGTTGGAGGACCTGTTCTCAGTCTTTTTTTTTTTAATAGTGTGGGTACCAGTGCAACAGTTGGGAGGCAGTAGTGAATAGAGCATGAGACTTGCTTGGAACCAGGAAACCTGGATTCATGGACAAATCATTTAATTTTTCTGATAGTCAATTCTTCATCTGTAGAATGGGGACAAAGTAATGCCTATAGTCCATAACTAACAGGGGTTTTTTGTGAAATTACTGTAGGATACTGTAGGATAGTGTATACAAAATGTTCTGCAAACTTGCAAAAAAGTGTCATATCAATGCCCACTTTTATCCCTCACTCTTGCTACAGGACCAGGTCAGCTTCTTTTCATTGATATAAGTCCTCCCCTCTATGGTCACAGATCACGGCCCTGCTATGACTTAGTAGATGGTCTTAAAGAGTTGCTGTAGCTGATATGATCATCACCCAGTAGCCAAAATGATTATATTCTTTTCCAAACTTATTGAGGCTAATCCTTGTGTGACAAACATGCAGCCCATCCCCAGTCACGTACTTGAAGGAAGCCCTTTGCACTCCCATGGCACAGCCTATGAGAGCTCAAAGATACCTCCACACCACAGTGAGGGCTTGTAAGAGGAACCTAGTTAGAATATGGCCGTATACAAATATAATAAGATATGTTATTTCCAGCTGACCCAAAGTGGGGCATTGGAGTAGAAAAGTCAGTTAAAGTATGAGTTGGCCATATGGCACATTCTGTGGATTTAGACTCCCTAACCACCAACTAATCAACAAGTATTTAAGTGGTAAGTGCTTGTAAAATGCTCTTAGAAATTGTTTTCTTTTTTTAAAGATCATCCCCACACTGACTCCTGAAACCATATGAGTGCTCTGCTTATGGACAGAATCATTACACACCAGCATGGATACCTTTCTCCATCTTGTTGCACTTTACTCCACTTCACGAACTGTTTTTTGCACATGACACTCCTCCTAACTCCATGATTTGCCACTTGCTATCCTCCATGCCTAGAGACCTCTCCCTTCTTCTGCCTCCTGGCTTCCCTAGCTTCCTTCAGGACTCACCTTCTGTGGTAGGTCTTTCCAATTCTCTTTCACTGCTGGTGTGTTCCCTCTGAGATTATTTCCCATTTACCTTAGGTAGATATCTCATATGTGTATCTTAGATGTATTTACATATGTATTTAGATGTATGAAGATTGCCGACATATGAGGCAATATTCTCATGTTGCCTCCATCGTTAGACTTTGAGTTCCCTGAGGGCAAGAATCATGTCTTTTCCTAGGCCTTGTGCAGTACCTGGCACACAGTAAGGACTTAATAAATGCTTGGTGACTGTCTGACCAGGATAATGACTATGTAATCAGAAGGCTTTGCAAACAGAACAAATGCAAAGATCTTTGGGGAAACCTTCATATCTTTACAATAGACATCACCTGGGAGGAAAAGATTAAACATATATGTTCACCCATTTGCACAACCTACATAGGAAACACCCCAAATAAAGTATCTTCACCTTACAGATGAGGATGTTGAGGCTAAAATAATTTTGAGAAAAAGGTTACAATTACCAAAAATCCTGCATACAAATTTCTAGTCACACCCAGCCTTATAGATGGAAATCATGCCGACATGCTCAAAATCATGTGCTTATGAGGAAAGTTACTGAAGCATGAATTCTTATGAAAGCCAATCTCTGAAAGGAGCAAGAGAAATTGGCAGGGATGATTCTAACCCTGGGAACTTGATCTTGTGACATGTTAGTCATGCTGTTCATACTTTGGGGTTTCCTCTAATTGGAGAGGAATTGATAGGTTTTTTTAATGATTAGATAAACTTGATCAAAAATGAGCTAAAACTGGAGGCACACTCAAGAATGGCTACCTAATCTTGATCTGTTGTTGGTTGGTGTTTCCATTAAGATTTTTAGCAACAGTCTTTTCCACATAATCATGTTTTTGTCATAGGACTTTAGTCAATCAACAATCGTATTAAGTATTTATTATATGGCAGCCACTGTCCTGGGTACTGGAGATACAAAGCCAAAAGTGATCCCTTTGAGAAAATGTAGAAACCAAAGTAGATAAAAAGAGCCATCTTTACTTCTCGTTTTCTGGACTCATTGGAATTTTCCATTGATTTCGACCTTCCCTTGCTCCTTGGAAGATCCGTTAGCACCCTTATTATCTGCAGCCTCTAAGTTTCTCACAAGCTTCGCAGAGCCTGTAATGCTCTTCCTTTCCCAGCATCTTTCCCTTTCATAATTCTTAAGCGTCCTTAAATTGTCCTCCTTCAAACTTGCTACCTGAAGTCTTGCCTGGGTAGCTTGCTACCAGTCCCATACTGCCTTCATGGAATGTAACTATTGCAAAGAAACTTAAGATATCTGGCATTCAATGTCTTTAATATGGCTTTCTTCATTCTTCACTTAATCAATCAATTTTTTTATACTATAAAATCTCTATAGTACTTTTCTTATTGAAATAAGTATTTGTGTATGTCAGAGTATCTCCTTGAATAGCTGTCTACATCAATATTGTCTGTTTGGAGTGCAAACTTATTGAAGACAAGGATTGGTTAGAATTATTTTACTTTATGTGAAATCATGTTGAAGGGAGGTTTTTAAGAAGGTGATTAAGTTATGCCACTGCCTTGCTTTCACAGATTTCTCATTTTTTAAAAAAAATAACCAATATTACTGTCATTTCAAAATATTGACTTAATACCCATTGCTCTAAGGGCATCTTTCTTCACAAATGCCACTATTGGTTCTATTTCGCCACCCCTCTGCTAAATAAAAGCAAGATTTTACCAAAACAAAGCAAAATAAAACCTAAGAATTCTCCCATCAGCCTCTCTAGCTCCCTACACTCTCTCTGCCAATAGGAACACACCTGGCTCCTGGTTCAGAATCTAAAGATCAGGAATAGATAGGTAACTCTAAGTCAGTCATTGACCTTATTTTGTCACATTTGGATACTGGCATATTCTGTGATATTGCCTATGTATACGAGAATAAAAATGTGCCATAATCAAAATGGCAGGGAATATTTTTTCTGTTAGCAATAATTGAACTGAAAATCTAAGTAATGAATACAGTCATTATATCATCTTAGGCTAATGCCTTAGCAAAAACAAAATTGCAACTTATTCCAAGAGTACTGTTTCTTCTAACATCTGTTTAGTCCTGCAACAGGAAACACAAACACATGCACACACACTTAGTCACAGGTCCACAGCAGATACATCTATTACTGTACCACCTAAATGTTGATTCTTGAGATAATAAATGAATGAATGAATCAAACACATTATTAATGAGTTATTATATGCCTGACACTGTTCTAAGTGCTAGGGAAGCAAATATGAAAAAACCTTGCCCTCAAAGTGCTTACATATGATCATAGGTTTAGAGGTGGAAGGGACTTTAGAAATCAACTAGTTTACCTCTCCCACTGTTCCTATTATTATTGAGGAAACCAAGACCCTGAGAGAGCAAGTGAAATGGTCCAGGTTATACATACAGGTGACAGAGTTGGAATTTAAACCCAGGTTCTCTGACTCCAAATTGAATGGCCTTTCCACGGCACCATGATGTGAAAAACATGCAAATGTATGCAAGCAGTACTCTTATAGAATCATAAGGTCATAGAATTAGAGCTGGAAGTGACCATAAATGCATTCTAGTTCAACATCCTCATTTCACAGATGAAATTGATGCCCAGTCCATGGACTCCCAGGTGGTAAGTGGCAGAACTGATATTCAAACTCAGGTTGCCTGGCTCCAAACCCTCCTTCTGCTATCTCTGCATTGAGATTTCACTACTACAGGACAACTGGAATGGCTTGAGAATGCATTAGGAGAAATTCTAAAGTCTTCCATTAAACAAAGTACTTTGCTATACCAGTTACTGATAAAGCTACACTCTCTGAAATGACTCATGGCTATTCTTTTTCTTCTTTCTCTACTCCCCTTTTCCAGTTGTGGGCAAATCTGGGGAATGGGATGGGAAGGGAGAGGTAAGAAGAATGACAGAATGTTAAAACTGAAAAGAAACTTAAGAGACATTTCATTGAACACTTTCATTTGACAGATGGGGGAAAAATGAAGTCTAGACATCTCCAAAGAGAGATGTATAGGGTAATCTATAGGGTACATCTTTCTGTACCAACAGTTGGAAAATGGAGATTGGAGAACTCGCTCTCATTAAATAACTAATCACTGGGTGTGTGGTCTCAAACAATGTCACTACCTCCTTAATTAGGGGTGCCCACTGGAGGAGATCTAGAAGGCAGGGTATATGTAAGCTGGAGGTGGGCGAGGGAATTTTCCCAACTGTGCCTGAGCAACTGCTGTGGGCATCTAGGTTATTAGTACTCTGAGCAACCAGCTGATGACTGACACAGGAAGAGAGAATAGCAGCTAATCTAGGGGTATCTTTCTGCTGCTCCTGCTACCAATGCCACTGCCCTGCCTCTTCGTTGCCAGGACCAAGTAGCATTTTAACCTCTGCATTTGCTACCCCCAGGACATTAGAAATTTATTAATTAATTTTTTGGTATGCATGAAGGTATATATTTGTACTCCCTTGCCTGGATAACCTGGTCCCCTGCCCCACTTGACGTACTTCCTATTTAGTTCAAGGTCACAGACCTACTCTTTCTACTTCTTTATCCTCCAATCCCACTTCACTTACTCAGGCAGCCAGATCTCCAGACATTGCCTTACCTTCTAGCATGATCTCAGGCCCAAGTCCTGCTCCCCCTACACAGACAGTTTGGTTCTAAGACCTTACAACCCAGTTCTATACTCTCCTTACCCAGGGACCGTTTAAAATAATATTTACATTTATATTTCTATTTATTTATATAATATTTACATTTATATTTATATTTATTTAAAATAAATTGAGGTATTGTATCTTTGATAAGATTTTTAAGATATCATTCATCTTTTAAAAATATCTCTAATCATTTTATAATATACATAATATGTGGGTATAGTAATATCTGCAAAGCAACTTCATTGTGACTCCATTATTACAGGCTACTTTTTGGTGAAGAAACTCCCTCTACCAAAGCAAGTTGATGCCTTCTCCAAAATTTAGTCTTAGCAAGTTGCTTAGAGCACTTAGAAGTGACTTGATTAGGGTCATACCACCAGTAAGTGGCAACTGAAATCAGATTTTCCTGGATTGGAGCCGGCTGTCCATGCCCTGTGTCACTCTGGCTCTTTTATACATTACTAAACATACATAGGCCATGGATGCAAGGATCAACATTTTTTTTAGACTAACAGGGAGATGTGATTAACAATAAAGGAAGTCTGGACATCATTATCTAGACCAGAAATGGACTGACCTGCTGGGAAGTCCTAAGGTTCAGTCTCATACTCTTTCTACTACTGCCCTAGATACAGTGTTGCTTGACTTACTCATTTGTTGATGCATTTAGGCCTCATACTTAACTCAGCTTCCACTCCTCAAACAGATCATGGGGATAGAGGGTGTAGAAATAACAAGGGAAGCAGGACCTACCACCTCCTAGCTGTGTTCCCCACTCTTCCTCCTCCCCTTCCTCTGGCCCTCCCTGCTCCTGCTCTTCTCTCTCCTCCTCCTCCTCTTCCTTCCCTAACTATAGGTACTACCTGAAGCCTGTGGCAATGGTTCTGGGGTTAAGTCTACTGGATACACCAGAACCAAATGAAAATCAGGGAAACCAATCAGACGGCATTGTCAACATGATGCCAAAGACTTCCTTTGGCCTTTTGTATTTGTATTTTGCTTAGTTGATTCCACTAACTGGCTGTGGGGGCTTCATCTAGACTAAGACACAGCCTTGGCCAGGGAATACTTCGATTACCATCTGCAGAGCAGAGTTTTAGCAAATACAGGCACAAATATTTACTCAAGGTACCAGAAGTCTTGCATTAATTTATTTTTTTAGCTCGCTTTGGCATTAGCCTTTATTTACCAAACTTGTGAGATGTCTACAGGAAGCAGGGCCTGGGCTGTACATAGCTCTAGCCTTAGGACTCTCAACTTTTCCAAAGCTTAATTCCTATCCCTCCTTTTCACCCTGACCCTTCCTCTGTCCTCTACCTCGGGCTCCTTGCCTTTCGATGCCTCCCTCCCTATAGCTAAAGCTCTTTGGGGGAAACCGTGTGTTGGAAGCGTTTCCCTCCAGTGCCCAGGGCTCTATAAAGAAACGGCTGCATAAACGCAGAAGATAAATGAATAGAATCAAGCCCACTGCCAGGCTTTCTGTTGGAGAATTCCGCCAGCAGCCGCCAACCGAGCTGCCTTTCCAGGCAGCTGAGTCACAAACAAGATTTGCCGGAGGTGAGTTCCTCATATCCTTGTTAAGGCTCTAGAGGCACGCCTTCTTTTCATACAAACCTTTCAGATAGAAGCAGCTTCAGCCGACTTCAAGGGGGTGGGTGGTGCCACTGGAGAACTGCAACTGCCAGTCTTGCCGGACAGGGTCTGGGAGAGAAAGCCAGAAGGCACCTCGGGATTCAAAAAGCGGGGAGCCATTCCCCCGACCCCCCCATGACGGTCGCCTGCTAAAAACCCAATTCTGCTTTTACTACTGTGGTCGAACCCCGGGAAGCTGCACAGCTGGGACTCTCCTCGCTGAAGGGAAAAAGGAGCCGGCTGTGAAACCCTACACCCATCCCTCTGCTAGCAAAGGAAACTTCGCACGCTGGTGAGTTGGAGAAGCCGGGCGGCCGCCGAGAGGCAGTGATGGCTGGAATGCGCTTCCCCCTGTTCAGTGTAGACGCGTCAGCCAGCTCTGTAGCCGGGTAGGGAGGAAGTGAGACGTGGAGACTGAGGTGCTGTGGGCCTGTAAAGAAGCAGACAGCTGCGGGGTTTTCTGCAATTTTCAGGCTTGGCGTGGCAGCCTGGAGACGCGCGGTTTCCAGCCTAGTTGGACAGGGAGAAGGCGTTGGCATGCAGGGCACGCAGCAGCTGGAAACTTACTTGGAGGCTTTTGTGGGATATTTGCATTTCAAACAGCTAGGTTTGTTTAATTTCTTTCACTCTCTTTTTTAAAAGTAGTGTAATGCCAACTTCTTTCAATTTGGTGGGATGTCAGTTAGAAATAACATGTTTCTCATCTGATCTTCAGTGACAAAATGGATTAACTAAGGCAAAAGAGTCTAGTTGCACATTTCACTAGGTGAAACAGAAAACTAAGGAGTAATATTTATTTCCCACTTAAAAAACTCATTTGCTCCTGTTTTGAACTAAATTCGGCATTTTTTATTTTGTTTCGAGGGGGCAGCATGTATTAAGCTTCATTCAAAGGATTTCTCTATCACAATATCAATGAGGATCTGAAACCTAAGGGTGCCCATGCTGAGGAAATGCTCATTTTAAAAGGCAGGGAATGTCTCAATGAAAGGAACTTATGATAAATGCTTGCTACCTGAGAGATCAGTGCCAGCTGTTTCTGTCCAGAGCTAAAATTAGTTGCATAACCCTGCAGGTGCTCATGTAAGATGTCATCAGGCCAAAAAGGAACGTCTGTGCCTTCAGTGTTAATGGACAAGAGAATGGATATATAGGTCATTCACATTTGAGTAGCAGAGTCCCCTTTCCCTCAGGGTGCAGTTTGTCAGCCTAAAGTTGTGCTCAGTATGAGTCAGATTTTGATGATCTAAACTTTGAAAAGTGATAGATGAAAGCTTTTTAACAAATCAATGCTGGATTTTACAGCTCTATATTTTGGGATATGAGTTTATTGTACTAGCAAGCTGTGACATTGGTAAGCCAGTTACCCCCCCATAAATCACAATAACAAAACTGTTCTAAGTCCAAGTAGAATGGAAATGATAACTAGCTGCATGCCATTTGTGGCATTTGCCCCCAAACAGTTGTTCATATTCCCTAAATGTCTTCTCCTCCTCCCCATGAGATCAGACCTCCTTGTTGCAAAAAAGGAGAATCCTATAGAGCTGAAAACATATTCCATTCATGGCTCAATAATTTAATATTAATAAGCTTTTTTGTTTGCTAAAATATTCTATGCACACTCCACTTGAATTTTTACATCATGGCTTTCAAAAAGAACACAAAGCATTTCAGAAGAACTGGATAAGCCTGTTCTAGTAGTTGCCAAGAAGGGATAAAAGGAAACTGTCAAAAACTTGAGCAAATGACAATTCCTCCTCATCAGTTTTTTTTCCCCACCTTTTGGACACAAACATATTTGACTTGACAGGAAAGGAAGCCTTTTGGAAACTGATATTCCTTCTCTGCAACTTAAGTCATTTGGACAAATGCAAAGTTAATTTGCAGCGTTGTCCTAAGATTTGCTTTTTCTGGTTTAATGAACTGATTGGGAGAAGTGGAGTGACCTGAAAAAAATTAAAATACTGAAAGACAAAATATCTGGTTATTTTTAATGTTCAAACCAGGAGACATCTGCTTAATTTCATTAATCTAAATACTAGTTCACTAGACCCAGACTCTAATAAAAGGTTAAGGGATAGATAGCACAAGTGGGAGGGTTGTGATCTGGATTAATCTAGTTCTTTGAGTTTATTGGCTGAAGATCTAACATTTTAGCAGTAGTACAATTTTTTAGATATTATAGCACTGCCTTAGGGAAATAAAGAGAGGAAAAACAGAGAAAGTCCAAAACCAGCCTTTTCCAGTAGTGATGCTGTATGGTGCAATGGTTAGAACCCTGGACTTGGAGTCAGGAAGAGTAGAATTCAAATATGGCCTCACATACACTAGCCATGTGACTCTGGGCAAGTCATTTACCCTCTGCTTTAGTTTCTTCTACTGTATGATGGGGATAATAATAGCACTTATATCCCAGGGTCGTTGTAAGGATTAAATGAGAAAATATTTGTAAAAAACACTTAGCAGAATAAGTGCTTAGTAAATACTCGTTCCATTCCCCTCCTAAAGGAAAGTGGCCCTGTCCTCACCATTAGCCAAGCTTACAAACCCAGAATGTAGAAACCTAAATGAGTTGATCATAAGATTCTGTCTGTACCATACCAAAAAAGCCGGTATAAGAAGGCGGCAATCCCAAACCCATTAGTTCCATCACCTTAGTCATATAACTGGTCAATTAGTGGGAAGAAAATACATCAAGTTCATTGTTAGTTTTAATATAGGTGTGGCAAGTAAAAGATCAGGTACTGTCAACATGAAATTCTGACTACTAAATCAAGAATAATCCAAATAGGAAAGAAAAAAAAAGGAGTCAGCTAAAGAAACCAACTTGATTTCATGGGGAGTTCTCTGATGAACACAAATTTTAAAAGAACAATGTAGTAAAGTGGGAAGGGGAGGCGTCTGATTAAAGATGAATTCAAAAGAATGGCAATAACCTATGAAGATAATATCAGGCAGTAGAAAGCTAGGAATGACAGGAGATTCAGAAAAATGCTAAAAGCAACAACAAAAAGGGCTCGAGGGAGGGGCATGTTCATAGTGAGAGGATGTATAAGGAAGGTGTCTTGGGTAGTACAGTGGCAAGAATGCTGAATTTGGAATTAAAGGACCTGAGTTAGAAATCCTGGCTTTGTTATTTTACCTATGTGGTGTTAACCAAGTCAATTAATATCTGGGCCTTGGGTTTTTTTTTTCCCCCAGAAGTAGAGCGAAGAGGTTGGGCTAGATGACCAGGCCAGCTCTTAACCTTTGAGTCTAAGCTTATCACTTAAGCCCAGTGACTTAACTCCCATTTTGTTTCAGTCTTTTTCCTGATCGAACAATGATCATGGAACAAGGGGATCATAGATTCAGAGTTGAAAAAAGAACCTCAGAAGCCATCTGGCCCAAACCCATCATTTTACAGGATGAGGAAGTAGTCGCTAAGAGAAGTTAAGTGATTTGCCCAGTCACACATGTAGTAAGTGTAGTAAGTGGGATTTGAACCTCCAATTCTAGACCTAGTGCCCTTTTTGTTCTACCATACTAACTTTCGAGTGGACAGGGAAGAATATTGTTAACAAGGAATTAAAGCTCATAGCAGACAAAAAGGTAATAAGAGAACATGTATTCATCTTAAATAGGTCCCTGTTTCCAGGTCTAATGAAATGACATTAAAGAATTCTGAAAGAATTTTCAGAGGTGATCAAAGAGGCAGCTCTAAATAATCCGTGAGAAATCACGGGGAAAGAGAGAAGTGTCAATTCTGAAGATGGGCAAAGTCCCAATTTTTCATAAAGAACCAAAATAGATTCTTATAACTATGGATTAGTCAGCCTGATGTTGATGTTTAGTAAAATCCTACGTGAGACTATTAAACACAATGTTTGTGAGCCTTTTAGAAAGGTGGCAGTGATCATTAGAAACCAGCATGGCCTCACTAAGAATAAGTTATGCCAAATTAACCCAATATAAAAAGTAAATGAATTTACTGGACTGATAATTCAGGAGAATACCATAGTTTATCTTGATCTCAGTAAGGCATTTATCATAATGGCTCGTGATACCCTCATGCACATGGACTAGATAATTATTCAGTTAGATACATTTCCAAATAGCTGAATAAACACATTCAAAGAATATTAATTAATGGATCCATGAAAATCTGTAGGTAAGATCTTACAGCCATACCTCTGGTACTGTTTTTGGTCCTATACCTTTCAACATTTTTATCAGCGAATTGGCATCAGGAATGGAGATGAAGTGTGCAAGACAATATTGCTGCGAAGGTAGCTCTCCAATCCATCCCCTACTCAGTTTTTGAAAGCATTTTCCTGAGGTGAAGTTCTGCCCCAATAAAGAAGACAAAGGTAATTGTGATAGCATGACTTTTAGAGCCCAGAACAAAAGCTGACCCCGCCAATCTAAGCCAGTAAGGTGAGAAAATAATGGTACCAAGAAGGTGAATGAACATAAGCAAGACCTGAAACTAGGCAGTCAGATAGACTGGTAAAGCCTGACCAACAGGGATTATCAAAAGTAAAATTCAAGGAGAAAGTAAGGAAATATGTGATGGTGATTTCTTCAGGTGATGAAATTAGAGAGCTAGAAAGCAATAGATTTGGAAACAATAACAGCTGTAAGCTGAGCATGGGATCACCTCGAGCATTGTAGGAATTTAATGAAATGATCAGAAGCTATGCACGTTGGATCCGGTGGTACACTGGCGAGCTGTCCTGGTCTGAAAGGTCCTATACTTCTAGTATAACCTCAGGGATTGATAGGATGGCAGTATCAGGCTTCTTCAACTGAAGGATCATCTGGAAGAAGAGGTAGGGGAATGTCTGAGGAGAGAATCCCTAGCCCCCAAGGGATGAACTCCCTTCCCTCTCACTTCTGCATCTTTTGGTCTTCATTGTCTTCTTCCCAATAAGGAATCATGGAGGAGAGTGGGGAGTCTAAGAGCTGACATGAGAATTAAAATATAGAAGGTATGCTTATCAGGTTTGTGCATGATTCATAGCTGGGAGGGGTAGCTGGTATGTTGAGTGACAGAATCAGAATTATCTTGATAGCACAGAAAAATTAACCAAACCCAACAAGATTTCATTTAACATTATAAATGAAAAGTCAAGCTTTTACATTCAAAAATCAATTTCACCCACAGGATGAAAAGTATCTGGCTTGATAGCTGTTTATGTGACAGAGACATAGGGGTTTGATTTAGCCTTAATGCAATATGAGGCAAAAATAAATGTGGCTGCCAAGAGAGCTAATGTTGTCTCAATCACTCAGCCACTGCCTTAGTCCAGGTCTCTGTCACCTGGACTATTGCAGGGGCCTCCTCATTAATCTACCTTCCTCAAGTCTCTTCCTGCTGAGTTCCACTCTATCCTCTATCCTGCTGCCCACGGGATTTTCATAAAGCATAGACCTGACTATGTCACTACCTTATCAGTAAATTCCAGTGGCTCCCTTTGGCCTCCAGGATCAAATATTCATTCCTCTGTTTAGTTCTTAAAGTCTTTCACAACCTGCCCCTAACCTGTCTCTCAGGCTTATAACATATAAGCCTCCTAGAATTCTACTATCCAACCAGTCTGGCATTCTTTCTATTCCTCATACTTGGCACTCTCTCATCTTGATGTCTTTGCAGTGGCCATCCTCTGTACCTGTGATGCTCTCCCCCATGACCTTCATCTCATACAATCTCTTGTTTCCGGCAAGATGCAGCTCAAGCCCTACTTCCCGCACTAATCCATTACTGGTTTTCTCCAAATCCTGGTGCTTTCTTTCCCTAATTCCTTTGTACTTAACTGACTTGTTTCATTTTACGTTACTGTTGTTCAGTCATTTTCAGTCTGACTCTTCATGACCTCATTTGGTGTTTTCTTGGCAAAGGTACTAGGATGATTTGTCATTTCCTTCTCCAGCTCATTTTACAAGTAAGTAAACTAAGGCAAACTTGACCAGGGCCACACAGCTAGTAAGTGTATGAGGTCAGATTTGAACCCAGGAATATGAGTCTTCCTGACTCCAGGCCCAGCGCTCTATCCACTGTGCCATCTAGCTGCCCTTGTATTCATTTTATAATTATTCAGTATGTACTTGTATATTATAGGCAGATTGATAGAGGTATGGTTTCTCATAGAATGTTTAAGAATAGTAGTTGTTTCATTTTTTTGTCTTTGTATCCCCAGCAGCTAGTGTAGCTCCAGACACATAGTAGACACTTGATAAATGCTGGTTGGTTGATTGATTGGTCTGCTTTAATGGAAGAATTGTGTACATTAGGGGAAAGAACAGTCTCACTGTGCTTCACACTGATCAGACAACATCTGGAACATTAAGTCCCATTCTGGGCATAAAAGTTGATGATGATACTATAATTCTATGTCTTTGAGTAGAATAACATTTGTAATGCATTGTCTTTTATGAATACTTTGGCTGATGTTTCATGATCCTATTAGCTTCTCAGAACTTGAGTAGTAATCATTTGACCACCTGATACATAGAGAAGATGGCAAGGATGCTACAAATTGGGGAGTGTTGGGTCAGGGTAGGTTAAATCAAGCCCTGGGAAACCTCACCATTCAGTCTATCATAAGTTATAGATTGATTACTATTGGGGCAGCAAAGGCGATGCAGGATGGGGTTCTGGGCTTGGAGTCAGCAAGACCTGAGTTAAAATCCAGCCTCAGATACTTGCTAGCTGTGTGACCCTGGGCAGGTCACTTAACTTCTATTTACCTTAGTTTTCTTATCTCTAGAATTGCCATAACAATAGCACCTACCTCCTAGGGTTCTTGTGAGGGTCCAATAAGATAAAGATTGTAAAGTGCTTAGCACAGTGCCTGGCACATAGTAAGTACTGTATAATGTTAGGTGGGTGGTAGTAGTAGTAGTAGTAGTAGTAGTAGTAGTTAGGAGGAAGAGGAGGAATAGCAGCTATTAGTTCTACACAAATTAGCTATGTGAACTGTGATTAGAATGTGGTTCTGGAAGGTTATACCTTGTTTAGAATAGAATAAAAGAAGGTTAATGTAGCATAAGCATAACCATAAGAGGTTATACTCATCTAAAGAAATCCAAGACTAAACATGGTAAAGGACATTTGGGTAAACATCAACAGAAGCAGAAACAGAAATCCTCCTTTCACGTATGTTTAATATGGACCACTTAGAAAGAGACTAGAGATGAGGAGTCTGGGAAACAAGTGAAAAGCCTGGCATGGACACATGGTATAGTAATGATGGACTGCATACTTCCGTTATCCAAATATTAGCTGAAGGTCACAATGCCCAAAACATGACAGCTTAGAAGTTCTTGACTTGCCTTAATGATAATTTCCTTCTTCAAAAGGTAGAGAAATCAATGAGTAGAACTGATATTCTGGGTCTAGCTTTCACCAGCAAGGGGGAAATGGTTGCTAGCATGAAAGTGATAGGAACCTTGGGCAAAAGTGACCAATCCAGTCTTAGAGTTTGGGGAAAAAAGAAGAGGGTAGCAAGACGTAGTTTGATACACATGCACACAAGCAAAAATGACATAGGAGAAGTCAGCCCAACAATAATAAACTCTCAAGAATAAAGTTCTCAAAAGAAAAAGGAAACAATCCTGATGAGAATGAAAAGGGGGAGTTGTCTAAAGAGACCAATGTTTTTAAACAGGGAAATCATTACCCTACACAGGTAATGGAGGAGGAATGTCAAAGTGTGGCATGGTCCTGTAAGAATAAGGTCAGGAGCACTGAAGCTCAGGGCTAAAGCTAACACTAAGATATTTTTTAAATTTAAGCTCTATTGAGGAAGAGGGTTAGAGAAAGGATAGTACCACAGCTCGAGGTGGATGGGATGGTGATAATAGCTGACATAAAGAAGGCAGACTGATGGAACTATTATTTTACTTCTGTTTTCTCTGCCAAGGAGAATCTTTGGACTGAGGACAGAACCAAAATGGCCAATAAGGAATTGTAACCCAAGATAAGTAGGAAGATAAGAGAGCACCACACTACATTCAATGGATTAAAATCACGAGACCAAGAGAAGCTGTATTCTAAGTTGTTGAAATAACTGACAGCTGTGATTTCTGACTCCTTGTCAATTATCTTGAAGGAACATGGAACCAGCCTTAGTGGTGTCTATCCTGAGACCTGATGCTGAGAAGGCCAAGGCCGGTATATCACTTGAGTTTAAGAGTTTTGACTCATAGTTGGCCTAAAATTGATTGAGTATCCATATAACATGGTAAGCCCCTGCCTGAGGGGAAGTGTATAGGTCTGGATAGGAAAACTTGAGCAGGTTAAAGCTTTTGTGTCAGTCAGGGCTGTGAGTGGCTGCTGTACTGTGAGCCTAGGGAAGATAGGAAGACCCAACCCAGTCCAACAACAGTGGATATTTATTCAAGGTGTCCCAAAAAATCTTAGTACAGGTTTAAGCTAATAGAGCCCTAATAGTTTAAAATCTTGTAAATATCTTCGGATTCAGAAGATCCGAGTTAGGGGTCTTACTTCTGTTACTTTAATTGCCATATGACTTTAAGTAACTCAACCTTTCTTAGTTCCAGCAGTAGAAATAGAACTGCTAACTCAGGTCTTCTGAATCTGAAGATATTTACAAGATGCCCATTTAATAATAAATAATCATAATATACAATGGCCAGTCTGAGAAAATGGAGGATAGTACTCATTGTAATATGAAGACTGGAGTTTTCTTATCCATTTATCAGTTAACCCTATTGAAGAAAAAAGTTTCGATTTCAAAAAGAAAGGAAGGGACATTATTAGGATAAGTATAAAGTATGCATTTGGAGCCTTACCAGGTCAGCATCTAGTTACGACACATTATTACTGTGTAGGCTACACAGAAACCATTTGTATGATTTGTTTTGTGATTTTCTCTGTGTAATGAAACTAAGACCACATAAATGTGATGTAAAGATGAACTTATGGAATAATCTTTTGATGAATTCAGTTTGTTTCTTTCTGTTTCGCAAAAGTTCATTGAATCATTTATATTTCTTCCTTTCTTCCCCTTCTCCAATATTTCTGCCTTTCAAAGTTTATTATTGCTTTTAAGTAATAAGTATATTTATAAATAACAAGAAGTAAAAACAAGTTTCCTCTGCTTAATTTCTATGATGGCATTGGATTAGAAAGAGTTTTGCCACAAACTAACAAAAAATAATTGTCTACATATATCAAGAAACTTGACTCAAAATCAATATGGCAAATAGTCAAATACCATCAATTATTATATTGGTTAGACTTCTTGAGAACAGAGAAGTCATTTAGAATAGGAAAAATAGTCATTTAAATTCATGAAAGACCCAATAACTTTTAAAGGCATTTAAGCATCTTTAATTTGCTTTCTTTTTGGACTTGACCAAGAAAAAAGTGAAAAAAATTCTTAACATTCTTTCTAATTTACCACTTTTTCCATTTTCCAAGCAAATGGGTAATTATAACCACAGTTATAAACATCAGAATAGATTATCACAAAAAATGACAGCTTCAAATGTTTCTTTATATCTATTTTCTCTCACTCATCTTGCTAAAGAACAATGAAAATAGAAGTGTTTATGTGTTTACTACCACTAAAACTATTTAGTAGATATTAAAATTTATAAGAAAAGTTCTGTTGTCTTAGACACAAAATTGGAAAGATTATGATCTTTACCATTAGATGATGTAGCCATACTGAGGAAATCAGGGCACTTTGATGTATTGAAGTAAATCTTTGCTGCATGAAAATGGGTTTTTTTTTGCTTTGGATGCAGTTAATGTTTAAATATTTGGATGACTTGTAGAAAATGTCAGGATGTGCTGTCGATTGGCCGCAGAGTCAGGGAGAGTTGTGAGTTCAAGTCTGACATCTGACACATTGGATCTGTTATCCTCGGCAAGAGGTAAAATTATTTGCCTGGGATAACAGAGCCAATATATGGACAACTCTCAAAGACCCTAAGTTGAAGAACATGTATTAGTCTACAGAGAGAGACAGAGACAAACAGACAGACAGACAGACAGAGAGAGAGAGAGAGAGAGAGAGAGAGAGAGAGAGAGATACTTTACAGGCAGTTTCCTACACTAATAAAGTGAAAGGTCCTATGAAAAATGACAACAAAATCCCCTATTCTTGAGTTGGAAAGCAGCAGGTGAAGTAGACAGGAAAGAACATTGGATCTGGAGTCATGGGACTTAGATTCTAAGACCTGTGTTCAGATCTTGCCTTTGTCACTTATTAACTGTATGATTTGGGGTAAATCACTTAAACTCTCAGGGCTTCAGGCTTTTCAACTGGAATTCAAGCAAGTTGGACTAAATAGCTTCTGAGATCAGTCAATCATAAAGCATTTGTTAGGCACCTACTACATTCCTGGTACTGGAGATAAAAGCACAAAGAATAAAATGATCTTTATTAGCAAGCAGCTCACTTTCTAATGGCGGGAGATGATAAGGACATTATAAGTGTGTGCGTGACTAATACAAAACAGTTCAGTACAAGATAGTTGGGGGGGAGTGCTGGTCTTTAGGGGAAACCAAGAGGGGGCTTCATTTAGAAGTGGTAGTACTTGAGCTGTAACTGGAGGGGAATGAGGGAGACTATAAAGTGGAGGTGAGAAAGGAGTGAATTCTGGGCATGGGGAATAGCCAAGGCTATGGGATAGAGACAAGGCATGGAGGGTAGTTTGTGAGAAACCAGGAGAAGAAAAGTTTGGCTGGCTTGCAGAGGGCAGTGAGGCTAGAAGGATAGGTTGGGACTTGCTTTAAAATCTAAACAGAGGAGTTTTAGTTTTATCCTGGAGACAATGGGGAGCCAGTGGAGTTAAGCAGGGGATTGACAAGATCAAATCTGTCATTCAGGAAAATCCCTTATGGATGGACTGGAATGGTGAGAGATTTGAAGCTAGGAGACCAATTAGGAGACTGTTGCAATAATCTAGGTAAGACCAGAGGAGGGCCTGGACTAAGGTGGTTATAATTTGAATAGAAAGAAGGATATGAGAAATGTTGTGGAAGTAGGAACAATATTTTGCAGCTGATTGGATGTGTGGGATAAGGCAGAGTGAGGAGTCAATAATAATAACTGGGTTATGAACTCAGGCAAGTGGGAAGATGGTTATACTTTTGCTAGCAACAAGAAAATTTGGAAGAGCAGATGGCCTGGAGAAAAGATACTGAGTTCAGTTTGAGAACAGTGAATGTGAGATGTCTCTGGAACGGCCAGTTTGAAATGTCCAATAGGAAGCTGATTGTGCGGTACTGAAACTACTCAGAGAAAATGGGGTTGGGCATATGGATTCATGAGTCTGTATGTGATATATAGATTGTAAGCGCAAGGATGATGTTGTTTAGTTGTTTTCTGTTGTGTCCTACTCTTCACGACCCCTTTGGGGTTTTCTTGGCAAAGATACTAGAGTAGTTTCTCATTTCCTTCTCCGTATCACTTTACAGATGAGAAAAATGAGGCAAACAGGGTTAAGTGACTTGCCCAGGGTCACACAGCTAGTAAGTGTCTGAGGCCAAAGTTGAATTCAGGAAGGTGGGTCTTTCTGACTCCAGGCCTGGCACTCTATGCACTGCATCAACTAGTCACCCACAAGGATGATGGTTGAACCCAAGAAAGCTGGTGAAACTGCTGAGAGTGGGGAAGAAGTAGAGACAAAGGCTTAAAAGGTTCCCTGATGGGAACACCTAAAACAAGGGTTCTTAACCTTTTTTATGTCATGGACCCTTTTGTGATGCCTATGAGTCCCTTCTTACAATTATATTTTTAAATGCATAAAATAAAATATGCAGTATTACAAAGGAAACCAATATATTGAAATTATGTTATCAGAAACATTTTTTTAATGTTCACAGACCCCCCACCTGACCTATAAGTTAGGGTGAATCAGAAGATCTGGATTCAGGTCCATCCCTGACATTTACTAGCTCTATGATTCTGGGCACGTTATTTACACTCTTTTCCCATGGCTTCTCCACATGTAAAATGCAATTAATAATACTTAGATTCTTCCACTGAAGTTCTCACTGTAGCATGGTGGTAATCATGTGTTCCTAATCAAATGAGATAATATTTATTAAAAGAATAGTACAGTACCTAGCATTTAGTAGGCACTTACTAAATGCACATTCCCTCCCCTCCCTTAGAGGCTAAACTCTGATAGGTAGCAAGATTTCTAGTATAGAAGGCATGAAGATGAGAGATGGAATGGCTGATAGGGGTGGGGAACTGGCAGCCTTGAGGCCACATGTGGCCCTCTAGGTCCTCAAGTGCTGCCCTTTGACTGAATCCAAACTTCACCTTGGATTTGTTTTGTTTCCCCTGGGAAGAATTATTTTCTCTGTCAACAGAGCAATGACGCTACAAAGTTCATGAAGTTTTAATGTTCCGTACTCCTCTCAGAGGACTGTCCTACTGACAGGTGGAATTTGGTTATTGTTTGAGTCACAGAAAGTTAGAACTAGATGAAACTTTAGAGAAAATCAGATCTCTCCCCCTCATTTTATTTTGGTTTCCTTAGCATCATGCCTTAATGACTGAGCTAACCAGTCACATATTCATTCTACTGAAAAGCAAATTAGCTTTTTTTTTATATAGAGACATTCTGTTGAATGAGTGACACTATTTTTAATACTCTATTATGTCACTGGCAGAAGAATGTCATGAATTTGGAAAATTCTCTATCTAGGTTTGAAGTGGGTTCCTCTGAAGACTTCAGGGGTTCTTAACCTGGGGTCTATAAACTTGTCTATAAACTTGTTTTTTTTTAAGAAATATTTCGATAAATTTATTTCAAAAGAATTGCTTTTCTTTGAAATGCTGTGTGTTTTATTTTATGAGTTTCAAAACCTTCTGAGAAAGGGGCAGTGGTGGCATGAGCAGGGTTCATAGGCAATTTAGGCTCCTCACAAAAGCCAATCCAAGCCTGGTCAGAAAAACTTAAATTTTGATTCACTCACACTTTACTATCTAACTCTTCTGGCTTCACCAGGCTGCCAAAGGGGGTCCTATCTCTCTCACACACCCACACCCACCCACCCCCGCCACACACACACACAGAATTGTTCATGCCCAGGGCTAAAACGTTCATCTGTTCTAAATTTCAAAATATGCTCTGATCTTTTCACTAATATACCAAAAAAATGTTCATTCAGTGAAATAGCAGGCCTTTCTTTTGGGCATTTTTATTTCCTTCATCTTCCTTCAGCCAACTCCTGGCTATCTCTCTTCCTCTTCCTTTGGAAGCACTTCTAAAACGGAGAGGTATGAGGACATATGTTGCCATATCCAGTGGTTGGATTGTAGGGTTCACCTGTTTGCCCATCTAATTCACATTTTGTATTGGGGGGCGTGACATCATCATTTAAAACATTCTAGAATAAATTGAGCTCTCAGGGAATGTTTTTCATAAAAGCAGCATGGGTGAAGTATGAACACTATAATTTTTCCTGGCCTCCTATTTCTGCATAGGTCAGCCAGAGCTTAGAGAGAATTCAGCACCTCATCTACCACTTGGACTTCGTTTATTCAACAGAAATCACTTCCATGTTTTCCGCCAAAGGAAGTGATCAACCTGTGTAAATAAACACCTGACTTCCTTTGAGAGGTGTTAGTGGAATCCTTTTCTCCCTCCTTGGTGCTAAGTTCACAGGCAGCTCCAATCACAGGGCTGGGGCTTCTCTATAGGCATCGTTCTCTTTAGCTGTTAATTATCTGTTGTGTGGGCATGGACTATTATACATGGCAAAAAGTGCCAAATTCCACTGTGGCAAGAATATTTTCCTATAACTCATTTACCTTTATGAATCTCTGTAAATGAAACTGGCTGCTTCAGGTTGCCAGGTCTAAGAAGTTACATCAAAATTAAACTTTTGACAAATAGCTGACTGGAAGCAATACATCACTTTGCACAGACATTTCTAGTCCTTAGAATATCGACACCAAATAATAACCATTGTTGGCAACCATTTTCATTTCTCGTTCAGTTCTTAAAAATAATAATAATATATATTGTGATATTTTAAAGCTAACAAAGGCATTTTCCCCCAAGAACCCTATTAGGTTGGTAGAATGAGTGTTTAGGGAAGGAGAGGTGGCTCTGTGGTGTCATTAGATAGGGATCTCCTGGCAAGGAAAGCCCCTTTACCACTGAAGATCAGACTCTGCTCTGAAACTTAATAATCTTCAAGAGCTGCCTAGAACATTGAGAGGTTAAGCAGTTTGCTCACGGGGGAGGAAACTAAAGCTCAAAAAGATTGTGACTTACCCAAGGTCACACAGATGGCAGTGAGCTGAGCCAAGATTTGAACCTGTGAGTTTTCACCATCACTGTTTGGTTGGTTTTCCTGATTCCTGTTTCTCCTCACTCTTTGTCCTTTTACTGCATGTACCTGGTACATTGTGGACAATTAATATTTGTTGGATTCCTGAGTAGGTTTCCACATCTGTTTTGTTATCTGATTTTAATGAGGACACATAACCACAGGATGGCAAACATTGAAAGAGAGTGAAGTAAATGCCCCTTCTGTCTGTCCTCTAACCTTATAGATCCTGAGTTGTGTTTCACTTCAATCTGTTTCCGACGGTGAGGATCTGGGGCGTGGTTAGTCATATGAGGTCTTTGTCTATTTGGAAGGGCAGACGTAGCATCTGATCCAGTCTTGGATTAAATTAATTAAATTAATTTAAATTAAATAAGTAAATGAAATTTTCTACATTATTTCTCCTTGCTTTAAGATGCAGGTCCGTACTTATGAGGCTTCTCTTTTTGAGCAAAGACTTTTTGAGAAAGACTGATTTCATACACTATCTTCTTCATGAGGCCTTTCCTGCTAACTGCGAGTGTCTTCCCTCTCAAACTACATTATATTTAACTTCTTTGTATTTATTAGCAATATTTATGATATGTAGATAGAAAAATGTATATACATACACCACATGGTGTATGTGTGTGTGTATGAATGTGTATATATGTATGCATACACATGTATATTATATGATTATAATGTGTGTATCTATCTCATATGGTATGTATGTGTGTATCATATGGTGTGTGTAAGTATATATGCTATATATACATATATCATATGGTGTGTGTATATGATATATGCATATATCATATTGTGTGTATGTATATATTATTTATAATATCATACTATGTGTATATATGATATACACACATATCATATGGTGTGTGCATGTATATATACATATATACACACATACACATATTATTATATATACACATTATATATATACGTATCATATGGTGTGCTTACATATGATTATATACATATATCATATGATATGTATATATGTATATATCGTGTGTATGTATATATGATACATAATATTGTATGATGTATATATGATATATACACATATATATCGTATGGTGTGTCCATGTGTATATACATACATTATATACGTATATACATGCATACACATGTACATATAATGTGTGTATGAGGGTGGATCATTTCATTCTTTGTACTTGCACTTTCAGCACCTGGCACATAGATTATGCAATAAATGCTTATTGATTGATCGATCTTGCCCTTGATGGTCATCCGTACATTCTTCATCTTTTCTAATAACTTGCCAACAAAATGTCAATGTCTTGTGTTCCATTTTTCTATCTCAATAATTTGATATGTTAAATCTAGCTGAGATGTCTGTGGCTGATAATGTGGCTTTTATCACGCTATCCTCACTGCCACCACCATTCCCCATAATATAGTTATATTTTAATAGGGACTTTAATGACTAGAGTGGTTACAGACAGAAATCTTAGGCATTGGGGCAAGAAGACCTTTCTGGACTTTTCAAAGCAGACTTCTCCTAAGTAGAGGTGACCCCATGTGATCTACCTGTGGCTCCTGGAAGGGAATCAATCCCTTTAAGAGAGCCAGCGAACTATTCAAGGCTATTAACCATCTACAGCATTTTTCCTGCATGTTTCTGAGTATCAGTCAAGTATCTCAGCAGGTTCTTTGCTTCCCTTTCTCCCAGAAGAATGCCTGTAAGCACACTCTGTTTTATCTGGACCTTGGTCAGTTTATATAAACCATTTACTTGATATTGAACTGAAATGAATTGAAATTCTTGAGAGTAGAGGGAAAATTTTCAGTGGCTTCAGGCAGCCAGCTGAGCAAAGCTGAGAACAGCTAGGAAACAATGGCAGCTGTTACACCAGGGCAAATGTCCGGCTGTCAGGAACAGGCTGCTCTTTTTCTTTTTCTTTTTTTGAGAAAAGACTTTATGAGAGACCAAGTTCACGTGTTTGTTCATAGGGTCAGAAATTTCAAGGAGGAAGGGATCCCAGGAGTCATCTAGTCCAAGCTGCTCATTTTACAGATGAGATCCATGGAGGTTAAATTACTTGCCCAAAAAGAATTAGAAGTTGAGGGTGTGCCCATCAGTTGGGGGATGGCTGAACGAGATGTGGTTTTGATAAGCAAGAGGATTTCAGAAAAACCTGGAAAGACTTGTATGAACTAATGCTGAGTGAAGTGAGCAGAACCAGGAGAACATTGTACAGAGTACAATGATAGACTTAGCTCTTCTCATTAATACAAGACAATTCCAAAAGACTCATGATAGAAAATGCTAACTACATCCAGAGAAAGAACTATGGAGTCTGAATGCAGATCAAAGCAGACTATTTTCACTTTTTTTGTTTCTCATGGTTTCCCTCTTTTGTTCCGATTGTTCTTTCACAACATGACTAATGTGGTAATATGTTTAACATGATTATACACGTATAACCTGTATCAGATTGCTTGCTGTCTTAGGGAGGATAGAAGGGAGGGAGGGAGAAAAATTTGGAACTCAAAATCTTATTAAAAAATGAATGTTGAAAACTATCCTTACATGTAATTGGAAAAAGTAAAATACTGTTTACAAAAGATAAATAAATAAATTACTTGACCAAAGTCACACAGGTAGTAAATGTCAGAGCTGGGATTCAAACCCAGGTTTACTTACTCCAGATCGTGACTGTTTTCCACTTCATCATACTATCTCCTTTGGGGGTTGGAGGGAGGAGGAAGAAAGAGTGTTGCAGCTGCAAATTTCTCACAACGAAGCTGTTAGCTGGTTGCACATTAGCCTTTTTAATTGTAATGGTGATGATTATGATAATAATAATAGCTAACATTTATGTAGTACTTAATATATGCCAGACACCGTGCTAAATGCTTTCACCACACTCATGCACACTAATCAAATTTCCAATCTATCAAAATGAAAAAATGACATGGTATATGTCATTTTAATCCTATCTGTTAAGCTAGCAAACAGATTCCTACTCTTTAGGTAACATGAGATGTTTCAGACATGGCATTGAATCCATTTCTATGAGTTCCTGGAACTTTGGTTTATCTGGGATCCAGAAATCAGTATTGTTTTGCAGACTAATATAAGCAGAATGGAATTCTGCATTCACAGCATTCACACTTCCAAAAATTTTGTCAGCAACTTTTTTTTAACTTTCACTGCTAAGTAGCATAAGATCACCATGTAAGAAATAACCTTAAAATAAAACTAATAAGTTCTTTAAGGGTGAAATTTGTCCTGGATTCCTAACCCTGTTCAGCTTCACTTTAAGAAACAGAATAATTTGTAGATGTTTAGAAAATAGTGAGATATAGGGAGCTTAAGTGATTGGTTCATTTGTTTGCTAGAAAGGATATGCCACCACTTTGTTGTTTATTCAGTTACAAGGGAAGCCCAGCCCAGTTCCTCTTTGAGATAACTACATGAATTCCTAAGATTTAATATTATCCCAGGCATAGTGGGAGGGTGGAGTAGAAAGATTTCCCTCTTTTTAGTTAAACATTTATGTGCAAAGACACTTTTATTATTTCATTTCTTCTTATTTTTATTCTTATATTTTATTCTTATTTTATTTCTTCTTATATAGCAAAGACATTTTTGAATGCTTTTTTCATATCTATATCACATATAAATCTATATGTGATTTATAGATATTTATAGTAAAATCTACATAAGTGAAAGGAAATTTGGACATTTCTAAATAAAACTTGCCAACATTTCTAGACATAGTCCCTAGCTTCTCAGAGTTGAGATGGAAATATCAAGAGGTGAATGAGAGTAACCATTGGAAAAATATAAATTGTGTGAACTAAATCCATATGCTCACACTTTCAGTGGGAACCAAAGCATGGGCTTTGGTGTATTTTATTGTTTTCAATTAACAAGCATTTATTTTCTTTCTCTCCCACTTCCCCCCACCCCCAACTCTACTGGAAAAAAAAAAAGAAAAAAGCCTTTGTAACACAGAAGCATAGTCACATAAAACAAATTTGTATATTGGACATGTGCAAGAATGTGTGTCTCTGCATCTTTAGTCAATCACCTCTGTGTCAGGAGAAAAGAAACGTTCTTCACCATCAGTCCTTTGGAAACATAGATTGTAATAGATTTTAAACTACTCTAACTCAGCTCAGGCTTTCTCTTTCTTTTTGTTGGGGAATGTAAGCATCCCTTTAAAAAAAACAAAACAAAACAAGGCCAGATTAATTTTTTTGTTTGGAAATAGCAAGTGGAGAGAACATTAAATCTGGAGTCAGAGAGCCTAGGTTCAAATCCTCATTCCGACACTACTTGAGCCTTAGTTTCCTCATCTGTAAAATGAGAGGGCTGGATTAGATGGCCTCTGGTGTCCCTTCTGTGAGTTCTATGGCCCTATGACTAATATTCGATTACTCAGTATCTCCCCAGCATCTTGAATAGTACTTTTTCCCATAAGGGAAAGAGCTTTGATTTTTACTAGCATAGGGAGCCCCCAGAGTGGGGGACTTCCTCAACAAAGGCAGATTAGCAACCCTTCTATGATTTAATAGATAAATCCTAGGAAATTAGCATGTAGAGGCCAATTGAGTTGCAGAGGGTCACATAACCAGTAAGGGCCTGGGGTAGAATTTGAACCTAGATTTTCCTGACTCTAAGCCTAGATCTCTATCTCCTATACCATACTGCCTCTGTCTGAAGTGGATGATTAATAAAAGATTGCTAAATAAATAAATTCCATAGGGATTACCCTTCTTGCATTCAATATGACATATATATTTTGCAACTGACAGACACAAATTTTTGTATTTCCTAATAATCATAATTAGCAAAATCCTATTATAGTATAGTATAGTATATTGGAAAGTTGTTAATAAAAGAACACTGACCAGAGTTGGTTTTTTTAACAGTACATTTTATTTTTCCCCCAATGATGTGTTAAAACAATTTTTTAAAACATTTTTTAAAAAAAGTTTTGAGTCCCAAATTTTATCCTTCCCTCTCTCCCATCTTCCGCTCCCTTCTCCATGAGATAGTAAGTAATCAGATGCAGGTTATACACGTGTAATCATGTAAAACGTTTCCATATTACTGACTGGAGTTTTTAATTACATTTCCTTAATACTCTGAATTACACTTAAATCACGTTTGTGGAATTGACGTTAATGAAATTATTTGGACATCAAATCCTTATGGTTGTGTTGTGGCTTTAATTTTGGTTTGTCAGCCAGACTTTTGTTTTAAGCAAGATAACATTATCTACACGTAAAGGTAATGATACCAACACACTGTCAGGAACATATGTCTTAACGTTTATTTGTTTTGGGTTTTTTCGCCAGTGGTGGGGGTGGATTTGCACCATTTCACCCACACCTTCTCATACAGTTCCATATTGACCAATGCCACACATTGCTGAGGTGGCTGGTTTGGATTGTGGGTGCAGCCCAAGCAGAACAAACTGGCTTGTACAAGGAACACATCATTGACCTTGGCCTTCTTAGCCTCACACTCTATCCAGCTGAGCTAACCAGTTGTACCCTTGAAGGTGACATTGCAAAGTTCCACATTGAAAGAATCATTTCTATGCAGGCATATAACTCAAATGTGAAGTTCCTCTTGGTAGTTATTTTATGAAACCTATCTCAAAACAAAGAACAAGATTAAGTTCAAACTTGCAATACTCTCAGTAAATTGTCACTTCTTTATAAAAAATTAATGATTTATAGATTTGATTTTTAAATATTATAAAATACTAGAACTTCTTCTAAAGATCAAATTCCTTTATGTATCGTATGCTTTTATAAATACTCCTAACTTAAACTCACACTGTTATTGAGGAAAGGTAGGAGAAAAGTATTCATTTCCTTCTTTTCAGCCTGTTTGGGAGGAATGGAAAGGAAATAAAATGTCATTTCATGTTGGCTCATGGGATGGGGGTAGAAAAGAGAGAAGAAAGAACTGTCAGTGAAAGGGGATGGAAAGCATTGTCCTATAAATCAGGCTGTAGGCTGTACTAATCAGGGTGTGGCCCAAGAATGGTGCCTTGTTTTTCCAGCAAAGCAGACTACAAAATTAGGGTTGATGTATACAGCATTAATCCATACAAATCAGCCATCATCCTAGGAAGCAACCCCTGTGGAAATGCAGTCTGGCAACTGCTCCTCCAGGGGCTATTGCCATAGTTACTGAAGACTCAGAAAAGAACATTCTGGTCACTAAAATCCTTGGCATTGTCAAATGGTTCACCATGACACGCTAATGTTATTTTTATTGATGGAAATAACATTTAAAAAGGGACATTACCATCTGATTTGCCACTACGCCCTGAGCACATAAAATTGTTACATGTGACTTACAACATGTACGTATGTCGTCTGCTAGAATGCGAGCTCCCTGAGAGCAGGGACTGTCTGACTTACTTTCTGTAACCCCAGAGCTTAGCACAGGGCTTCACACGTAGAAGGTACTTAATAAATGCTTTATTCATTCGTTCAAATCAAAACTTTTAAGAAACTCAACAAAATAGTTGTCAGCCATAGCAAGTACCAAGGTGGGTGATTAGAATTTGAAGACATGTTAGATACTAATGTATCTGAGGTATATTAAATACTAATATATCTTAGATATATTAGATACCAATAATTGCTGAGAAGACTTCACAGATGAAAAATATTGTGTGCATTTTATCTATCTACTCGATCAAGCCCTTCTGATCAAAACGTGGCATTATTGGGACAGGATGGGGTTGAAAAGAAGAATAATATCTTGGCCTATTGGAAAGAGCATTTATTAACTTCCAGTTAGACCTAGATTTTTTTAAAAAGTCTTTAATGCTTACTCTCTGTGTCACACTTTCAGGCAAGATCTGGGCCTCAGTTTCCTTATCTGCAAAGATGAGTTTTTTTTAGGTCCCTTCTGCTTGTTTTTTAGGGTTTGATATTTTATTGATTGTCTAGACCATGGGTTGGGAACTGCAGCCTCGAGACCAAAAGTAGCCCTCTAGGACCTCAAGTGCGGCCCTTTGACTGAATCCAAACTTCCCAGAATAAGTCCTTTTATTTGTTCTGGGAAATTTGGATTCACTCAAAGGGCCGCACTTGAGGTCCTAGAGGGCCACATGTGGTCTTGAGGCTGCAGTTCCCACCCCATGGTCTAGACTTAAGAAAGTAATGGAATAGATGTTAATAATGCAGATTAAAATTAAAAGTATATCCTATTATACATTTTTCCTTCCCAGGAGAACTGGTTGTTAAATATTTACCAGCAAACCACCAATAAAGGGATGAAAGGTGAGACTTTAGTTAAGTCAAAAGTCAAGAGGGCCAAAAGAAAGAGATGTGTTCAGTTATTTTTTCAATTATATCCGACTCCTCATGACCTCATTTGGGGTTTTCTTGGCAGAGATATTGGGATGGTTTGCCATTTCCTTTTCCAGCTCATTTTACAGATGAAGAAACTGAGGCAAACAGGGTTAAATGACTTTTTTAAGTCCCTTCTGATTCTAAGTAGATGATTTCATAAGATGGACTATGGGTTCTGCGTGTAGACTGGTTTATCTTCATTATTCCTGTCATGCTTCTTTTTGGTCTTTTCAACCTGATCTGTGCCAATTTTTGGTCAGTGGATATCTTTATGGTGGCGTCAATATGAAAATTCATAGTGAGAGGGGGAGAGAGAAGCTACTAAAAAGTAGAGTCATATTTTTCACCAGTAACTCTGCCTCCTCTCGGGGTCTATCTTCTTTCATAAATCGGGATTTTAACTTTGTTAGTTGAACCTGAACTGATACACTCTGCCGGAATATTTGGTTGATTTTCACCAGAACAGGAGCATCACAAAATAACAGTGCTCACTACCAAATGTCCTTTTCTTAGGTGAAGGCAGAAATTGCTAACTGGAGAAAAATCCAGTACCATTCAATAACTATGCAGTAACAGGAGTAATTAATGTGTCAGCAGTGCTGGCAAAATTGTGAAGTAAGCCTGCTGTTTAGGGAGCCCCCTGCTTCCCTCTTTTGGCATTTCCTATCTCCTATTTTTAACTTCTTTCCAGGTGCTTGGTATCTTTTAGTTGCTCCTTAGTTATTCTACTTTCTTTTGTACCCCACTTGGCCCTGCCCCTCTGGGGACCCAGCCTCCTGGTCATCCTGCTCCAGTCTTTTCTCTATCTTTTTTTTTTAAATTAGTTTTATTTTTTAATTAACAGAAATTGATTTTCTCTCCCTCTAACGCAGGGATGGGGAACCTGTAGCTTCAAGGCCACATGTGGCCCTCTAGGTCCTCAAGTGTGGCCCTTTGACTGAGTCCAAACTTCCCAGAATAAATTCCCTTAATAAAAAGATTTGTACTGTAAAACTTGGACTCAGTCAAAAGGCTGAATCTGAGCACCTAGAAGGCCTCATGTGACCTCAAGGTCACAGGTTCCCTATCCCTGTTCTGACACATATCCCCTTGGGGAAAAAAAGAAAAAAAATTCCTTATAAGAAACATGCATAATCAAGCAAAACAAATTCACTCATTAGCCGTGTTCATTTGCGATTGACAGTACATGTCTTATTCTGTAGCCCAAATCCATCATCTCCCCATCAAGAGAAAAATAGCATGCGTCATCATCGGTCCTCTGGGATCATGTATGGCCGTTGGCTGGCTCATGATCCTTACAACTTTCAATGGTATTTGTCTTTACAGTGTTGATAAAGATGTATGGCTTATTCTCCTGCTTCTGCCCATTTCATTTATCAGTTTATAAAAGTCCTCAAAATTGTCCATTTTATATTATTGATATTATACCATAAAGTGTTCTTCTGATCTTGCTCACTCCACTCTGCATAAATTTGTATGTCTTTCCACATTGTGTCTTACTGAAATGATCTCTTTCCTCATTTTTGTAGCACCGTACCATTCTGTCACATTCATATACCACAATTTGTTCTGCCATTTCCCAATCGATGGTCACCTCCTTTTCCCAAAATAAAACGGTACCTTTTCAGAGTCCCAAAGCTCAGCACAGGGAGAATTGCACTGATACCTGTCCATGAGTTGAGGCAAAGCCATGGAAGATATTTCTATCTAAATATGTATTTATGGCTATGTTCTTTGGCCAGGGTGGAGACCTGTTTTAGCATTGTTGGCCATTGATACATAAAGGGGAAAATCGAATCCGAATACCAAAAAGAAAGGTTTGTTTGTCTTAGGGGACAGAAACGTAAATGATCAACTCAGCTCATTTTGAGATTTAAAAAAAAACAACCTTCACTTAAATACAGTATATACTTTAAATGTTGGTTCCCAGCCTCTGGATTGTAGACTCTTTGGGAGCAGCAGTTACTGTAATGAGTCCTCGCATGTGTTTATGCACCAACACTGTCCGTTTGTCCTTTTTCATTTTAAGAAGAAAGAAAAAGAAGTAGAGGGACAAAAGGGGAGAAGAGATACTGCTGATGTGTTGTTTGATTTTTCTGCACTGATTTTTTCCTCCTTTCTTATCTTTATTAAAAAATAATAACTATGTAAGTAGGGAATTAAAGCAGGAAAAGGAGTTGAGCGTGGTGTTAAAAAAAGGTTGTTGTTTAGTTGATTAGTTGTATGTGTACCTTTGTAACCCCATTTGGAGTTTTCTTGGCAAAGATACTGGGAACAGTTTGCTATTTCCTTCTCCAGCTCATTTTACAAATGAGGAAACTGAGGCAAACAGGGTTAAGTGACTTGCCCAAGGTCACACAGCTAGTAAGTATCTGAGGCTGGATTTAAACTCAGGAAGGTGAGTCTTCCTAATTCCAGGTCTGGTGCTGTATCCCCTGTTTTTAAAAATTAGCTCCTTAAAATCCCGTAATAGTGACTTTTCTTGTTCACAGTTCAGCACCCTTTCTGTCTATGCTAAGTAGATGAGACAATAGAAGAACTGGCTTGGGAGTCAGAAGACCTGAATTCAAATCCCATGTCTCATGCTTATGACCTTTGTGACCTTGCGCAAATCCCTTAACCCTAGGTTTCAGTTTCCTCGTTTGTAAAACAAGGAACTATAGTGGATTAGATAGTGTCTAAGGTACCTTCTAGCACTAAATTTATGATCCTATATAAATGAAAATGAACACTTTGGAGATATCTCTATATAGGGAGATATAGATATGCATAGACATATATACATACACATACATGTGCACACACATATACACATTTATATGGGTGTATTGCATGCAATACATATGTATTATGTATATTTATGCATATATGTATATATTTGTTCAGTTGTTTTCTGTTGGGTCCAACTCTTCATGACCTCATTTGGGGTTTTCTTAGCAGAGATACTAGAGTGGTTTGCCTTTCCTTCTCCAGCTCATTTGACAGATGAGGAAACTGAGGCAAACAGGGATAGTGGCTTGCCCATGATCACCCAGCTAGTAAGTGTCTGAGATTGGATTTGAACTCACAAAGATGAGTCTTTCTCACTCCAGGCCCAAGACTCTATACTCTGAGCCTCGTAGCTGCTACACACACACACACACACACACACACACACACACACACACACACACACATTTTTTAAAAGAATAAAAATTGACAACTAAAAAAAACCCTAACCACCATGGTAACCACTGATATGCTATGGAAATAGTTCTGTTTTGATAACTGTTAAGTGGCATTCTACTGGTCCCCTGCAAATATTTGTTCATACTCACTGAGCACTAAGTGAACTAAACGCAAAATTCAGGCTCAAGTGTGGATGGCTTTAACTAGCTAAGTACTGTACTATTTAAGCAATGTCCTCTCAGCCCCTGGGCCAGCACCCCCAGCTTTATGTAATGTGTCCAGCAGGGAAGACCAATTAACAGACTTCATGAATTACCCACTTTCTACTTGATCGCATTGTCTGTTAAAATGGCCTTTATAAGACACCCTTAGAAGCAGGTAGATGGCATGGTGGTTAGAGCTCAGGACTTGGCATCAGAAAGACCTAGGTTCAAATCCTGCCTCAGACACTCTAGCTGTCCAAACCAACTTGCCCAGTCTACTTGCCAAACCTCTCCAAGCCTCAGTTTCCTCATCTGCAAAATGATGATAATAATACCACCTGCTTCTAGGTGTTGTTGTGAACATCAAATGAGAGAATATATATGTAAAGTGCTTTGCAAACCTTAAAGAACTGTATAAAAGTTAGCTTTTATTAAAAACAGATCCATGTGATTGATCACAAGAAAAAATATTCACCAGATAGTAAGAAATAGAAGTGCACTTTAAACATGCTTCAATTTACAAAAACCTAATTCCCATACCATCTTTCTGGAATAAATCTGTTCAATAAAGAATGGCCTACCTGTACTTTAATTCCACAAGCCAGAGGCTGCCCCTTAGCCTTGCTTTATCCCTTGCTCACAGGTACTAGAAAAGCTTGATGGGCGCTCAGATGTGAAGTGCAAGATGTATATAATTTAAACATATTTATAAAATCCACATTCATTTGTTAGTAGCCACTACTGGGCATTTCTCAGGGAGTGTCTGGTTCACTTGAAGAGAGACTTAATCCTATGTTTGTTCATTCTTCTTCCTAAAGCACTGGCAGCATCAGACCAACTTGATAAACATTTATGAAGGGCCTGCTGTGCATAAGGTAGTATGGTAGGCACAGAATGAATTGAGATGGGTAGTCTAGTGTCTCGCCTGTGTGCAGAAAAGCACCATTTTACTGTAATTCCTTTTACTATGATTTTTACCATGATTTCTATTCTATACTGTGCTTTTGAGCACAACTGCACAATCCAGTTGGGGAAACAAGGTGGATACACATTAAAGAATAAAAGTTATGGGAAATCTCCAAGAATATTTCTATGATCTAGCTACATTTTGAATGACATAAATATTCTTGGGGATTTCCCGTAACTTTTATTCTTTAACACATGTCCATCTTGTTTCCCCAAAAAAACTTTCAAAAGTTTTCAAAAGCTCAATATCTTATACTTCTGTCACTTTATCTCTCTGGGACCTCAGTTTACTCACCTGTGAAATGAGGTTGGACCAGGCTACCTGTAAAGTTCCTTCCAGACTCTATGATCCTATGATGGTTCATGGCCAGAGCAGTATTGAGCAATAGTAGGAACTCAAAATATTCATCGATGGACTGTTTTTGGTTTTGTTTTTTGTTGTTACTGTTGATGGGCTCTTTCTAGCCTGGAAGTACCAGCCAGGAGCCAGGTAACTTGTCCTTGATGGACCCCAGATTCTAGAATGTTACCTTCCCTGGTGACAGCAATCCCTGGTATTGAA